>JAQQZY010000007.1:25377742-25392272 GCA_030068375.1 Ostorhinchus rueppellii | reverse complement strand
ATGGAGCCTATCCCAGCTGCTTAGGGCGAAGGCGGGGTACACCCTGGACAAGTCGCCAGTTCATCACAGGGCAAAAAATATTGTAATGTAACTTACTGTAATTTTACATACATTATTGAAATGTATTGTGATGTATTGCATAATGTTGTAGATTTTAATGTGTCATATTCTAACGTATTGCATTGGTTACACTACAATGTTCTTTCGTGATGCTTTATTACATATTACAATATAAAACATTATGTTACATTATGTTATTATGTACTTTAAGTGATGTCTTCATTATTTTTTAACTTTACAGGACAGGTCCAGTGTGTCAGATTTATTAGGACTTAACAACAGGGATGTTTTCATAAGCGTATAATCAGCAAACAGTCAGTCCTGTTATCATTACATAGACTGGGTCATTGATTTTATGACTATATTTTAATCAGTTAGTGAATCAGGCCCAGACCCTATTAGGTGTTTATTGATTCAGAATGTGTTTGAGATATTTCATCAGTAGAAGGACAGTCAGTCTGTCCTCATAACATTTTACATTTATCTCATTAATAACAGGACAACACATCTTTAAATTAGTACAAACATTCACATAGTATTGGGCCTTGCTTTAATTGTAATTAAACAAACCCATGACAGTGAGATCAATTAGCTTCAATCTGAAGTCTTTTCTTTAATTGTTAAAAAGTCTTCAACTTGCTGAAACTTTAGATTTACTGATCAAATCAGAATAAATGAAGAAAATGAAAAGCAGATAGTCGTATTTGGTGCTCAGCAGTGACTTTAATCCTTTATGTGTTATTAGTGACGATTATAGAAATATGTTGATCACGTATTAGAAATATCTGATAATTCATGATTTAATGACAATCACACAAGTGCTTTGCTTTACTTTACCACCATTTCAAATGAGCTCAACATGAAGAAACCTACATTTGGTTGGCTACTTAAAAGATGCTTTAACCATCAACAATGACAACAGGGTGAGATTTGTCTCCAGTAGACTGTACCAAAAACCTGATGAGTTGTCATGTGCAAAAATATGACTTCCTGTTACCAGTACTTAGAAGTAATTTACAGCAGATTCTGGGATTAAAGACAATAAATATAGGTTTTATTATACCTTTGGTTTGGTTTAAAATGACAGATTTGTCAAATATGTAAGTTGAAGTCATATTTAATAGCAGCTAACACTGATGCTATCCAGCAACCTAACAGCGGCTGAAGTTAGCTATCGAATAAATTAAAGCTGAATTAAGACACATTGATTGGTATCGCCTTCATTCAGCCTAACATTTGCTAGTGAGTTAACTCGATCTGTATTTAGTTGGTGACCAGAAGCATACCATTAGCAAATGGAAGCTAACATGAGCTAAAGAGCTCATGCACAGCTTCTCAATTCATGCAGACTGAATTACAATTTTTTTTTTTTTAATGATGGAGATTTGTTCCTGATGCCTCAGTTTATGTAATAAATGCAATATAAAATGAAATGTTGCTATACAATCTTCAGTTACATTAGTATCATAAGATGCTCTTCATTAAGGGGAAAAAACAGAAAGAAACTTTTTTCCACATGTTAAACAAATCAGGTTTCTAGTACAGACTAAGTAGAAATAGGCCTTCAAGTTTTGTTAGAAGCCTCATAATGGTTCATAAATAATAGCTTTAACTACAATAATGTGCATATTAATGTGATGACGTGATGATGCCCTTGGTTTTCTCGTTCCAGGAACAGGATCTCCTGTCAACAAAAAGGTTTAAAGCTTTAACTCATAAGTATTAAGGTGAATATTCTAGTTATGCTTGACACCTGAAATTCAACAAAAAGTGACAGAACTAGAACTCAAAATACACAAAATACACCAAAACTAACCTCAAAATTCAACCTGACCCTTATATGTCAGTGAAAAAATTGATTTGTTTTCCAACAAATGATGGTGTTCCTTCCAGTTTCTGAATAGCCTTTACAACATCAGTGCTTGGATCGTGATTAGAAATTTTGAGAACTCTTATGTGAAAACTTCACTCAACATTTGTGTGTGGTCTCACCTATGTTGTTGACTCTGTCCTCACTCATCCAGACCTTTCTTTGCTGATCCATCCCTGGTTTTTGCTCTGAGTTTGTTCACCTGTGACTCAGCAATGTCTGCCCTCTCCTCTGCCTCTTCCAGCTCATGTTGCAGCTTCCGCAGTTTGGCAATGTTGCTGTTTGCTGCCTCTTCTGCCTCCTCAGCAGCATGTTTGTAGGACTTGACCTTCAGCTGCAGTTTGTCCACTAGGTCCTGCAGTCGAGACATGTTCTTGCGGTCTTCCTCGGTTTGGTAGGTGAGCTCTTTGATGCGCCGTTCATACTTGCGGACTCCTTTAATGGACTCTGTCCCCCTCTTCTGTTCTGCCTCCAGCTCATTTTCCAGCTCCTTGATTCGGCCCTCTAGTTTCTGGAGTTGCTTCTTGCCACCCTTCATGGCAATCTGCTCTGCCTCGTCCAAGCGGTGCTGCAGATCTTTGATGGTCTGTTCCATGTTCTTCTTCATGCGCTCCAGATGGGCACTGGTGTCCTGCTCCTTCTTCAGCTCCTCTGCCATCATGGCTGCATCTGTGATGGCCTTCTTTGCCTTCTCCTCAGCATTTCTGTTCTCTTGAATAGCTTCCTCCATTTCGTTTTGCAAGTGGAGGAGATCCGTTTCATGCTTCTTCTTTTGGTTGATCAGGCTGGTGTTCTGGGAGTGCAGGAGCTGCATGCGCTCTGTGGCATCTGCCAGTTCCTGTTCAGCCAACTTTCGACTTCTCTCTGTCTGTTCAAGTGCAGACCTCAGTTCCTCCAGCTCAGCTTGGATCAGGTTATTCCTGCGCTCCAGCAGACCAATGTTCTCTCTCAGGTCATCATTGGCATGAAGACTGTCATCCAGCTGCAACTGATTGTCCTTCAGGAATGCTTGGAGGCTCTTCAGCTGTTTTTGAGCATCAGCTGCCTGCCTGTTGGCTTGGCTAAGCTGAATCTCCATCTCGTTGAGGTCACCTTCCATCTTCTTCTTGACTCGTAGGGCTTCATTGCGGCTCCTGGTCTCAGATTCCAGAGAGGACTGAAGAGACTCAAGCATCCGTTGGTAGTTTCTCTTGGCCTGATCCATTTCCTCATCTTTCTCAGTCATTTTGCATTCCATATCGGCCTTCACCTGGTTGAACTCCAGCTGAGCCCTGAGGATCTTGCTCTCCTCGTGTTCCAGGGAACCCTCTGCCTCCTCCAGGGCTGATTGGAGCTCAGCCTTCTCTTGTTCCAGTTGTTTCCTAATCTTCTCCAACTCATGAGCACTCCTGCCACCCTCCCCCAGCTGGTCAGTCAGGTCAGAGATCTCCTCCTGCAGGTTCTTGTTTTCTCTCTTCATCGTCTCAAGTTGATCCAGAGACTCCTCATAGGCATTTCTCAGTTTGAAGAGTTCGGTGCTCAGAGACCGAGCCTCCTTCTGAGATCCCTCCAGTTCACACTGTGACTCTTCAAACTTTTGCTTCCACTCTGCCAACACTTTGTCAAAGCTTCTTTGCTTTTTGTCAAGTGCTGCAGATGCTGCATTTGATCTTTCAAGGTCCAACATCAGGTCTTCAATTTCATTTTGGAGCCGATGTTTGGTTTTTTCAAGGGAAGAGCATTTAGCATTCACTGCCTCAATGGCTTCCTCAGCCTCCTGCAGCCTCTGAACAAGCTTCTTCTTTGCTTCCTCCAGCTCCTCTGTTCTTTGAATCCCATCAGTTTCATACTTTGTTCTCCAAGCAGATACCTCTGTGTTGGATTTAGACAGAGCTCTCTGCAGCTCTGCCTTAGCCTCCTGCTCTTCTTCAAACTGTTCTCTGAGCAGATCACAGTCATGGCGAGCAGACTGTACAGCATGAGCAAGAGCATTCTTTGCCTTCACCTCCTCTTCCAGTTGCCTGCGCAAGTCTTCCACTTGTTGATTGTATGAATTCTTCCCTCTGGTCAGCTGTGAGATCAGACATTCTTTCTCCTCAAGCTGACGTCCAAACTCTCCATTCTCTGTGAGCAGCTTTGCTCTCTGGGTAGTCAAGTCATTGACGGTCCGCTGAGCCTCTTCATGTTTACTCTTGTACTCATTCATGTTGTCTTCCATTGTTCGGCACATTTTCTCAATGTTTGACTTGGCCTTCACCACGCTCTCCATGTTAGAGGACAAATCATCCAGCTCCAGCTTCAGCTCACTCTTTTCCTTCTCCAGTTTCTGCTTCACACGCTGTAGATTATCAATCTGTTCACCGAGTTCAGCTACACTATCGGCGTGTTTCTTCCGCAGGGTAGCAGCAGTGGACTCATGGTGTAGAGTGGACTCCTCCAGCTCCCTGCGCAGCTTCTGAAACTCTGCATCTCTCTTCTTATTCAGCTCCACCTGCGCTGACGTGGCTCCACCTGCTTCTTCCAACCGCTCGCTGATGTCCTCCAGCTCACGGGACAGATCAGATCGCTGTTTCTCAACTTTGGCCCGGGCAGCACGCTCAGCATCAAGCTCCTCCTCCAGCTCCTCAATTCTTGCCTGGTTTTCTTTCAGCTTCTTTTGGAGTTGGACTGAAGCTACCTGCTCGTCTTCAAGTCTTGAATTAATCTGAGTGATCTCAAAGTCTTTTTTCTTGAGTTTTTCCTCCAGCTGCTGCTTGTCATTCTCCAGGTCCATTAAGCTCTCCTGGGTCAGTTTCACATCTCCCTCAAGTTTCCTCTTTGATCGCTCCAGGTCCATCCTGACTTTCTTCTCTTGCTCCAGTGAACCCTCCAAATCGTCCACCTGCTGTTCCAGCTTTGCTTTTGCTTTATTCAAACTGTTAGCTTTATCTTCTTCACTCTGCAGGTCATCCAGTGTCTGCTGGTGGGCCTCCTGTAGTGCTTTCTTCTCTTTGGTTAGCTTCATGATGTTTTCATCCTGAGAAGCCATCTCCTCTGTCAAGTTTTTCACTTTATTCTCTGTGGCATGTTTTTCTTTCTCCACCTTGGCCAAAGTCAGCTCAAGGTCATCTATATCTTTCTTTAACTCTGAACATTCATCTTCAAGTTTCCGTTTCTTTGCAGTGAGGTCTGCATTCAGCTCCTCTTCATCTTCCAGTCTTTCAGTCATCTCTTTGAGCTTGGCCTCGAGTTGAATTTTACTCTTTATCAGTTGTTCACATCGCTCTTCTGCATCAGTTAATGTGTCCTGTTCAGACTGGATCTGCAGGGTCAAGTCATTCTTCTCTTGCAGAAGAGTCACTATTTTTTCTTCCAGTTCTTTTCTTCTAGCTTCAGATTTTTCCAGAGCCTCCTTTAGCTTGTTGAACTCATCCTTCATGTTGGCCATCTCTTTCTCAGACTCAGCACTTTTCAGCAGTGGTTTTATCTTGAAGAAGAGCTTCATCCAGGGCCAATTTTTTACACCCAGGAAAGAACGCAGGTTCCACTGAATGACCATTAGTGCGTCCCTACGTTCCACCAGTTTAGCAAACTGTGCCCTCATGAGGAGCGCTCGAGCATTTGCCTGGATCCTTGTAATGATTCGAGACAGTTGCTCATCTCGCATCTCCTCCAGTGTTCCCAGTAGTCCTGCTTTAAAGAAAACTTTGGTGTGGCCAAACTTGTACTGAGTGTGGTCAATGTCCAGTGATCCCAGTAACTTCTCAGCACTTTTCTTACAGTCAATAAACTGTCCCTCTGGGATGGCAGAAGCGTTCAGAATCCTGTAGCGTTGTTTGAAGTCACCATAGAGAACCCTGTTTGGGAACCCCTTCCTGCAGATCCTGATACCCTCCAGGACACCATTACACCGCAGCTGGTGCATCACCAGGCAGTTGTCCATGACCCCTGGAGTTTTCTTTTCATTTGGAATGAGGCACCGGACAAAGTGTGGATGTGTGGTTTTGAGGTTGGTCATCAGCTTGTTCAGGTTTTCCCTGTGAAGAGCAGAAACTGTCTGAAATGAGGAGCCTTTCTTCTTTGCTCCTTTGCCCCCCTTGTCACCACCATCAGCTCCTGAGTACTGTGAAAACAGCAGACTTAGGAGCTTCAGAGAAGATTTCTGGTAAAGACCAACCACAGTTTCATTCAGGGGATCTTTGTTCTTGACCAGCCAGCCACTGATGTTGTAGTCTACCGTGCCTGCATAGTGAACCAGGGCAAAATGAGCCTCTGCCTTCCCCTTTGCAGCTCTTGGCTTCTCAAACATTTTGTTCTTGCCCAGATGATTATCATAGAGCTTGGATTTAAAGGTCTGGTCACTGGCCTTTGGAAACATGCACTCTTCCTCTAGAATTGACATGATTCCCAGAGGCTTCTCAATGAGGTCAATGCAAGCCTGTAGGTCCATCCCAAAGTCGATGAATTCCCAGTCAATGCCCTCTTTTTTGTATTCTTCTTGCTCTAGAACAAACATGTGATGATTGAAAAACTGTTGCAGTTTCTCATTGGTAAAGTTGATACACAGCTGCTCAAAGGTGTTAAAATCAAATATCTCAAAGCCAGCAATGTCCAGAACTCCAATGAAGTACTGACGGTGCTGCTTCGTGTCGAGAGACTGGTTGATTCTCACTACCATCCAGTTGAACATCTTTTCATACACTGATTTTGCCAGAGCACCAATGGAGTAGTAGACCTGGTCCACACTCTGACCTTTGGTGACATATTCATTTCCTACTTTGACCCTTGGGTGGCACAGCCCTTTAATGAGGTCAGCAGAGTTCAGCCCCATTAGGTAAGCTGATTTATCAGCTGCCTCTGTCCCGTCAGGCTCAGCCTGCTCTTCACGCTGCTTCTGTTTGAACTTCATGTTTCCATAGTGCATGATAGCACCGGTCAGTTTGTACACACCCATCTTCTCCTCAGATGTGAAACCAAGCACATCAAAGGCACTGTCAGTGGCCATTAGCTCCTCCGAGTCATTAATGGAGGCAACTGTCACCTCTCCTTGAGAGATGTAGGAGTAGTCGTATGGGTTGTTAGTGATCAGCAACATGTCCAACAGCTCTGGCTTCTGATTGGACAGGATCTGGAAGAAGATATGATAATTCCTCTCAGACTTTAGCTGAAAGGTGACACGTGACTTTTCCAGCAAGTAAGTCTCAATATCAGCTGATGACAACTTGCCACTTGTTCCGAAATGAATGCGGATGAATTTTCCAAAACGAGATGAGTTGTCATTTCTTACTGTTTTGGCATTGCCAAATGCCTCCAACGCAGGGTTTGCCTGGATGATTTGATCCTCCAGTGTTCCCTTACTTGTTTCTTTTTTCCCTCCACCACCAACAGCAGCAATGCTTGCAAAGTACTGGATGACTCTCTTAGTGTTGACTGTCTTCCCTGCACCAGATTCTCCAGTGATGAGGACAGATTGGTTCTCCCTATCAGTCAGCATGTACTGGTAAGCATTATCAGAGATAGAGAAGATGTGTGGGGGCGCCTCGGTCCTCTTCTTCCCCCTGTAGGCTGCCACCACCTCAGCATCATACACAGGAAGCCACTTGTAGGGGTTGACAGTGACACAGAAAAGCCCAGAATAGGTGTAGATCATCCAGGCAGCATAACGCTCTTTGAGGTTAAATAGCACAGCTGGCTCATGAAGGAATGTGAACATCGCCATGTCTTCAATTTTATCAAATTTAGGCGGGTTTTGTGGGTGGACGTCAGACTCCTTCACAGTCACTGTTGTCCCATCCTCTTTCTTCACAGTCACCTTTCCTCCATCTTTGCTTTGGATCACTCCCTTCACATATTCCACCTTATCATCAACAACAAAGCATTCTGTCTTGATGTCAAATGCGCGGGTCTGTGCCTCCAGACGCTCCTTGTCCGACTTCCTCAGGTAGGAAGCTGCCTTCCCAAACTCGGCCATCAGAGCGTCACCCATGTCGGAGGGTGGTTAGAACTAAACCGTCTACTGTGACTGTGAAGCAAAAGTGCAGAATCTTCTCAGCAAGACTGAACTTTTAAAAGCTCACTGTCTACCAAATTAGGAGATAGTAACTGGAAGAAAAAAAAGTCCTGGCTAATTCTGTTGCTCACAGAAGGGACATAAGGGCAGATTCAGGACCTTTGGCTGTTAAAGTCCTTTTTAGGGAAAGAAGATTCTCTGCTTATCTGTGTCCTGATAGAGCCTCCTGACGCCTCTGCTTTTAGACTCAGAATCTTATCAGCTTTGACCGTTCCCTCTGGAGCTTCTTCACCCTGCTGCTCAGAAACCTGTGGAAATGTATCAGAAACCCTAAACATATCCATGTTTTCATATCACAAAAAGTGGAAAAAGAATTACCACTAACTCAAACTATAAAGAACCAACTGTAGCCCTCTTTAAAGAACAACAGGTATTTCCAGCTTTGTGAATAATTTTCAGTCCTTCAGCGTCAGTCTTTTACTTTCTCATTATGAATATTCCAAACATCACATGCTCTTACTTGATTGAAAAATTTACTTTTACAAGATTTGCCAATGCTGTATGATTAAGTTTAGCACAGAATTGGGCAAATAATGTATATAAGTACATAAGGGATTGTTAATATTTGAAACGTGTTTCTTAAAAGAGAAAATAAATAGTGTATTAATTGTATTGTATATTAGTATTATATATTTCTTTAAGAATGAAGAATGAAGTTTAGTAACAAATAAGCCTTGATGCAGCCCTTCAGATTTAAAAATGTTTAGTGCAATTTAGAACCATACGAGGCTCCATATGTCTTTAGTTTGAACAATGATTCTTTTTACATTTTTTCAGAATAAAGCTGTGCCTCTGGATAACATTTAATATACAATAAAATATTTGTAACAAACTACAGAAATAAATAAATAAACCTACTAAGGAAGACAATAATTTAAACAAAGGGGAAAGTGGATCTTATGCCTAAATATCAAGTTAAATGATTTGATTTGCTTTCTTTTTGCTGTCTTATCCTTTCTTTAAATTTTTTGTGAGTTATTAACTCGTGTAACTCATGTAAAAAAAGACCTTTCTATGTGGATTTTTTTTTTTTTAAATTTCAATGTTAACAGTTATTCATAAAATATGTCACAACTTTAATGGAATGTGTTGCAGAAATCAAAGATCAATTTGTTCATTTTTCACAATATAAAGTGAAACATCAGTAAAACTACTGAAACTGTCTTTGTAGATTTGTCAGTTAAATCAGTGTTTGAGTGAATACACAAATGTGCTTTAATTATCTTTTAGAAAGCATATGCATGTTTTATAAGGTCTTTAAAACCTGAAAGACATTTTGATGTATTGTATAAAGTACTTTAATTAATATTACTGTTTAACTTAATGACTAAGTAACTAAAATAAAAATGGTGTGTTTTGACTTTACATTAAATCGTTCAGGCTGGATTTGAACATTTATTTTCTTGTTGAATGTGTAAACACTAAATCTTTTGTGACTTTTTATGGTTTCAGAGTAAAGTCCAGGTACACGAGACTGAAGCTGTTCAATATGATGAAGATGATGAGGAGCTGAGTGTTTGCTACTGGTCAGTGTCTGTTCACACACTGACAGACTCTGAAATAGCAGGTGTTTATCTTCATGTTATCAGAATCTGAGCCACAGTAGAAACACTGACACAATAAAGGCAGACTAATCCTTTAGAGGAGACTAATCTCTAGAACAATATACCACCACTTAGGTTTCTGCAAACACACAAATGTATAATGTGTGTGTATGGGGTGTAAACATGAGCAAACACATCAAACATGTTCAAGATCACTACAGTATCCCTCTGTGCAGAGCATGTAATATATTTCCATGGGGATGCTTAAGTTATTATTTTTATTTTTTTTAAAAGTTATTATTTTTACTTTTCAGTTTGAATAGAAATGCTGAAAAGAAAATGTTTAAAAAATTACACTTGGACAGCTATAGTGTATGGTAAATACATACAAAAACTTAGCAATTTTGAACATGTCAGTTTGTTTTCAGTTTCAAAATGAAAAAAGACATCAAAGCAATATGAGTGGATTTTGTTTTGTGTTCACTGAAAAATGTTAGTTGTCTCAGTATTTTCTCATCTAGTTTTAGTTCTATATCAGTACCCATGAAACAATGGCTTATTGAAAGAGCATATTGTATGAAAAATATATTCTATGAATTAATAAATACAGGGGAAAAAACACAATGGTCATCATGTAGATAAAGTGCAAATGCAGTGACTGTCTTTTCTTAACCAAGTTTCACAAGCTGATACTTTGGTTGGTATTACTATTAGTCAGTTGACTTGATCGTTGAAGACACAAAATACGACCAGCGTAAATAAAATCCAGTAGCACAACAAAGAAAGCAAATATCAGGTAATGGAGTGTGCAAGAAGTTGGAGTGATCAAAGTTGACCCTGTGATCAACACCCAGCAGAGACATGGGCTGAACAAAGGCATCATGGTAAACGGGACGCAGGAGACGTTAAGCCAAACCCCCGTTACGACTAAAAACCTCCAATCAAATGTAGGGACACTTAGAATGGGCTATGACTGACAACATCTATCAGCGAATGGGAAAAGTAAAAATTACTTGGAGGCGTTTCCAGGAAGAAAGACGCTACATTTTCCTGTAATGGCGGACCAGGCAGAGAGCGAGACTATCGGGTTCAACGACAACAGGTCAGAATTGAGCGAATAAAGTGTTAAATTGGTGTCAAACACAATGCGATATTGAGTGCATGACGAAGCCTTTTACATACTACTCCAGATTTCTTTTTTAGCGCCGAAGAAATAAACAGCGGCATGAAATGTGAATGTAGCCATGTTAGCTAGCTAGCTAGCTAGCTAGTGGTTAACTAGCATTATTCCGTGTTGCCAAGCGGCTCGCTTGTGCTGTCTGCTCGTGGCACGCGGCAAACACAGACAGACGTATCAAACTTGGACAATCAGCTGCGTTCTTGATTTACTGAGCTGCCGGGGCATGCCCAGTACTGTGATGCACTTAGCGTGGTAGGAGTGTCTCCGATGGACACACAGTTATGTTCACAATAGCCAGTTAGCTTAGCTGTGCTAAATTCATTAGTAGTCAAAGGCGCAAAACTCCGTTCATTCACTGTTTTCAATGGCGTAAAAATAAATGCTCGTCCAAAAATATGAGATGGAATGATTATGCTGATTTAGTTTGGACTACAAAATGTGCACTCACACGGAAAGGTAGATAACCATTTAATAGTACTTACAGCTTGACTCACTTTCACCATACGTTATAAACACCCATACGTCATGGGTGGCTCATATCCAGATGTTCATTTGAAAGACGTTCATTTTAATCTACTGAATCCTGGCAGCGTTTAGCGAATTAAGATAGATAGCAGACGCACTATAATTTATAACAATACCTGAAACTGTGCGTTTACTGTTTTATGTGATTCTTCACCTGCTTAATATAACTTTTAGAATCCACAAACTACTACATCACTTACACAGAAAATAATATCCAAATTATTATTTGTAATGTCTATCTAAGAAGCTTAATTCCATATTAATGTGGTAGTGTTTGACAACCTGTTAATGTCAGGATCGGAGGAACAGGAATATTGCATATTGGAGCAATAACATTTAACATTAATGCAGTACTGTGATGAGTATATGTCTTGCATAAATAAACATTAAATTGACACCAGTTATGTGAATATAGCCATCAGCTATACAGTTATACATAGGCATGTATAACTTTATCTGATTGAGCAAATGGTGTGAATGAATGACATTTGCATGATTAGTGTGAAACTATGTCATGTAGATTACAAAATATTGCAACTCGTACACAGTCCTGTGTTGTTTGACACATACATATTGCTTTGCTAATAGTACTGTCATGTATTTTCAGCATATAAGGATTAGCAAATGTCACACATTTACTTTACCATGACTGTAGTTCCAAGCTGATTGTGATTTTTGTTGATCTACCAGAATGGCGCAGCAGGCGGTGCGGTTCCGCGGCCCTGCACCTGCCCCTGCCCAGACACCAGTGTTACGTGGCCCACCACCACTCCTTAGGCCACCCCCACCTCCTTTTGGGATGATGAGAGGACCTCCTCCACGACCTCCTTTTGCACGGCCACCCTTTGATCCAAACATGCCACCCATCCCACCTCCAGGAGGCATGCCACCACCCATTGGACCTCCACACCTACAGGTGATTAATAGCTTCATATTTATCAAAGAAAAGGTAGTGGGTGTGAGAGAAGAGAATGCAGAAGACAGGGTTAGATGGAGGCAACTGATCCACTGTGGCGACCCCTGAAGGGAAAAGCTGAAAGGAAAGAAGATGACTTATCAAAGAAAAGGTCCTACTAATCGATGAATTGAAGCACTTGTACATGGTTCCTTTTAGTTCAGTGATTTGGTGTAACTGCATTCAAGATGACTCATAGCTGCTAATGTGGTGATGTTATATATTAAAGTCTATTTTTATTCTGCTTTGTGCTTTTAAGTTCGTCTGCTTTCAGTACCTTTCAGTTCTGAATGTGTCTGAATAAGTGCTGTCTCATGCGCAGTAGAGATACGATCCTGATTGTGTGCTTTTTAATTAATATTGACACGCCCATCTGGCAGTATGAGTCTGTGACCTCGGTACATGTTTCTAGTTGAGACTGAATAGCAGCAGTTTTGGATTCTTTAAGAGAAAAAGGGTCTAACTAACACTGTTATAGAATGACTTTGATAGAATGAATGGAGAATACAGTTATTTCTGGGATAAAGAGACACTTTATTCACCCCCCCAGCCTTTGTAAGTGGTTTTCATTGAACTCTGATAGTTTGCTTAAATATAATTCTGGCCATCCACTTTTCTGTGATTTAATATCTTTTATATTTTGAGAAGTTATCAGTATTCTAAGACTAGTTCCCTGTGGTCAGAAAATTAAATACTTTTTTTTTTTTTTTTTTTTAATATAAATATAGAGACCCCCCTTCCTTCCGCCCCCCATTGGGAACCTGCCACCTCCACCAGGGATGCTTTTTCCTCCTGGGATGCCTCCTGTTCCTGCATCAGGAAGTCCTGCACTGAACCCTGCAGAGGAGATCTGGGTAGAAAACAAAACACCAGAAGCAAAGGTAAGTTTGAAGACACATGCAAGCATGTGTTTTTTAAGAAATGTCTTTTTAGTATGTGTGGAAAAGTACAGATGTCAAAAAGGGTTAGGGTTTGTAATTTATTTCTGTCTTTATCCACAATTTTCCAAAAATGCATAATAAACAAGTCCATAAATTATAAATCCAAAATTACAGACTATTCTACACCTATCTTGTCTACATAATATATGCGGGTAGGCAGCTTATTCATTACAAGGTTTAAGTTATATTAAACAATAATCCTTAACAATATTAATCACACCTCTGTTTTTTCTTTATCACATTTTTATTATTGTTACAAAGTGAACCTCACCTTTTTAATTCCTCGCCAGATAACCATAGTTATAAGATAACATAACCCTTACCCTAATTTCATATGTAGAAATTTGTTGTTTTTCAAACACTTATTGTCCCTGCTTTAAACATGGCTTCATCTATCATCTCTTCCATAGACATATTACTACAATGCCAGAACAAGAGAGTCATCATGGAGCAAACCAGATGGTGTGAAGATCATCCAGCAGTCTGAACTCAACCCTCTTCTTGTTGCTGGAGCTCAGGCTGCGGGGGCTGGATCGAGCACAGGGACGAATACTAGCTCAAGTAGTGCAAACACGACAGCCAGTACAGCAGCAGCAACCCCAACCCCAACTCAAGCCCCATCGACAACCCCGTCCCGCACCCTCACCTCCAGCCCAGACTCCACCACCACTGCCTCCCCATCAGTGACAATCACAGGTCAATATCTGTGCATTTGATCCATATAGCGCATGTTCAAAAGGATTAAACCTAAACTAAATATCCTCTGTTTTTCATATGTCTCTATAGCCACTGTTGTAGCAGACCTACCCCCTGTTGCCACGGTTACTTCAACTGTTGCTGTATCTCCAGTCACTGTGGTGACTGTTTCCACGGTGCCATCACCTGTAACAGCGGTGCAAACCGTTCCCTTGCTGCCTGCAGCCTTGCCTCACAGTGTGGCCCAGCCCACCGCAGCCATACCTGCCTTCCCCCCGGTCATGGTGCCACCTTTTAGAGTGCCCTTACCAGGCATGCACATCCCTCTGCCAGGTAAGAACCACAAAACCTAAAGCAAATAACTGATAGGTCAGTTTCATCAGGTGCTGTCACTGTGCTAAATGTTTGGTGAAATCCATGGGCCTGGAAATGATAGAAACATTGTATTGTTTAGAATGTTCATGTTGACGTAGTGATAGAAGCAGCAATACAGCACACTTTAACGCAAACAATCAGACTTGCCTTAATGCCACTGTTGCTGAGCTCTTTTCCATATATGTATGCCTTTTTGTTTTTGGAAAATTAAAAATTAAGTCTGGACAATATGGAAATAATTTGACAGCAGTATTTTTTTTTTTTTTTCTTATTGATCAGTTTCTCCCACAATCCAAAGACATGCACTGATAGGTTAATCGGCTAATCTAAATTGCCCATAGGTGTGAATGTGAGAG
>JAQQZY010000007.1:25355358-25377642 GCA_030068375.1 Ostorhinchus rueppellii | reverse complement strand
AGCTGGGATAGGCTCCATGCGACCCCCGTGACCCAAGTGAGGATAAAGCGGGTATAGAAAATGAATGAATGAATGATCAGTTTCAATATTTTTTGAAAAGAAGGCTGCAAATGCCTGTAAAATATTAACATCTTCAATCTTTCAGTGTAATCTCAGATGTTCTACTCATTATTTAAACATAGGGGGGAAAATAGGGAAACTTACCTGTTTTGGATAGTTTGTGGCCCTTTGAACAGATTTGTGTGTTTACGATGTGTGTGGCATTTTGTTTAGCAGCTTCCACATGGTTGGCCATTCAAAATGATGAAGAGTTCAGAGTTACGCGGGGCCCTCAATTTGCCATGAATCCTGCCTTGAGTTTGTCAAACTCATTCACTCCAACTTTGTGTGAAAATGTCCAAAGATTGTCATTATCAGTATAAATTCTATTATAACCCTGTAATAATGTTTTATTGCCAAACTCTAGTGCATGTAAATGTTGTGAGGTGTTGCTCATTCAAAGCAGTAGAGTTACACTTGACAGTAAATGCATTCACCTTTACAGGTACACATGGAAAGGAGTACTATGTACAAGAAAAAAAGAAATCACTTTATTCCTCTGTGGCTTGCCTTGAGTCTAAACAATACGGTATCTACAGGCAATTAGTTTTCACTCTTCTGTTGATGAATGTCAGCATTATGTACACATTTTGATAGATACTATAGGAAAATTGAATTGGCTGATTTGTTCAAGCTAATAATAACAGGCATTCAAGGTGTATGAAAGGCACATTTATTGTCTTACCCTTAAAATTCTCAAGTGGAATATGAACACTAGCTGAACTGTTTATGTAATGCTCACAAGGATCAGTATAAAACACTTCTATGTGTTTAGTTTCATTGTGCCCAGACAACATTTTAAAGTTTGCCACCAAATGCTGTTCAGTGCATAATGCAATATGTACAAATTTTGTTCTTGTCTTGTTTTCTGTGTTTCCTGTTTTCTGGTAAGGGCTTTTTGTTACTTTTCTTTTCTCTTCTACTGTACTCTGTTACTGTGTTGTTTTGTTTCTTCTTTCTTTTCTTTATTCAAATGAAAAGTGACAAAAAATTTGTTGCGTTAGTAGTTTTTGTGAATGATGCTTAGTACAAAAAAAAAGTTGGCAAGGTCAAGCTCAGGCATGAAGGCTCACTAGAAAGCTCACTTGGTATTCTGCTGAAAGACCGTGAGGTTTTAAGATGGACTTAATCACACTGGTGTCCATATTTATAGTTCCAATGTCCATCTGACAAATCCTATTTTAGAGTAGCTTGAGTCTTAATACACTTGGCTAGGTTTTAACATTAAGTACATAACATACAGATACACTAGAAACATGTTAAATAACAGTGCTGTATTGACACAAACCTGGATGCATGTGTGTCTGAGTGGGACCACACACATACTGATACACACCATGGTAGCTGATGTCTAGTGTCCTGTTGTGTTCAACCAGATGCTTGCTTGTCCGTTGTTCTTGCAGGTGTAGCAATGATGCAGATAGTAGGTGCGCCCTGTGTAAAGGCAGGCCCCGGCGCCAACGGTAAACACCCAGCCGCTCGCCTCTCAGTTCTAGATGGCATGGTAGTGAATGGTGTCTACATGAGTCATATGGTACCTTTAAGTTTCCTTAAGAAGTGGCATGGTGGTGAATGCTGTGAACATGATCCATCCAGTGTACAGTGGTCAAACTCTTCCATTTCAACAATACTAAACCTAGTTTTTGTTACATACTCATGTTTTATACTCTTAGACCTTTCACATGTTTGGTGTACTGCATTTACTTGGGATGAAGACACAGTTGACAGGATCACAGTGCACATAACCTTACACGAACACGTATAAGATTTTTTTTGGGCTGACTTTATATGCAATGAAAAACATGTGAATCAGTTACATTTTTCTTTTCTTTGCCAAAATGTGGTTTCTTTGTTCCTGTCAAAACAAAACTGTCATTAGATGATGAAAACACTTTCTTAGAGTGATTTGTTTCCAGGCAGTTGTTGTTAAAGAGTAAAAATAATTGGTTTTGTATATGATACTGTAACTTTAAGGTAAATGAGCAAGCACTTGAAATTTGCCAGCTGAAATGTATCCCATTAATTGATAGGCCTGACGAGGAATTTTGAGGTGTGGTTGGTGAGAAATGGTTAGTTTTTATTCGAAAAGTCCTGACATCACAGAAAGGCTGGCTGCGGTTGATAAGTCACTACTATAAGTTCAGTCAGAGTTACATGTTGTGGTTATGTGGTCGTCTAATTTTGTGGCATGGTTGTGTGTGGTCACCTCTTTGTTTGTGTGCGTGACTTGTGTCAGTCAGTTTTGTTTTTCCTAAGCACATCAAGCACATGTGAACGTGAGCAGTTTCTACAGCAAAATCATATCCCCACAAACTCTCTTTTCTGTTTACTGATTATGACTAGACAAATTCCCCATTTAGCATCGTAGTCTTAGCTGCAGAGAATCCGTATTATTCACTTTGATCGCAAGGTAGTAATGTGGAAAATATCACCTTACAAATAATAGACTCACCATTCCACTTCAAGAGTGTAATCCACTGCACAGCTAAAGCTTTGACAGGAAAAAGACGATGCTAATCGCAGGTCTGTCTCCTCTGATTATTGACAGGAATGCTTCCTGGTATGGCCCCACCGTTAGTCTCCATGATGCATCCACAGCTGGCTCTGTCAGCAGCGCCTGCGTCCATGGCCGGCTCACTGCAGCTCCCCGAGTGGTCAGAGTACAAAACAGCTGATGGGAAGACGTACTATTACAACAACAGAACACTGGAGTCCACCTGGGAGAAGCCACAGGCCCTGCTGGAGAAAGGTAGACAGACACTTGTATTGTTTAGTTAATTTGTTTTACCTGTGCCACACGTTAACACTCAGCGTGTGCATTATTTAATGCTGAAGCCTTGCATTCACATTTAGCCAAATACATGAAACTCAAACTAGTTGTCAGCCATTTCAACAATGCTTGTCATTTGGCCCAGCACAAAATTAATTTATTATTGTATGTCATATCTTTTCCACAATACTGACCAATGTTATCGCCATTTGCACACTGACCTCTGACTTTTTGTGAACTGTAAACTTTAAAACGTTTTGAACTACAATGCAGTACATTTATTTCCCCATAATGTATGTGTTTCTTTCATCTCTTTTCCAGAGAAAGAAACAGAAAAGGCCAAAGAGCGTCTGGCCCAGGAGGAAGCCGAGGCAATGGAAATGGAAGATGAGGAAAATAAAATTGAGAACACCAATAATGAGAAGGAGGTACGCATAGAACATAACTGGCAGATTTAATCACCTAGATTCTTCTTGGCTCCATAGTACCAGCTTCATCTCTATTTTTATTAAAAAAGGAAAAAAAAAGTATGTTTGTGGGCTCGTATATATTCTACATCTTGTGTCTGTGTTTATTTAGTTATCCTCATATTAGCACTGAAGTTATAAACCTCTCTGAATCTTCCTCAGATTGATACCAAGTCTATCTGCTCTTGTTATTGTTTTTAGGAGACTAAAGAAGAGGAGATGACTGAGGAGGAAAAAGCAGCACAGAAAGCCCGGCCTGTAGCCACCAACCCTATCCCTGGTACACCATGGTACGCAATGGCTCATTTCCTGTTTTATTGCAAACAACCAGACTCATTGTGGGGGTTTTTTTCCCCCTACATCCTCTGTCCATTTACTAATGGTTGTTTGTATATTATCAGGTGTGTGGTGTGGACAGGTGACGACCGTGTATTCTTTTATAACCCCACAACACGACTGTCCATGTGGGACCGGCCTGAGGAACTGGTTGGTCGGGCTGATGTCGACAAGCACATCCAGGAGCCCCCACACAAGAGAGGCTTAGAGGATGGCAAGAAGACAGGTATAGATGAACAGCACATACACATGGACTGTAGAAGGTGAACCGTATTGGTGTCACTAAAATAACACTAACTCGTGCACCAGAGAAATACTATTAATTAATCAGTTATTTTTACATACATCTGTGTTAAATAGTAAATAAATTATGTTGCCAGTGGCACAGTCAAGATGAAATCAAAGCAATTACTGGCTATAAT
Source organism: Ostorhinchus rueppellii (assembly GCA_030068375.1). Classification (NCBI taxonomy): domain Eukaryota; kingdom Metazoa; phylum Chordata; class Actinopteri; order Kurtiformes; family Apogonidae; genus Ostorhinchus; species Ostorhinchus rueppellii. The sequence goes on along the minus strand of JAQQZY010000007.1, from coordinate 25,373,548 downwards.
CTTTAATCAAAGTTGTATACTCCTGCCTGTAGTACTGAAATTGTACGTGTTTTTACAAAGTTATGAACAAGGAGGAGCCAGAATTAGCCATTGCTACTGAAGAGAACCTGGATGAGGAGCCAACCAAAGCCAAAAAACGGAAGTAAGTCAAATGTCTGCCATCACTACCACTTCTATGATTTCCATTCCTTAGTTTATCCACTCATAAATAATGTGTCTGAGTCATCTTTGTGGTTTCACCCTCATAGGAGAGAGGATGCAAAGGAGGCAGACACAGAAAAGGAAGCAGCGATGGAGGCAGAGCTCAGAGCTGCCAGGGAAAGGGCTATAGTGCCTCTAGAGGCTCGGATGACCCAGTTCAAGGAAATGCTGCTGGAGAGAGGGGTAACTTTTTTTTTTTAATTTCAGAAGTGTTGATGTCTGTCTTTAATTATGCTTACATAGTCGACATGAGATTTTTTGTGTGTCTTGAAGTTGGGAATTGATGCATTTGCTGTCTGTCTGATGCTCGTGCTGTCTGTCTTACAGGTGTCTGCATTCTCAACATGGGACAAAGAGCTTCATAAGATTGTATTTGACCCTCGTTACCTTCTGCTTAACCCTAAAGAGAGGAAACAGGTACAGTTTCTTTCCATTTCCCCTTTGTTTTTCTTCACTCCTTCATGTCCTCACTGTAGCTCAGTGTCCTATCATGTTCTTAGCATTTTATTTGAAACAATTCAATTCTAGTTTTGTGTTTGTATCTGTTGCAGGTTTTTGACCAGTATGTAAAAACACGAGCAGAAGAGGAAAGAAAGGAGAAGAAAAACAAACTGATGCAGGCCAAAGATGAGTTCAGGAGGATGATGGAAGAGGCAAAGATCACACCAAGGTAAAAGCACATTTTTCTAAAAATTCATTTGATTCATATTTGAAATGTTGAAATACCTTTGTCTTTGTGGAGGCAATTTTTTTCCTTGTGTTTGTTAACTAGACTGCACTGAAACTATGCATTTTACATTCTTCACAGGACAACATTTAGTGAATTTGCAGTGAAGCATGGGCGAGACCCCCGATTTAAGACCATTGAGAAGATGAAGGACAGGGAGGCCATTTTTGTTGAATTCATTACTGCAATGAGGAAGAGGGAGAAGGAGGACTCGAAGTCCAGAGGAGAGAAGGTACCACTATCAAAATTAATATGAATGTTCAGCATCTCTCTGCTCTCTTTGTGTATTGCTGTTAGTTTTGATTCATTTTGATCAATGTTTGAATTTCCAGGTGAAGCAAGACTTCTTTGATCTCCTGAGTGACCAACACATAGAGGGAAACCAGCGATGGAGCAAAGTGAAGGAGAGACTGGAGACAGACCCTCGATATAAAGCTGTGGAGAGCTCTGCGCTGAGAGAAGAACTTTTTAAACAATACATAGAAAAACAGGCAAAGGTATGAGCCTCTTTGTGTTTGCATGTAAATTATGATAAGTCAACATGCTTCAGGCTATGATCAGAATTGTTGTATGTGTGGAATAAAGTGTGATTCAAATACTTTGTTGTCTGACTGTACATTGAGAATGCATGCAATCCTGTACATGCTCTGGACAAATATCTAACTGCATTAACTATTTTTATTTTTTGCATTTGTAGTTTTGAGACAACCATTATATCAGCTCATTAATAGCTTCTTTTTTTATGATGTGGGAAGACATTTCACTAACCATTATGGCATGTTCTTCCCAGAGTGTGGACATCGAGAAGGAGCGCGAGTTGGAGCGGCAGGCTCGTATTGAGGCCAGTCTCAGAGAGAGGGAGCGGGAGGTGCAGAAGGCCCGATCAGAACAGACCAAAGAGATCGACAGAGAACGGGAGCAACACAAGAGGGAGGAGGCCATTCAGCATTTCAAAGCTCTCATGTCTGATATGGTGAGAGAGTCTGCGGCTTATTTCCCACTGAAGAGCATTTAAATTGCGTATTTATGACCGTCACGAAGATGAAAAAAATCTAAAGCCTCTGATTATAGGTAATTTGGAAGTGAGAAGTTGTGCCTGCATCCTGAAATCTGAGTTCAGTTTCATAGCTTGACGTGTGACTAATTGTCATTTCAGATATTCTGATTTGGTAGCACAGCATATTCTATTTCGTTTTAGTTATAGTATTATTTATTTTCTCAGGTACGTTCTTCTGATGCAACATGGTCAGATACACGCCGTAACCTCCGGAAGGACCACCGCTGGGAGTCGGCTTCACTGCTGGAAAGAGAGGAGAAGGAGAAGCTGTTTAATGAGCACGTAGAAGCACTGGCCAAGAAGAAGAAAGAACATTTCAGACAACTACTGGATGAGACCAGCATGGTGAGAGCTACAAGCACATGCCAAAAACAGGAGTCATGGAATTAAATGAAAAAATGAAGCTACAAAATATACACTCAGACCTAAGAAGTGCTAAACATAGATGTGAGAAAGAAAATCCTGTTCATCGCTTTAAATTAAATGTGTTGTCTTATAGATCACTCTGACAACGACATGGAAAGAAGTCAAGAAGGTCATCAAGGAGGACCCTCGCTGTATAAAGTTCTCTTCAAGTGACAGAGTAAGACTATGATTTTGTCTGTATAATCAGTGTCATTCCATTATATACATAAAGGGGTTTATGGCCTCCGTGTGGGGGTTCAGTCTTCTGTCGTTACAATATGAGCACCTACGGTAAAATGATGACAAAAGAAAAATGAAGGCACTCTTCCTCTGTTAGGTTGGCATACCAACACAGAAATCTATAAAGACCAAACCTAGCAACTCGTGGCTACAAGTCTGTTTGTTCTCTGTGACCTGAGCCAGGTTAGTCAGAATGACGGTCCTCAATCTTTCCTTGTTGTTTTTTTTTTTTTTTTTTTTTTTCTCAGCTCGGAATATTCACTGTTTCAGTCTTCTTAGTCCACTTTTAGCATGGCTAATCCTAAACATTTTAAACAGCTATAAGTGTTTTACACCAACTTCATAGATGTTTTTAAAAAGTAGTTTAAAGTCATTTATACATAGTAAAACAGACCAGTATTTAGAATTTGTGTCAAATTCAGGCCAAAGAGAACTTCAATTGTCTAGTTAATGTTAAGGACGTCCTGTCGGAATTGAGTTGACTCAAACCAGAAGGTGATTGTTTTTTAAATTCCCTAAGCTTTTCTTCAGTGTATCCAGTTACGCATGATTCATTAGTTTGTAACAGATGCACAGTTGTCAGTTTTTGGGCCTGAAGTCTTTATCTGTCTTTGCAGAAGAGACAGCGGGAATTTGAAGACTACATTAAAGACAAGTACATCACGGCCAAAGCTGACTTCAGAACCCTTTTAAAGGAGACGAAGTTCATCACATACAGGTCTGTATATCCAAACATACAAAGTAAACCAGTGTCACTTGTCTGAAGATAAAATTTGTAGTTGTTTGTTTTGCTACATATTCAACACATTTGGACAGAGCTGTAGTTTTGGAAAACTGGAGTGTCTCATCTTATCTTATACAAGGGTTTCTGCAGTTTATTGGAAACGCTAGAATGCAATTATCTGAATTTTAGGTCTTAAAAATTTTTGAATACAATTTTAACCAGTCTTAATAGATTAACTTGATTTATGAAGGAAGCATTAATTTTACAGTTTCACTTACTTCAGTCTCAGCTCTAAATCTCTTTTTAGGAAAAAAATTGTATAAGGTCATGCATGTTCCCTCTGATGGAACTTGTCTTTCCACAGTGCAAAGACATGCATCTTAGTTTGTTTATTGGTCACTGTAAGTTTGAGAATTTGTGAATCGTTGATTGTCTATGTCAGCCCTGCACTGAACTGGTGACCTGTGAAGGTTGGACCTCACCGTGCCTTAAAATTATATTTATACCATTCTTAAAAACTACATGTTGAAATCTGCAGAGCCCACCTTTGTCCTTTAATAATAAAATAACCAAACTATTGCTCACTGTTTTGCCTGCCTGACTTACCCCTATCACAGGTCAAGAAAGCTAATCCAAGAGTCAGAGCAGCACCTGAAAGATGTGGAGAAGATCCTTCAGAATGATAAACGTTACCTCGTTCTGGAGTGTGTCCCTGAAGAGCGCAGGAAGCTCATCATGTTCTACATTGAAGACCTTGACCGCCGTGGCCCACCGCCTCCACCGACTGCGTCTGAGCCCACCCGGCGGTCTACAAAGTGACCAAGTGACACCACCTTCACAGATGGTGCCCTACTCTTCCCAGCCCCCCCCCTTTTGGCCAGAGCATGACCTCCCCAACAAACCCCCTCGACCTTGCCCTCCACTCCCATGGCTGGCCTTGCAGTGTTATCACTGGGGGGTTGTGTTGCTTAGACATATATCATAGAGATGAATGGTTAAGGTCTCTGTGTTATGTCTCCTCTAGCCCTGAAATAGCCCTGCATTAAGGCTTCAGCAGGGAACAGAGGTTACCTGATATCAAGGTGACCATGACCCCTCACCTCTAAATGACCATATTAGAGGGAGAGGGATAGTGATAAGGCTGCAGCCTGAGCAGCCACAGACATGTAAGATAGATGATGTACATGAGGATGAATGTGTTAGAATGTGTGTGACTGACTATGTGTCTGTATGTGTGCTGCATACATGAGTGACTGTGTATGCATGTGTCTGAGGCGTCTTTAAGCCTTACTGCTCCACTGTGCCAGTTATCGTTTCAGCGGCTCAGTGTGAATGTTAGTTTCTGCTCAGTGGTTTACTCCAATGTCGCAGCAGTTTCTCTGTTGAATAAAATAAAGGCAACTTCCACTGTTTTTCAAAATGTTTTGTCGTATGTTTTATTTCTTTACTTTTCATTCTGAGAGCACACATTTAAAAAATATAGAAAATCATTGCCTTTCAAAAATCCACTTTTAATTGTTGTGACTGCAGAGTATGATGCTACCAGGATACAATATTCACATAGAATTTGAGAGTGCAGGAGTCTGTTTTAAGCAATGGTTTTCTGTAAATGTTCAAACATCTACTGTCCTTTATGTAGCCTTTAACTTGACTGGTGTGGATCTTTGAAATTGTTATTGTTTTTTACAAATGAATATTTTTTTTTATGTACAGGTTATTAAAACATACAGAGGAGGATTAGGGCCACTGGGGGAAAAGTTAAGGTCCAATATATATATATATATATATTTTTTTTTTTTTATTCTTTGAAAAAATTCAGATATCCGAAATTGAAGTCAGAATTCTGAAAAAAAAGACTTTCAGTGAGATTGTGACTTTTGCTTTTTGCCATGCGGGTACCAGGAGTACAGCAGGCTGACATAATGATGCATTTAGGTGACTATGCATCTAAGGGGTTTGAGAGGAAGCCATTTCAATGTTAGATGAGTAAAAGGAAGGGAAATAGATATCGGTGACTTTTTCTTCAAATTTACAAAAACAGCTTTCAAAACAAAATTATTCATCCACCTTTTGCCCATCAGAGGGAAAAAAATCAAAATTCAGATCTTTATCTCAGAATTCTGACCTTTTTTTCCTCACAATTTTGACTTAAATCTCACTATTCATATATTTTTTTCTAAGAATACTAAAAAAAATTTTGACCTTTTTTTCAGTGGACCCTAATCCTCTCCCGCTAATACATTATTTCAATTAAAATACTGTACATCAAAGAAAAATCTGAATTCTAGCAATCCTCACAGTGTGATGAATGACCCCTCTCGTGACACTGAACGAAACGCTGTAATTGGTGGAAAGAGTTCAGACGTAGAGGTCACGTGATGTTGCCGGACGTTGAAGACCAACCGATCATGAGTGAATCGATCCGTCGCATCCACAGCATCACCGCCGTCACACTCAATACGTTTTCTGGGGCTTAGTGTGTATCCCTGAAAGGCAAAAATCAGTCATTCATAATAGCAGAGTCGTCAATCACGTAAACTTATCCGTTAAAGACAACCTGTCCGTGTAAAGCTAATTGAATAGCAGTACGTCTTGCTAGCTAACGATGTGTTGCCGTACACTGTAGCCGCGGCGCCTCTTGTTTCCGGCCGGTCATCCGTGCAGTTGGTGCAGCCATGGGTAGGTGTCTGCTGCCGATGATCTCCGTCTTGTTCTCAACCTGGGCTGCTGTGGGAGACCCGGCGGGATCAGCTCATGTCGACGGAGCTCCGCCTTCAAAAATAGGTAAGAAATGGGTAAGAAAGTAAGTAGTAATCAGAGCTAACGCTAGCCACCGCATAGTTAGCTCTAAGTGATGCAGATAACAAAGAAGGATGGCACGAACGGACTTTTAGAGATTAGAATTGTCAATGAGCACACTATAAAACTGTTGGAATTTTTGTTGGAATTTTTTTTTTGTGTCAACAATTTTAGCAGGCTAGTTTATAAGGCTGTTTGATCCACGTTGCCCCATGATTGAACATGTACAGTAGTTCATTAGAGTTAGGGCTGCTGTTCTATTTATATTAAAAATAATCCATTAACCAGTCCATATACTTTATTCAATCCTGTTTTAGGGACCCTCACTAGGAACTACAGTGCCCTCTATTGTGCTGAAGGCATTTGTTCCGTGTACTTGTAGTATTGTACACTAACCACCCATAATATTATGACCACTGACAGGAAAATTGGTAATAATATTGATTTACATTACACTATTACCTTTCCCTGGGTTGGATGTATCAGGCACCAAGTGAACATTTAGACTTTGAAGCTGACGTGTTGGAAGCAGCAAAAGGAGCAACATAATGAACTAAGTGACTTTGACAGGGGTCATATTGTAACTGTGTCAGAGCATCTACACAACTGCAGGTTTTGTTGTTTGTTCCTGGTCTTTGTTGAAAAATGGACTAAGGAGGGATAGCCCAATCTCAAGATGTTTGATCATCTGTGGGAGGTGGTGGACGGATAAATTCAATCCATGGAGGTCCACGTCTCTGACACAATATAGACAGGTGGTAATAATTCTATACTTCCATAGAAGCTTGAGTGGTTGAGATCTGTTGTTTTACTTTTAATAGGGGTCAGTTCATCTCAGATCACCCAAAAAAAGGCATTTTGAATCCCAAACCCTCCAATTTTTATGAAATTTTGTATATAAATCATTCATACCCAGAAAAGGTAGTCTGATTTTAAAAAGCAAGGTATTTCTGTAAAGGGGAGACCACAAGGAATCTAAATCTGGCATCGTTTTAAGCATTTGGGTACTTTTGAGTTGGATGACCTTTTGATATACATTTTGACCTTGAAATTGATACAGGAGGACACGTCTGACTTCTTTGACACCGGTATGAAAAATGTAGCCCTTTGTGTCAACTAAAACATCCTTTTTCACAAAAAAAAGCAGAAAAACGAAATTGTGATATCTCCAAAACCATTGGTCCGATAAAATTAAAATTGGAAATTTCGGTTTTTCTAGGTATGAATTACCCACACACCAAATTTCATCCAAATTGGAGGAGGTGGGGTTTTACTCCTTGGTTGAACTGAGATGGACTGACTCATATGCTACTTTTGGTAGGTACTAACCACTTCAGACTGGAAATAAACAACAAGATCTGAAGATGCTCTGACCCGGTGATTTGACCATCACAATTTCTTCCTTGTCAAAGTTGCTCTCTACTCTAACCCATTTTACTGTTTCTAACACATCAACTTCAGGGATTAAATGCTCACTTGTTGTCTGATATATCACAGACAGACAGACAGACAGAGAGACATACAGACACATACATACATACATACATACATACATACTTACTTACTTACTTACTTACTTACTTACTTACTTTTTTAATCCAGAGGGAAATTCAAATCAAATTCAGTTTATTGGATCATATAAAGGCTATGGTCATGGTAAACTTAATGGAAATATTCAGCAATAACAAAACACACCACACCATTTGAATGCCTCATCTGCCTTTCTTCATGTAGCTTCTGATAAGCTTTGTTTCTGGCTCTTGCTCTGCTCCAGCGGTGGTGGGGGCTGGGATAGGCGGCAGCGCCACTGCCCATTTCCTACGGCAGCACTTTGGCCCCGAGGTCCAGGTGGACGTGTTTGAGAAGGGTGAGGTCGGAGGCCGTCTCGCCACTGTAACTGTCAATCATCACGACTACGAGTCTGGAGGTTCCATCATTCACTCACTCAACCTCCATATGCAGGAGTTTGTCAAAGTGCTAGGTGGGTTCACTCACATACACACGATGTTTATTTAACTCGGTATGTCTGACCTTATAGGATTAATGAGGTGTCTGTCATTTTTAGTGTTCAATGTAACGCATATTTATCTTGTAAAGCTTGTTTTATTTAGTTTTCTTCTGTATCAGACGTAATTTGTCAAACATACCTGACATGTTTCGGCGGTTAACTTCCGTCTTCGTCAGAGGTGTCACAAGGTGGTGTATGACGTGTTTTAAAAATGACTGACCCGAACTGTCAAATCTGGCGGGTTGACGCCACCCCAGTGAACATCAGTCATTTTTTAGTCATGTCAGGTATGTTTGAAAAATTATGTGTCTGATACAGAAGAAAACTAAATAAACTATAAGAATGTGGTGTTGTGGAAAGTTTAAACACACACTGGAGAAAGGTCCTTTGCATACAAATTCATTCTTTATTAAGAGCTGCAGCAATGACAGTCAAACACAGTAAGAGTCTGTATGCGAGTCTGCTTATCCCGAGTTCATACAGATATTATATAGTGTTCTGGCCAGCCTACTCCTTATCTAACAAGACATACTGGCATGACTGCTATGTGGACTTCAGGACCAGTTCTAACTAGTTCTGCCTGAGGTCAAGACACCCTAACTCCCTGACCCCTCTTGTAGTGTCATCTTAATATCCTCTGTCCTACTAAGATATACAGGAGGCAGGAATCCGTACAATACACATCTTGTGAGTGAGCATACATCAAAGGATCAAAATATGTCAAAGCATCACCTAGTGATTAAGTTGTAAATTTCCATCTCAGTAGACACTATGAACTTTGTTGGATTGTAAACGCTTGTGTTATAGCTTTTTACCCAGTCACCTGTCCAGCTTCAAGGTTCCTGTCATATTTTTTATTGAGGTATGTTTTTGTGTAAGAAGGAAATGAAAGTAAATATTGAGTTTGATAAGGCAGGCAGATAACATGTGAGTAGAAAAAGCAGTTGTCTGTCAAGGAAAATGAAAGGTTTTATTAGATAAGTAGGCACATGTGTGGGTGGGCACACAATTGTTTCAGCTCCTAATATTCAGTTCTGTGTTAAATATAGTGACATTGCTTTACTTAAACCTAATGTATCTGTCATCCTGCATTATGTCATAAAAGTAAATAATTGTATTTAATCTCTTGACAAAAATTACAGTGAAGTAAATGTGTGCCTCTTTATTTATTCATGACTGTGGTCAACAAATATTTAACCACAAAGATTTGCTAAAAACTACAATAGTGCTGAAAATATAGAAAGATGATGTTGCTGAAAGGGGTTGACATTAGTTCAAAACAAGTTTAATTCTGTAATTCCTCTGTATTTGTGTATATGTGTTATTCATGACTCGTGTCTATTCCTGAAGGTTTGAAGTACCGTCGCAGTGTGGCGGGAAAGACGGCGGTGTTTAACGGTGAAGAGGTGATTCTGGAGGAGACGGACTGGTACCTTCTGGACCTGTTCCGACTGTGGTGGCGCTATGGGATCAGCTTCATCCGCCTGCAGATGTGGGTGGAGGAGATCATGGAGAAATTCATGAGGTAAACTGGTGATACTTTTGCTTTTTGTAATTTAACCTTTGTGTCAGCAACTTGGGCTGCTGGGTTTTTGACAGGATGGAAATATGCTGCAGGTGCAGTTTAATTTATGGTCCTGTATCAAAGTGTCATTGTTACATAATGAATAGTTGATGTCTGCAGTTTGCATGCACCTTAGATAAATGCACTGAAATGCAGTTCTCACAATTCTAAACATTTTAATTCACTGTAAGTTGTTATTGTTTGTTCCGTTTGTTCAGCTAGTACATGTTGATGATGGGAATTTTCAGATTGAGACTGAGGCTTTTATTCATTTTCATCAGTTTCACCGTCATCATGAATGCACAACACTGCCTTTTTGTTCTGCAGTCCTGGATGGAGCTTGTGTGAGATGTTTTTCATTTTCTTTATTTTCAGCCTTTGGCAGCTGAAGACACTGCAAAACTGACTCAGTAATACAAATCATCCCTCCCAAGGATTAAGTATTTCAGAAAATGAATGAATGAACAGACAACCACCTGCCTGAAATGTTTTATGATGCGGATGCGTTCCAGGCAACCCATAACTCTTGTTTTTCCAACCTTCTACTTGTGAAAATGCACTGGAATGGCAGTCAAACCCATGAACTGGTACTAGATCGAAGTACCCCCAGTTCCGAGTTCTGACGTCACATAGCCCGTAAAATAACAATAGCGACCCCCATGGATGCAGTGTTTATGCAGATTTTTTATTTTTTTTTATTAAAACAAGGTATTGGTCTCATGTTACTTATCTGCAAACGTCCTGCATAATCAGCAGCTGCTCTAGTGTTAATAATAAATTAATACCAAATATGTATCCAAGTAATGTAGCATAATAGGTATAACAGCTTCTCTTGCCTTATGCGCTGTTTTTCCTCATCTGTTTCCCTCAAATAAGCAAAGAGCAAACACCTCTAGGATAGAAATGATTGTAAATGAGCATAAGCTCCATATGGTCCGCCATGCAGGGTTTTTTTTTTTTTTGACATCTAACTACCAGAATTCCTTGCGCTCAGGCAGTTTGGAATAACTTGTCTGGAACGTTACAAAGTTGTGAGTCGTGGTTTGAAGTTGTGACTTGCGGGTTCAAAAGCCTGCCTGGAACACAGCATGACTTAACTAAACTAACTAGTACTTAAGCTGTAACAAAATCCAATAGAACATAAGATGGTTAATGACATAGTTGAAATTGAAACTCAGGTGCTTCATTCGTTCAGTTATTACTTGTCAGAAACAGGCAACAGTTTTTCTGCAGTTCTGTCAATTTTACTCTTTCTGCTTGGAGAATGACCCAGGCTCAGATTTGTCCTTTATCTCTTCACAATCCCCCTTTACTTTACTCCTCATCTCTGCATCATTTTTCCTTCTGCTATAACCATCAATAGAGCGTACTATATATATTTAATATTCTGCAAAATGTCCTAGACAACCTTTAACTTTGTTGTTTTTTATGGTTGAAATGAGCATCACTATCAGTTTTTCAGATACAACAAGAAAATACAGGAAATGTGTTCACAGTGTTAAAAGATAAAAAAAAGAACTCAACTAAATGTGTTCATAAAGGTTAAAGTCACTATTTAGTGTGCCCTCTGACCCCATGACAAGAACCTGCACAAACATTTGAAATGTGTTGAATGAAACCTGGTATAAAACATCAGAAAATGAATGCAATAAATCTCATATTGTCTGAACAAACATGTTACAGACATATTAGGTTTTAAGGTAGTTCTCTCTAAATCCTACCACTTTGGTTTACAGAAGCTGTTTTTTTTTTTTCTCTCCAAACTTGAGTTTTTACTGCTGCTCATACTTCACATATATTCAGATTGTATCTTAATACAGAAACTGAGAAATGCACATGTGTGGTCATTAAAACTTCAATAAACCAACAAAGCTAATACCGGTGTAGGACTTTTGCACAGTAGTGTACGTCTCCATCCTTTTGCCTCATGTAAGTGGGAAATGTGTAGAAAATTTAATTAGAATGTACATTAAAATTCTAACAACTTCTTGACAACAAATAAGTTTAAATTGTTAACTTGTACAAATTGTTTCAGAATCTACAAGTACCAGGCCCACGGCTACGCCTTCAGTTCTGTGGAACAGCTGCTAGAGTCTCTGGGTGGGAGCGGCTTCATCAACATGACCCGGAGGCCGCTCTCTGATTCGCTGCTGGAGCTTGGTGTTTCTCAACGCTTCATCGATGAGGTCATCGCGCCCGTCATGAGGGTCAACTACGGACAGAACGTCAGCATCCCCGCTTTTGTTGGTGAGTATGGAAGGGCGATGATGACGATGGTAGATTTTAATGAGTAGAAAAGGTGTAGACACAGGCCGCGGTGCTGGAACGAGGATCAGGTCTGAGCTGAACATCAGCTGCAGATGTAGGTCATGAAAGAAAAGAAGGAAGAGACAAGGGATAAAGGGTGACGAGGAAGGGAGGAGCCATGACTCAAGAATAGAAGAGAGGAAGGCAAGGTGAGAGGAGGGGGTGGCCTGTGGGAGCAAGAGAACAGGGAAGTGTGTGGGCAGCTGATAATTGGTTTATAGCACTTGGCACTGTCTGTTGTGAGTGAGCATGCGTGTGTGTGTGTGTGTTACAGGCGCTGTGTCTTTAGCCGGTGCCCAGAACAACCTGTGGGCGGTGGAAGGAGGCAACAAGCTGGTGTGTTCAGGCCTGCTGAAGATGGCCAATGCTAACCTGCACCAGGCACAAGTCAGCTCCATCTCCCCCGTCTATTCTGGTACGTCACCCCAGTGTTGGCTGAACATGATCATGAACAGCTACTTAGTCCTTTCAATACAGAGGTGCAACTGTACCCTAACAAACTAAACTTTTAGACTCTGTCTTTCCACTGTATTTTACAATCTGATGATAATCTTTGGATATACATGAATTAATATTGACTATATTAACAGAGGGGAACTACAGGGGTATGTACTAGATATGTCTTGCAATAAACAGATACTAATGTGTACGTCTTTGCTATACCTCCACTCCATATGCAGCAATGTTTATAAGTAGTAAAATATAAAAGCCCAGCTAAAATTAGTGGACTCTTTAAAAAAAGAAGTTGCTAGTTTCATGGAAAAACCTGAAAAAATATGTACAATTCCACCTGAAATGATAGCATCATGTACCTACATATATTTCCATGTTTGTGAGTTTAAGAGATAATTGTGCCAGTCAGGATAGTGAGTTAGCCATAAGCATGTTAAACTAATAGAAACTATTTGTTGTCTTGTTTTTGTATATATTGCCAACACCAATAGGGCTGTCTCTTCTGCTGCAGTGGTATTTGCAGCATCTGTGGACAGATTATGTAGAGAACATCACTTGCATACCCTTGAGTGTGTGGTCTTTTTTTTTAGTTTCATTTTCCACAGTGTGATATTGTACAACAAACTGTGACTTTTTTGTGACTGGAAAATTTAACTTTTAGAATGAGGAAAAAGTGTATTTCATGTGCCAGTTGAAACAGGATGTCTCATAAGGTTCCATGGTAGTGGGGGCAGGACTTGGCCTCTAAAACTGATTAAAAGTAAACTACTGAGCAGGAACTTCTAAACAGATTATCTTGAGAAAATGTGTCAAAAATGACAGAAATTAGCTTTGGAAGAAACATTTTATATGCCTACCTTGAGTTTTTAAGTTTAGTCAAGTCAAAGTCACTAACACGGAGTGGGTTTATGACCTTTGCTGCAACCAGCCACCAGGGGGTGATCAGGATGTTTTGGCTTCACTTTGAGGGAGCTGTTAGTGATGTAGATCAGGGGTGGGCAACTCCGGTCCTTGAGGGCCAGTATCCTGCATGTTTCAGATGTTTCCCTCTTCCAGCACACCTGACAGGCGTTATCATTCTTCTGCAGAGCTTGATGATAGGCTCATCATTGGAATTTGGTGTGTTGGAAGAGGGACACATCTAAAACATGCAGGACACCAGCCCTTGAGGACCGGAGTTGCCCACCCCAATGTAGACGGTATTGTCATATCGTGCTAACACTGACTTGTGTGTGCTTTAAAGGTGACGCGCTCCAGTACAGACTGAGCTTTACTACGTCAGCAGAGCCCAGATCTGAGCTGTATGACATTGTGGTGTTGGCCACACCCCTCCAGACGAGTGTCCAATCAGGAGTGGAGTTTCAGGATTTCACCCCTCCCTTTGACGAGCTCGCCGGCAGCTACCACAGCACTGTAGCAACCATTGTACACGGCTACCTCAACACCTCTGTCTTTGGCTTCCCAGACCCTCGTCTCTTCCCCTTTGCCAGCATCTTAACCACTGACACGCCACATCTATTTTTCAACAGTGTGGCGAGTGTTTGCCCCGTCAACATCTCAGCAGGCTTTCGACGTAAGCAGCCACAGGAAGCTGGAATATATAAGGTGTTCTCACCACAACCCTTAGACAAGAGTCAGCTCAAAACCCTCTTCAGGTCAGTCATTTATGATCTTTAGGTAATCATGACCAGTAGAGTCTGTTCAGCTAAATGTGTGTGATCAATTTGTGCAACAGAACAGTGACATAACTTATTTACTATTTTTAATTTACTGATCAGATGTGTACTATTTGCCATAATAAGAGCTATCCTTCTCTGCTGTTTTAGGTCGTACTACTCAGTGCAGGTGACAGAGTGGCAGGCCTACCCTCGATACGGCAGCAGCCTGGGACTGCCGCCCGTGGAACTCCACCCAAATCTCTACTACCTGAACGGTATTGAATGGGCTGGCAGCGCCATGGAGATGAGCTCTGTGGCTGCAAAGAACATTGCCCTGCTAGCCTACCACCGTTGGAACAGACAGACAGACATGGTGGACCAAAGTGACCTGATGCACAGGATCAAGACTGAACTATGACCTGTCGAGTGGGAGCTGAAATCAGGGTGTTTGTAAGGAGAAGCTGAGGAGGAGTTTCTGGGTAGCTGGTGCTTACGTGCTTCCTTCAAAGTGTTACATAGACTCTGTTTGAGTCTTATGCATGTGAGTCAAATGCTGGCAAATCCAAGAATATCAATCCACTTCAGTGTCAAGATATTACATTTTGACACACTGTTCCATTTCCCCAAAAACACTGTATAAATGTTTAAAGATTTACATGCAAAGCCTCTAGGCAGCCTCCAGCAGTCCTGTGCTCTGTCCTCACCCACTGGAATCTTACACTTAAACATATTTATTTGTCCACTTATAGCCTTTACTGTATGTAATTTTAAAAAAGATAAAAAATTAATAATTGACTTACATTGCTTCTTTTTTGGAGCCACAATAGGAGGTGTCCACATGATGTATATTCTCCACACTATGACAGCTTTTCTAAAAAATTGATTAAATAAATGTCATTATGTCACTTTGCTTACACTATCAGAACTGTTTTCCCAGGTTCTTTCTCTACCATTTAGGAGGATATGAAGATATGGGTTTATTGTCATTGCACATATTTCAGAGCAACAAAATTACATTCCAGATTACAACCAACCAAGATCACATAATCACATCAGATCACATTAGGGTATGAGGTGATAACAGTTTTCCCAGTAACGTAATTCAATGAAAGAAATCTTTGGTAGCAAACTATATGGGAATCAAACTAAAATTTGCATTAATTAAGAATTTTAAGAAGTTAGTGCATGGTATTCAATCATCACTAACATATTATTGGGTGTCTGCAGTAAGGAGTTATTTATTATTGCTTCTTATTGAACAGAGAAAAACATTACCAGTCATTATGCATCTTCATACCTGATGTTTGTAGACTGATTTGATTTCTGCTGAGGAAATAGAAGCCTGGACACTAAAACAGTTGATAGTCATGTGAAATTCTCTAACGCACTGGGGGTGCAGGGAGAGTCACTATATTTAAATGGTTAGTCGCTATGAGCTTTGCTTTTTTATGTCTCATTATTTTTTCATTTTGTGCAAAAATAATCTGTGTATGTTTTGATACCATATTGTTTCTATATCTTAATGTATGGTGAATCATCAGATACTTGGGTGATTGAGTCTAAAGTCTGTTTTTTTGGCTGTTTGGTTTTGCTGAATGTGCTATTGTCCATGCCAGTTCTACTGCAAAGCTTTGGGACATATTGCAGTATTGGTGGGGTATTAACTGCTAATGCTAATAGGAGGTTTCATCCAAGAATATAGCTTCAGGCAGATTTTCTTTGCCAAGTGGTGAAGAAACCAGGCAACCGTGGATCACAGCAGCTAATATTTATCTCAGCACAAGTGAAGGGGCAGTTAGGGGACTGCTTTTTTTTTTTTTTTTTTTTTTTTTTTTCAGTCAGTGTGATTAAATGTCAACTACCATGCATTCCGCTGGTCAGTGGTCACTGCTACACCCCTTTAATGTCTTGTATTGTTCATAATTATACCTATAATCTTTATTATATTCCAAGCAAAAAAAAAAAAAAGCACTTCTGAAAGCTTGTTACTCCAGTAGGCAATGATGCTTGTTGGCATGAATGTGGCTCTTTCAAAGCCTGCTTTTCGTCTGCTGAGATGAGACTGATGAGTGCAGTCACTGCTTTATCTCTAACTTCAGGAACGTAACCAACACTCTGTCATTTCATTTAAAAACAACTGCAGCACTCCTGGTACCATCTGCACATTTAAGGACTGTTAATAGACTTGCTGTGAACTGCACCGAGGTGATCTCATTAAAGTAATCTCAGTAGGATCTTTGTAAATTAATAAAGTCATTATTCAGTGACTCTTGGTAGTGGCCAGTGGTGCTACGCTCTCTCAGCCCTTTCATCTGACTGTTTCATTATCTCCCCTTCCTGCTGCTTTTGTTGCATAATCCAGCGGAAAGATTTTTTTTCGGGGAGTGGAGCCAACAAGCTTCGATGCTGGAACTAAATGAGGCAGAGGACAGATCTGTGAGCCGCTGGTGGTGATGATGGCACTTTGTACATTTGTGGAAAAAGTATACAAAAAAGGAGGAGATGGCATACTGACATAACAAGAAACCTTTGTTTATTAACCCCTCTTATAAGACTATGAGCTGATGCCATGTTTTATTTGTTCTAAATGTGTAACAATAGATGTGGACAATGTTATTTCTGGAGACAGAGTAACTTGTGACTTCAATATCAGAACCGCAGAACTTCAACTGCGTTACATGATTTGCAACATTAGAAACTTCTGCAGCCCTTTTAAAACCCAATCAAACCAGATGGCCAGATAAGATCTGCACATCAACCTGGAACAATAACTTTTCAATAAAACTGTGGGACAATAATGCTGGGTTTAACAAAGAATCTGCTTCTGATTGAAATCATCTTCATTTGAGTGATCCAAGATTTAATACTAAAGTCCAGAGATAGATTTTAATATACAGTCACAGAAAAAAAGTATTATTCCACCCTTGTTTTCTTCCATTTCTTGTTCATTTTAATGCCTGGTACAACTAAAGATACATTTGTTTGGACAAATATAATAACAACAACAACAAAAATAGCTCATAAGAGTTTAATTTGAGCTGATATCTATCCATTTTCCATGTTTTCTTGATAATAACCAAAATCCCTTCAGTTCTTATATCAATACCTATGGCATTGTACTGACAAAAACAGTGCTTTTAGACATTCCATGTTTTCTTTTCTGTCTTAGTCACATGACACACACAGGAGTTAGTACTTGATTGCATAACCATTGTTTTTGATGACTTTTGACGGTCTAATAATTTTTTCAGCCACTATAATTCCTTTAGATTTGGTCACCAAGAAGGTACTTAAAAAGTATCATGATTTCATTGTTTTATGATCAGTTCTGAATAATACTGATACTGTTTAATAAATCATAAGATTGGAAGAATCCTTGTAGAACAGATGTCTGTGTCATATCCAAGTAAGATTTGCATTGTACTTGAAAAATCTCTGAATCTATTTGAAACAAGTGGTACCGGGCACAACAAACCCCGCCCCCTCACATATTGTAACTTATTTTGGCATTGATCCAGCTGATGTCATCATGTCTATGCATGTGATGATGTCAGAATATCAGTTGCCTCTATATATGTGGCAAGTTTCAAGTAAATTGGAGGAAAAACATATGTTTTTATAGACATTTTAAATTTCTCCGATCATAAGTAAATGGGATTTTTAAAAATTCATGAAAAAATTTTGATTTAATCTTCCCAAAATGTAATCAGATCTGTTCTGGGTTAATGATAATCTATAAAACAAATTTGGTATGAATTCAACCAATAGCACTGGTCTGCAAGTAAAATGCTTCCAGAATAAAAGTAGTTCAACTTTACCAAATTTGGGTCATAAATAAAGAAAAATTCAGTCCAAAGTCCTAGTTGGTTGTAGTTTCTTAGATACAGTCTGAGGCCACAAAGTGAAATTCTGACAATTAATGAGAGAATGGGTTTGATTTAAAAGGACAGTTAGTCTCAGAGTCACCAGGTCTACCTCTAAACAGTGTCTCCACATTACAATACATTCACTTTACAGGTTCTTTCTAGTGGAACATTTATAAAACCA
>JAQQZY010000007.1:25340274-25355258 GCA_030068375.1 Ostorhinchus rueppellii | reverse complement strand
CTTTCTTTCTTTCTTTCTTTCTTTCTTTCTTTCTTTCTTTCTTTCTTTCTTTCTTTCTTTCTTTCTTTCTTTCTTAAGTCAAAGTCTTTTGCTTTTACTGGACCAGTTTGCATCATTAGAAAGGGCCATAATGAAACAATCTTGGTGAAAAATTATCCTACTTTGAGGTTTGCTGAGGTCTCTCCAGAACCATTGGCTGTGACAGTGTTTTATATTTAAATCTGTTACAATACGGTTAAAGTTGTATGGCAGAAATGTCACACATACCGAATAAAGGTACAGTTTGCTTCTGGTCATGTTAAAACCTTCTGTCTATTTGTGTCCAGTGTTGTTGCACTTCTGGTAAATTGTAGTTTCCGTACTGCAGCACATTTCCCAAACACACTAATTGAATTTTTCTAATAAGAACATGAATATCGGACCATGCCTCAGATGTTATTAATGTTCACTGTTGTTCGGATAATTTTGGCAGAATACAATACTTTCATAAACTTTGAAAGATTGGTTTATTCATTATTCTTTCCATTGCCTTTTAACCACATCTCCTTTATTGCAGAAGTTTCAGATGTCCTAAATAGAGGAGACAAACTGAGAAAACTCCATCTGTCAAAGAGGATGGCAAGATGTGATCTAAAAGCTCTGGGAAAAAAAAAAACAAGAAGCAAAAACTAATTTGTTTAAAGCACAAGTGTGTTGTTATCATGTAAATACTCTTATGTTCAACATCCACCATCACATCCCATTTAAAAGTTTAATGCTCATCTTTTAATTCACCCAGGCCTTCTTGTAAAATTTTCCATATCTTATAATAGCACTGAAGAAAAATTCAAGAAACTTCCTCAGAAAACTGGAAAACTATATATTTTCACACTTGTTTTCATTTTACTGCTCTGAAATCATCTGAGGTATAAATGTCTGGTTTATCAAAATGGAAAAGAAATGAAAACACTTCCAGTAAAATATTGTTCCAGTGAATGATTTTACATTCTTGCTTTATGGACCAATACATCAGATTTAGTCAATCTCACTGGCAATGTGCCGTAACTTAAATTTTTTTTTGTTTGTTTTAACCTTTTTTTTCTACCTTAACCTGCCTTGAACCAAACGTCCTCAGTAGCAAATGAATACATGATACCATTTTCTCCAAACCTGGTTGTTTTTATATCATTTTCTTTAGTTCTCGATAGCAGCTATTTTTATCATAGCCTAATGAGTCAATCAATATCTCATGATGAAAACTGATGTGGAGAATAACCGTTGTATTCTATTTTTGATGACACTGACACTGAAAGTCACGTAACAGGCCCGTGGGGGTACAAGAATGGGTAAACACTGATGCACTGATATAATAGATCCTGTGTCTCCTCTTGGCTTCATAGCAAAAATAGAATCACAATGCTGAAAAGAAAGTGTATGTCTCAAGACTCAAGCATATGATTCAATTTGGTGTGGGATGGCTCCAAATTAAAAGCCTTTTGTCATGACATTCACAGATCCGTCTTGATAAGTTAAATGAATTTCAGACTTAAATCTTAGTTATTTATTTGAGCATTCTTTAAGACTTACTGTGGTAGTTTTAGGAATAACATTCAGGTAATCTTAACCTCTGTGACTTCAAATATTTGGGGTTTTGTGACAAAATATGACAGGATTTGACGACTGCTAGGCCAACATAACCATGAGCCATTTAACCTTACAGAAATGTTATCCTTTAAACTGAATGATTTACCATGTGAAGGCCAGTATTTTGTGTTCACAGCATGGCACGTACACACAGTTCATTCCGTTCTCTTCTATCTGATCGTTGTCATTCTGGCAGAGCTCTCTGCAGCCGGTTTGATGTGTGTGTGTGTGTGTGTGTGTGTGTGTGTGTGTGTGTGTGTGTGTGTGTGTGTGTGTGATCTGTTTATCCAGAGACAGTTAGATCAACACAGCGGAAGTCTGTAGGGAAGCTGAGTTCTGCTGCCAGCTTCAGCTGACCTGACCTACTGCAGTGTGACATTTGTCCACAGAGGCACATATACACATACATACAGACATAAATACATACATACATAACTACAGACAGACATAAATACATACATACATAACTACAGACAGACATAAATACATACATACATACATAACTACAGACAGACATAAATATATACATACATAACTACAGATAGACAAACAGTCAGACATAAATACAGACACACAAACAGACATAAATACGTACATACAGAGAGACAGACAGACAAAAAGACATACATACATACATACATACATACATACATACATACAGACAGACGTCCCCTCTATCTTGTGATGTTTGTGATTTGTTGTGTCCACTTGTCCTGCTGTAGCAGTTTAGTCTGAAATAAGGCTGCTTTCACACTTGTTCTGTATTAACTTTCATTTCTTTGTCCACAGTAATGGAATGTGACTGAAACTGAAAGTATAGTTATATGTCATGTTCTCTCTTTTTTTCTTTCTGGCTTATGCATCTTTAATTTAAATTCTATTATTTTAATGTATTGATTATTAAAATATTTATGGTGCGTTGTTTTTCTTTGTGTTCTCTTGTTGGGTGATGTGAGTTCTGGGATGATAGGAGTCATAGTTTCTCTTTCCTCTGAAAGGGGATGGGGGTGGGACACGCTTTCTGGGAATTTCACTTGGACTGTATTCAGTTCAGTTTTACGGGGCACAGACAGGTTCAACATAAGCTGTTTCTAGTTTAACATAAGGTTAGAAGCATATTACAGATTATAGTTTCCCTCAAAAATGCTGTTTTTAAAAAAGTGTAACCTTTCTGATGATGACTTAAAAAAAAAAAAGCTTACTATGAAATAAACATGTGCTGTCATTAGGGATTAAAGTGTAGGTTTGTAACCAACAAATAAGATATTCTCTGCATAGCAATATATTTGATAATGATTGCAGACCTTTAATTTTATGAAATACTATGACATGACTGATTAAAATCACTGTAGGGAATGCCACTCATTTCCATCATCATCATCATCATCATCATCATCATCATCATCATCATAATAAAAGATTAAAGAATGTTATGAATTTTAACAGATCAAACTATGTAACATTATTTAGGAGTACCTTCAGCTCACATTCACTTACTGTGACATCAGTCTTCATGCTTTTTGCAGGATATTGCATCAGTAAAGAAAAAATTCTGAAATGCTATAAATATGGAGTAATCTAGCATATTGTGCACGGTACTTTGAACTTTCTTTAACTAAGATCTGGCTTTTGTTTAGCTGTCCATTTTGTACATTTTACTTGAAATAAATATTTGTTTGTGTATTTCTAAGTAAACAATTATATTTTCCCGCGACTAACAATGACAAATTATACTATGCTATGTAATATGATTTATAAAATCTGTTTTAATGATAGTTATATTGATTATTAGTGATGGTGAAAGGTTGCGTTGATGTTTCGCCGTCTCGAGCTCTACTTCTATTGGCCCCGAGGCGCACCACGTGGTCAGGTAGTCACGCGCTTTCCAGGAACCCGTCAGGAAGAAGAAAAACAAAACAAACCCGAGAGAGCTGTAACAGCGTGTGGACTCCATTGAAAGGGGGGCCTTATTATCTCCAACACGAGAACCGACAAGAGGTCCAACATAAGGCAAGACGTATGCGTGGATGTCCTAAAGTGAGTAGGGTCGTTATTGGTCTGTTTTGGAGGAACTTTGTCGAGCGCTGTCTCGGTGTTTTCTCCGCGGCGGAGGGTTAGCTTTGAAGCTAACGGCAGGTCGGTTGTTGTTGTGTATCGGGCTTCTGCTGGGATGAGGAAGGGGGCGGACGGAGGCCATACTGGCCGAGGGATGCAGGTGAAAATGACGCGAGAGACGCTAGTTCCGCATTAAAAGCACATTTAAGGAAAAGTCAATGTAGCTGATGTGTCGCTTATCGCACTCTGCAGTTTATCGAGCTTCATCAGGAAGTGTTTAGTGAGACAGATGTGTAGGTAGCAAACGCTTCAAGATGGGCTGAGATAAATGTCGTTAAATGCCAGCTAGCGCTCAACATGTCAAATATCGCCCCGTTTGATCAGTTATTTACGTCTCTTTTGCTCAATTATTTACTCTAGCAATGTGATGACATGCCCGACTCATGCTTACAAGGGAACAAACTGTACTTATGTAAGCAGGTTGACATGTTCTTTACTTTTAAACTGTCCAAACCATGATATTTATTCTGCAGGGACACTTTATTTTCTCGTTAATATGTCAAGAATCTCGAATAGCAATGTATTAATTAATCTTGGTGTTAACAAAAGCCTCAGTATGCCAGAGAAATGGTGAAAACTGACTTTTTGCAGGCAGCACTAAGCTCTCGGTAGGTACACGCCCCCCAACACCAAACACGTCCGCTGCTGCTGGAAAAAAACTCGGCCCAGCTAGAAATTTCCATGTGATCTAAAGTAGATAATGCATGTAAACCAAATTTTTATTTTCATAGGAGGTAAGTCTTAGGAAACACTGCCTTTTAAGCGTTAATTGATATATATTTTCGGTATAATTAGTGTAGTATATGAAGACAGATATGTGATATAGAGTGTCTTCTTTGCTAGAAATGCTATTAGAAGTCACGAATCGGTGTCTAATCTTACGTTACATTCACGTTGAGTGGTATATAGTGGATTTTACTTTAAATATCTGGTTTAAATAGCAAACTAGGCCACGGGCATGTAGGCCTTCAACTTGTTTATCTTCTGCCTCAACCTAGATTGAAACTGGCTGTTTATTATGAAGCAGCTCTCAAAATGGATAGTCCCGACAGCCAATGACACGCGCCTGGGGGCGGTCCGCGTTTTGCGCTTGACCAATAGGAAGGAAGGATTACGTGGGTGTTGGCACAAAGGGTTTGGGTGAGCCTTTGTTTTGCTTTGCTGAGGATCTGTGATGGGTGCAGAGACTGGGAAGATGATGCTGATAGTTATGACTTTATTGGCGGTTCGTAGAAGTTAATTTGTAATCTGTACTCGTATAGTGACTGTTGAGTTTGTTTGCGCTCCCATGCTGTGCTCATGGCACAAAAACGGAGTCCTCGGAGAGCTGCAAAGATGAGACTCTTTGTGTTTTCTTAACAGATTGAGTCATCACCACCGGGTGATTGTGAATTTTACCTCTGTTTTTGAGATATATTTATGTTGAGTCTTTCAGTCCTTGTAGCAGTGTGGTCTGCCTTGTTTATATAACGTTTTTGGGAAACTGCAAAGCTCATTGTGCTTTCATCAGCACCTGCAACGTCTGTGCTGGAACTGTTCATCCATTCCCATTGTTTTGTGACCACAAGGGATATTTTCAATATTCGTATACAGCAAGGTGTGTTTTAACACAATAAATAGGTCAAGTATACATAGAGCATGACATATTTCTATTCATTACTCTTTGTTATGCATACTTTTTTGTATAACATCTTTATATGTCTGCTACACTGGCTCCCAAAGTATTACCGGCTTCTCCTCAAAGTACAAAATTCATTGCACTTTCATCTTAGCAGGAGTCAAATTGAATAATATTGCCAAGAACATAAACTGCCGATACATTAATTTACATTCAGTCATAGCCATGGACTGAGAAGACAAGGAGACACTGAATCTATTTTAATCATTTAAAATTGTAGCATCTTTTTACAGCAATCCTACACTGCATATTGAATGCAGCACTGTAAAGCATTAACCACCTTTATTTCTAAATATCTAAAATAAACTGCCAACTTTACACTGTAAAACCACAGGGGTTTCCAGCTATATTGTATATAATTAATATTTTTGCTTTGACAGGTGCATTTGCTCGTTGAAAATAAGCCATTCATCTTATTTTCTTTTCTGCTTAAAAAGTCATTCCATCCAAGTAATATATCATCTTACGTTCTTATAAATATTGCTAACCTAGATATTTTTAATACCTTAAGGGAGCAATTGTTTTTCATCTTTCTTAATGAATCACATTAAATGCACAGAAAGATCTAATAACATTATTGACGGCTCATTTCCAGCAATTATTACTGCAAGTATTGCTGCAGTTAATTATGTTATTAGTTATATCTATTGCCATAAATGTGTAAAGTTGTCTTAGAGAGCTCCAGCGCTTTACAACAAGATGCTGAATGAAAGATGCTGCACCCACCTGTTCCTATACATAATATAACGTTTAATCTACTTGATATTATTTTCCCAAATGCCACAATATGTTTAGAACAACACTTAAAGGTGGTGTTATAACTATGTTTGATATGGGCTGGGGACCATACTTTGATATAGTAATGGAACCAACTGAACTGAATAGCTAATATCCAGTACTGAAAAGTGTCTTATCATTTCGTACCAAATGTCACTTCCACGGGAGGGAATCTCATCAGTGTCAGTGGAAGCAGCACACAGCTTCCATACATTTTTAACAGTATTACATTCACAGACAACTTCAAAAACTGTGGTATTAAATTGGCAAAAGACTTGGAACCTGTGTGTTTATACCATAAGATTCCAAACAGCTTGTATTAATAAATATGTAAAAGCCCAATCAGTCAAACAGTGAGTTTTTGGCTGGCAAGTAACAGTTCTTGCATCAATGTAAGACTCATAGGTTCTCCATTTGTCTAAAACTTCTGTCACATGTGTTTTTACATGAAAAGGTTGGCATCTGTTGGTTCTTATCCTGGCAGGAATCAGGAACTGATGGCTATCAATAGGCAACTCATTCCAAATAAGACACTGGTGATTGGCCTACTTGGCTCATGTCCAGTATTGAGGTGGAGGATGTGAGCTGTTTGCATGATAGTAGAGCAATGAGCCGAGCATAGCACAGTCACAGCTGGACTTTTCGCTTTTGTTCAGATCTGAATTGCTGTAGAGGGGGAGTATTCGCATATAGTAACAGCGCTGTAAATGTGTGTCTTTACTGTTTTTCTGTAGCTTGTGTGAAAAAATAATATCTGTATGTTGTTGTCCAACTATATATTTAGGCTTGTTGGCAGATAGTCATCATTACATTCATTATTGATTGTCATTGCACGAGAGGTAATCATTTTATGCCACACTATCATGTTACATTTTCTGACTGAGAAACTAGTAGTGGTTAAAATAGGAAGTTGTATTTAATCCACGTCCCTTATCAGTGTGGTCAGCAGTATTTAAATATTTAAATTCTCACTGGAACTAAGAAAAACAAATACAGTCATCATATTTGTCATATTTGTCTGCTGTTGAAACAAGCAACGCTGATACATTTTGACTTGATACGATTATAAAATATATTTGTTCTTGTATTTAAGGCATAAAAGAGAGAGCTGTGTCTGAGTCTGTTGTGAACTGGGTATCGACAGCCACATGTGTGACTCTGACACTGACACAGGAAACCGTGTATTTGTAGCGAGATTACAAATGACACTGTGCAGCAGCAAAGAGAGATGTAGCTACAGCACATCGGAGCAGTAGAGCCAGAAGTCAGTCATATTATTGAGAGCGACAGTAACGTTTCAGTAGATGGGCTAGACGGGCAAAAGTCAGGTGTTGATTCAGACTCAACAGAAATCCTCTGCTTATTGGAAAGGTGTCATGATCTTCCTTACATTTTCAGAGGTTTTGGGTGCTGACTGAGCACTTTGGAATTCCTTGAAGTAAATGAACTGAACCTTTCTTACATCGTTTTCAACAGTTTTCCTTATATTTATGAAAGAAAGCTCGGAACACTTGCTAATATTCCAAAGTTATTCCTTGGGACAGGGAAAGTGACTTTGTTGTTAGTTTTGATGCACTCTACTTGGATTTTTTTCTAATCAGCTTAGTTAGTGATGAAATGGTTTGGGTGCTGTGTCAAAAGCAAATATCACTATTGTAGGGGGGAAATACTAGACATAACCTAAACATGATGCTACAAAAAATCTGTCCCTAGGTCAAACACATTAAAACTTTTTGTTGTTGTTGTTATTGTTTCCAAATTTAATTACTTGATAGAATGAGTATGTTTTGGGGTTTACGTTTGTTGGAAACACCAATTAATATATCAAATTAATGAGGCTAATCATTTTTTTTGTTTCTGAAAAAAGTAAAAGAATTCCCAAAATAAGTCACATGGTCATGGTTTTGAATCATGATTTTTCTGAACTTCATGGAGACATAAAAAATGTCTTATGATTGAATGAATGGTGAATAATGAACACCAAATCTAAAATGTTAGCCCTATTGATCATTTGCGATTTGTGATATTTTATGGACAAATGAACTCATTTAATTATGGATGGTATATGTTTTTGATGAGTCTCAAATTTAAGCTTATTTATAGCTTTAAACCCAGTTAAAAACAGCCTGATACTTGTGTCCGTTTCTGATGAAATTTGACTAAAATCTGAGAGAGAAACCGAGCTCGAGCTTTTTGTGGCCCATCAGGCTCCGTCATAAATATCTGGCTCTGCATCTCAGTCTGTGTCAGCTACTGAGCAGTGAGGTGGATTATTAAATACTGCTGCTAGAACACATTGTGTGTTGCTTTGACTTGCAAGGTGAGGAACATTGTGACTCATAATCTGTTTTTTTGTCAGATAGCTGGACAACACAACTGAGCGATTGTTTTGTTTTTGTTTTTTTTAATGAAGAGTTTGGATTAGCGCTGGGGTTATTGTCATATTCATTCCATACATTTCTTTTTTTTCTGCTCCTGCTACAAATGAAACCAGACACATCTATCCTGGAAGGATGTACACATGGAGATATGATGATAGTCAACAGACAGTTTTTCAGACTTTAGCAGACAGTCTGCTAAAATTGTTGCATGTATTTTTCTGTATAAATGTTAATGAGCTGCAAGCAACCTTGTTTTTGTAGAGGTGTTGCTTTTGTAATCACTGTTATGATATCTTGTGTGTATGCAATGTGTACAGTGGGACAAAATGCAGGGGTGAGAAGTTCATCTGAGTCAGTCAGCACCCAAAGGAAGTGATGCGACCCCCCCCCCCCACACACACACACACACACACACACACACACACGTTTGTGACTGTCAGCTGTTTGCTGTGTCTCCATGCAGATTCTCATTTATTTGTTATGCAAACGATGGTAAAGAGAACAAAGATCAGCACATATGTCACAGTCAATGGGTAAGTGAAGCAGAAAAATGAGTTTAACAAACAAGACGGTGCAGAACAGTGAAGCTTTTTTTTTTCTAAACCAACCAAATAATCTGAACATAGGTGCTCCACTGTTTACACAATTAGGTACATTTTTAAAAATTTATAATGAAAAACAATGTCAGGAAACATATTGTCCATTAGTATAATTGTTTCAGTTCAAGGAAATGTATCTAATTTTGTCTAAATAAGATGTACCAGCTAATATTGAGCTAGATTACAACACTCCAAATCACTGTTGAGAGGAATGAGGTATTCTTAATTTGAGAATATCAAGTTTTCATAAATTGTAATAGGCACGACTTCGCTGGACTTTAGAAATCTATGTGTTGAGAAATTGCAGTAAACTTAATTATACCTCTGCCTGCCCATAGGCTAGAGGTACATAATAATAGCAGGAATTTCATCCATTCGTCTGTCTGAGATTTTTGTCCAACCAATTTCTCGAAGCAGGAGGGGCAAAGTGTTATGCAATGGGGCAGAGGTATTCGTAAGCTCCACTTATTTTTTCACTTGTTAATTCATTAACTGTAATGAACTTTATCAAATTTCTAAGCAATTTTCTTACTTGGAACATTTTACAAAACCAACCTGAGGAAAAAATAAGTTTTCAAAAAAGAAGCTTTAAATTCAGAGAAAATTTCTAGCTGTCATTGAAGTTCAATTTCAGTGTGAATGGTTTTAACATGCTGAGCAGATCTACTTCCTTAAATCATGTTACCTTGTGAAGCAGCTGGATTAGTGAAAACATGAGATTCCAGCCCTGATTTGCTAAATAGCATCTCTGCCCCGAATATGTCCGATTTTCTGGCTCCCACAGTCTGAACAGAATTGACAAATATCTACTGCTTCACAATTTACTGTACACACCCACTTCAACTGTACTCTTTGTTTATTGAAGCGTAAACGTCAGCTGCATTCTGAGTACACACTATAGTACTTCAGAGGAACTTCAGAGTTAAGCTCTTTAGTCTGGCTGTAAAAGTGGTCATGAGCCATTGGCGATGTTGTGGTAGACCTGCTTTGTGCTGTGCTGGCTTCAGGTCCAGAGATGGAGATGAGTGGGCTGAAGATCCTCCCTGCCTGCAATTAACCTCAGCAGGAAACACAGAGATGCCTTAAGGTAACAGAACAGCATTCATAGAAGCAGAGAGATCAACAATGGTCTGGGTGTCTGCTTTTGTACAGCAGGTACAATGGGTTGCAGTTCCACTTTCCTTAGCGCATTAGAAAGTCTTTAGTCATGACTGACACTGTCTTTGCAGGAACTGAAACGTCCTGCTCATTTATGTTTGATGTGTTTGCTTGCTGTCATGAATTGATCCAGTTGTGTTTGTTTCACCGACACCTTAATCTGATTGAACTTTTAACCTGTCAAATATTGAGACTTCCCATTATCTGTTCACTTTGAAAGAAGGTGAGATTAATCACGTGGCCAGGGAGTATTGATTGCTTATATTGTCATTTATATGACTGCCCGTTGAGATAATGAGCACCGCAGTAGAAGGCACACTGCAGGACTAACAGTGAAGGGATAGATGGACAAGAAAATAACATTGTAACACGTTAAATGCTGTTCTTATTTCTAGCTCATGCATACAATACATTCCAGCCTGCACTTTTACCTGTTGTTAACTACAAATTATGAGTTCAAAAGAACAGTTCTGGTCTCAACAAATGTCACAAGCTGCATCACACTCCGTTTGTTATGTCCGCTGTGTTCATATGAAATCAAAGGCACATTGGTCTTCTGTGTTACAGAGGAAACCAACACATTTAAGGTGTTGCTGTGTGTCTTTCAGAATGGATAGATGGCTATTCATTTTGTTTTAAAGGGGCAAACATAATCAATACACTAATATATATCCAGTTAAATTCAATAAACCTTTATTGTCTCCATGTGGCAATTCATTTTCACCAAGGTTGAAAATAACATAACTTCATTTACTTGTTTAGAACAACCTTTATGACTGGATTCTGCAAGAAAGACCGTGACCCTGAAATCAGTGAATGCACAAAGAATAAAAGAAATTTGCACAGCAGGTTAATATTCGTCTGCACGAATATCCAATATCTTCTCATGCAATTTATTAACAATAATATGAACCAGTTCTGTCACACTGTCTTTTAAGTCTTTATTTGGACGCAAACAAACACCTGTTGTCCACGTATTTCAGTACAATCTGTACAGTTGTATGTCCTCACTCACACTTAAGTGGAAACAAATGTGCCTCGAGGGATTTGTTCTAGTTGTGTATCTACAGTGAAGTGTGATGGAAGCAAATCAAGATTTGAATTCATTCACTAGGATCACGGAGGTCACATGGAGGTTATCCCAGCTACTTAAGGGCAAAGGCGGGGCACACCCTGGACAAGTCGCCAGTTCATCACAGGGCTGACATGGGCTCACATTCACACCTATGGGCAATTTAGATTAGCCGATTAACCTATCAGTGAATGTCTTTGGATTGTGGGAGGAAACTGGAGTACCCGGAGAGAACGGGACAACATGCAAACTCCACACAGAAAGGTCCCAAGGTCCCGCCATGGAATCGAACCCAGGACCTTCTTGCACGAGTGCTAACCACTGCACCACCGTGTCACCCCAGATTTGAATTTAAACTGAAAATAAACATCTCACCGCAGTTCCAGGTTATAAGAATAGGCTACTTCCGTGTTCACATGCTGGTTAGTTGCAGCAACTCAATGCATTATCAGGTTTAACTTTTCATTCTGTATCCAGAGTGTCTGTATCCTGACTGTGTGGGTTGAACATTTGAACTTTGTCATATATGTGGATCATATCTTGAGCTTGTGATTGTTTTTAACCCTTGGCCAACTATTGGCTGAAGGGATAGTGTTATCGTTTTGTTGTCTGTCTATCTGTCCGTCCGTTCTTCCATTTGTTGATTCAATGATGTAATCGTATTATCTGAAGAATGCATTGACATATCTGCACCATATTTATACCGTGGATACATCTCAGCATGGAGCAGGAGCCTATTGAAAATAGGTCACCTTGACCTAATTTTTCAAAGGCAAATGACATCAAATTTATACATGACCCCTTTGTTTGAGTGATATGTTTGCTTAAAACAGCCATGTGAAGTTACCTTTCAAATATAAATATGTATATAATACGTTTGACACAAAGACAGTCTAATCTAAATTATAGAGCAGTAACTTTCAAGAGAATTCTAAGATATATTTGGCCAAGGGGTTTTAAAAGTGCTCATTATGTTAGATATTATGGCATTGTATAGATCCAGATAAACTAAAGGGGCAGTATTTAGTGTGACCTCTCTTTGCACTTAACATGTCTTTGACCCTTTTGTTCAGACAATATGAGATTTATTACATTAATTTTCTGATGTTTTACACCTAAATCTTCTAAATGTTTCTATGTGCCATATTATATTTCTGTGGCATATATTTGTGTATATTCAGGGTAGTTTGTCCAATTTAATTTCTGCGATGAGAGGAGAGGAGCGTTCATCGTCTTGTTATCTGTTGGGAAAGTACCAAACAAATGTTGTGGATGTGGTTAAAATGCACCTGCCTATTTTCAGTGGGGGTTTTTTTGTTGTTGTTTGTTTTATCTTGATTCTACATTTAACTCTTTTGCTTTGCTCTCTTTCTCTCTGTTTTCACCACAGACCTGAAGCATACAGAGAATCACACCAGAACAACAGACCAGACCAGGCCAGGTCGAGCCAACTTACTGATCCCCCTCCCTTCCCCCTTTCCCCTCCAGCCCAACAGGCTGCATCCACCAGCACTGTGATCGTCTCCCTCAGCATTAATTTATTGCGCTCACCAGAAAACTTCACACCACTGGGACTGGATAGGAGACCCAGGGGTTCCCCCCGCTGGAGCTCTAAGCTGTGCCTGGCAATGCCTCAGGTAGGTGGTGGTGGTGGTTGGGTGTGTGTGTGTGTGTGTGTGTGTGTGTGGGGGGTTGTCCCATCACAAGCTGGGTTTTCATTACAGTTTTCCACAAAATTAAGCGACATTCCTACAGTTTAGGCAAAGTAAAATTGCTTCTTGTAGGTGTTTCCATTGAAGAGTGTTTGGATTCTGATGCATGATTCTAGTAAAGTGCCCTCTGGCAACATGTCATAATTCTCATAAAATACTGTGTAGTTCTCATCAGATGCTCATTTAAGGAAGATGGACACACTGAATTTCATACAAAGCCTCCACGGTATTGGCACTGTAATGTCGGTTGTATGTACTGCTATTGCCGTGACTGTCTTTAACAAAAGAAGAAGGGAACTTATAATCCTCCCAAGGCAAAGCCTATATTCATGGCAGTGGCCACGCAGAATGGATTTGTGAGAGAGAATTGTACGTCAGTAATTCACCAACAAGTTGTGGATCCAGAATTTCTGAATGACCTGGGCAACGTTTAACAAACAGTGTGATGTTATTGAACCTCTCGTGCCACCAGACTTGTCATACCCTCGGGAAGCAGTTCCTACACAAAAGTGAGTGGCTATTGGCCGATACAAACTAGAACCACCTGTTCTGAGTCCAGAGTCATAGGTGAGACGTTTGGCCTGAGCAAAACCACCGTGCACAGATGTGTGAAAATATGGAAAATGTGTTTCTATTACACTTTTGTGCTGTACTTCTATATCGAAACATATCACAAACCACCTCGTGAGAGCTTGAAAACTTTTTTGCGATCTTTGACAGTTTTTGCAACATTTTGGTGTTTCCATTACCAGATTTGTATTGCGCAATTTACATTTTACGCATTTCTGAGGGTAATGGAAACCCAGCTACAGGTGCACACGTTAATACAAAAATATATTTTTTCTGCACATTATTGAGTTCAAATCAAATCAAACCCTTCACATCCCCAGACGAGTAAACACAGAGCTACTCAGTAAACCCGCCAACAGAGTCATGGATGTGAAACATGGTCCGGTTTGGTTCAGTGTGATGTGCGATGTAGACGCTGCATCCCAACAGCTGCTGGAGGCAGATGGTCTCACACTAAATGAGTGAATGAGTGACTCCCTGGATATTTCTAAAAACATGCTGGGACTCGACTGATCGTTGAGTCACTTGGTTAAAGTTTGAACATAATTTAAGCTTCAGAGTTTTAATTATCTATGGTTAATTATCAAATTTTACTTAAAACACCATATGACGTTTGTCAACAATTTTTCATCTAACCTCTAAAACCGAAGTATCACGAGTCTGTTAGTCTTTCTGTGATGACGTACCTGAATCACTTCCCTCATGATGAACAACTTCAAAGTTGACTCCATTACAAGCAGTCCGTTTGTTTACATACCAAATCATTATGTCACCTGGGCGTTTTGGGATATTTTTGCATGAAGTGCATTGTGGGAATGGGAATACCACGCAGCCGCAGCATGGCTGCTGCAGCAACAAGCACAGAAACGTTTCGTTGCTTCTTCCTGCTGCAGCTGCATGAAATTCCAAAAAGCTGTGAGTGACTATTTGGTTTTGGTTTGGTGTGTAAACAAACAGACTGCTTCTGATGGAATCAGCTTCAAAGTTGTTCACCATCAGGGAAATGAGTTAAGTGCATAATCACAAAAAGACTAATGAATTTGTGATTCTTGGGCTATCCCTCTGATTTTACAGATTTGATTTGACCTTTCAGATCCAGTTTTAACATTTTATAGAACTTTGATGTGTGTATAGATATAGATGGA
Source organism: Ostorhinchus rueppellii (assembly GCA_030068375.1). Classification (NCBI taxonomy): domain Eukaryota; kingdom Metazoa; phylum Chordata; class Actinopteri; order Kurtiformes; family Apogonidae; genus Ostorhinchus; species Ostorhinchus rueppellii. The sequence continues at coordinate 25,340,428 of JAQQZY010000007.1, read as the reverse complement.
AAGATAGATACAGATCTGCACCTGTCCAATTTATGTCCTAAATTCAGTCTCAAAGCTCTTTCACTTTACATTTGTAGAGTTAAAGCGACACTCCGGTATTTTGGACATTGGGCCTCATTTCTGAGTCAGCCAGAGTGTAGCAAATGTGTAGAGA
>JAQQZY010000007.1:25328017-25340174 GCA_030068375.1 Ostorhinchus rueppellii | reverse complement strand
CCCAAGCTATCCTGAAAATTTCATCGAAATCCGTCCATAACTTTTTGAGTTATTTTGTACACAGGCAGACAAACAGATAAACGCCGGCAAAAACATAACCTCCTCGGCGGAGGTAATCAAAGAAAACTGAACCAAATCAGTGCATGTCAGAGGACAAATACACTTTAAGTGGAAAACAAAACTAAGTCAGGAGCACATATGTTGTGTTTGTGTTATAATTTGTCACTGTTTCATCATGCGTTTTTCTTTTTCTGGTTGTGTTGCAGCCCAGTGTCAGCGGGATGGAGCCTCCCTTTGGGGATGCCTTTCAGAACTACTCATTTGTTGACCAGGCCCTGACCAGCACTGAGCTACTCGCCACCAGCTCTGACCCAGATTTCATGTATGAACTGGTGAGTGGCTGCACACAGTCACATTGTACTAAGAAATACACTGTTTAACCTGCATGTGAGCCTAGTTTATAGCCCCAACGACGCACAGTGCTCAAATTCAGACTCTGCCGCAGCTTGACGCCAGACCTTGTTAAACATCCTTTCACTTCTTTTCACATCACAAACAGCTGCTGTCCTACTTGCAATGTGGTGGTACTGAGGGCCAGCTAGAAGAAATATTCAAGGAAAAGAGTCAAATTGAATTAACTTTTCATAATGAATACATAAGCCTTATTTTTTTGCAGTTGTCCAGAGCTTCAGTTTGATGGAAGGATGAATAGGCTGTTGATTATTTAGCCTCTCATGTCATAAATGTCTAATATCCTTTTGTTGTTGTTTTGTTCAGAGTTTGGCAGATGTCATGAAGTAAAAAAAAACTGACCTTTCAAATTAACAAATTGTGCAGAAGGGATATTACATTTTAATCTTAAGCTGTTGATGCTGTAGTTGAAATATTCTGTTTGCAAACATGAAACCAAAACAGTATTGGTATTTTCAGTCCTTTGCTTGATGAGCTTGCTGTGAATTCCCCGTTTTTTTTGCAGTGATATGAGACCACAGTAACACTTGTGGTGAGACTTTTCTGAATTGAAATGAAAGCAGATGAACATTTGTATACAGTCGGTTCAGCTGCTGGCGTGGCATTTCGAGCAGTGTCACGTTTGTAATTGTTTAGCACCATGTGACATTTGCTGGACTCACAGACGGCTGATGTGACAGCTCACCTGTCGCCACTCACACTGTCAGCTGCAGGTGTCGACATCAATTTATCGTCTGCTCGAAGCTAGACAAGTAATACACCTGATCACCCCAAAGTTCTTGCACCATAGTAACACATTAACGTGATGCTGACTTTCCAAATGACCATCTGACAGCTTTTAATCAGTGTTCACAGGCAACGGATTAAGTTAAGTAAATGATTTCTGTGATGTTTCCTGCCAGTATTTGGTTTTATTAGATGTAAACTTGACTTTTACTTGCTTGACAAAAGTCGAAACAAAGTCTTGAAAATAGTCGTAGCTCATGAATGTGATGACTCTATTAGGCACGTATAATTACACAGATTTAAACTTAGATTTATTTTTTAAAAATGTCCTTTTTATTTATGTTTTTAAGAAAAACATAACACAAATACATACAATAACAGAACAAACAGACAGCAGGGGGAGAGTCCAACATTCTATCAGCACTGAGTCCACACACACATCACTATGCTTATACACCCATGTTAGGTTTTCCCTTTATGGTAAAGTTTGAGGTCTCATTGAAATTATACAAAATCCAACCTTACATTTAAAAGATATGTGAGCTATTTTGACCAATTTTCAGTAAAAGTATCAGTTTTAAATCTCAGGTTAAATGTGATTCTCTCCATAACATATATATTATACACTAAATCAATCCAGTCATTTATAGTAGGTATATCTCTTTTCAACCATTTTCTGGTCAGGGTCTTCTTAATTGCTACTAATCTCAATAACCATTTCTCTCTCTAGTTAAACTTAGATTTTCAATGAAAAGAACTAAATTGAGAGTAGAGTTGCAAGATATAAACTTTATATCATACAACAGTCATCTTGGGAAATAGCACACTATACAGTACTACACAATTATTTCTGAACAAATGGTTTTAATTGAAGTGTGTGTCTGAAAATAACTTAAATTTAATTTGTACATCTTTTAAAATATAGAAGTTAGAAATATAAAGGTATCTTCTCTGCCTTTAGAAATAAGTATATCAAACCCTGTGAACAGCAATGCTTGGGAGAGAAAAGATAAGATAAGATATTCTTATATTAGGTCCACAAGGGGAAATTCCAGATTTACAACAGCAAGAGTGGAGTACAAACAAAGCACACAAGTAAAAAGAGCAAAATCAAAATTAAAGCCAAATTAAAAAAGGTATAAATACTATTTACAATTGTGCACATACTGAACATGCCACAGGTGGGATAGGGAAAATATACGTACACCTATAGTCACATATCTACACACATAATTATATATACAGACATGTATACAGATTATACATAGGAGTATGGTTTACAAAAAGGTCCATGGACAAGTGAGATTCTTGGCCCGGTTGTTTTGTTTTCAACACCTCAGATAGTGTATAAATACAGTACTGTGTAGAAGTCTTAGGCGACTGTTATCTTGATTGTTTTTGAAGGATTGAAACATTTATTTCTTATTCTTTCTTCAGATACAAGAAAATACAGGAAATTTGTGCACAGCTTTAAAAGACACACAAAAAAGTGAACTAAATGTGCTCTAAAGATTAAAGTCACCATTTAACAGCACAATTACAAACATCTGATGTGTGTTGAATGAAAACTAGTATAAAACAGCAGACAAATGCAATGTAATAACACAATAAATGTCACATTGTCTGAACAAAAGGGCTAAAGACGTTTTAAGACTAAAGGGAGGTCTGACTAAATACTACCATCTAGATATAAATAGATAAATATATGTGGCTGTTTGCATTTTAATTTTTCCATTTTAACATTTCATTTTGCTGTGCAAATGTTATGGTTTATGATTGTTAAAGTCTTTTTAACCACAATCAAACATGCTTAAACCTGTTGCCACTGTGTTTTCTGTGTCTGCAGGACAGAGACATAACCCATCGGCAGAGCCCCTGTGGGGACAGCATGGTGGGGGTCGGAGACGGAGGCAAGGAGGTGGAGGGCTGTGTGGATCAGCTGATGGGTCTGGGCGAGTGCGAGACAGTGTGTAGCAGTTCAGCATTCGAACAGTGGGACTCCTACTGGGAAGACCTCACCAGGTACTGGATTATTTATTCATGGACAGCTTATTTTTACCCGAAGTTCACCTCAGCACTAAGTAAAGGACACGCAAACTTTCTGAAGTTTAAAGTGTCTTGAACTGTGAATAATGTCACAACCTACCGTATACCAGGACCTGGTTTTAAATACTAACAGGCCAGGAGTCTGCATTTGGGATCTGGTCTTAAATAAGACTGGTGTCCATTTAGAATTTTTAATTGGCAGTAAACACAGAAAAAAGCCACTAAAGTTATGTTTAAAGGAGCCATGAAAAATGTGTAGCTAGTGTTTTATGCAAAAACTATAAAAGCACTCGGAGAGCACAGACCTCCGCCAAGATAGTGTTTGTATTATTATTTTAAGGTAGTGTTTGTACTTTCCTCCACTAGATAGTGCTAAATGCCCTCATAATCAACTGTGGTCCACCATGCCCTATCACATTGATAAAGAATCCCTTAAAAAAAATTCCTGGATCCAGACGGTGATCCGGATCGCCTCCAAAATGTAATCATCTCTTCCTTGACCCAGAGCGAACATATCCTGAAAATGTCATCAAAGTCCATCCATAACTTTTTGAGTTATGTTGCTAACAGACAGACAAACAAACCAACACCAATGAATGCATAACCTCCTTGGTGGAGGTAATAAAGCATAGACACAAATAGAAAGGTCTAGTATCCAATTTGATGCTGGTTTTGTTTTGATAGTTCAACAGACATAAAACTTTCAAGGCTGAAATAAATTACACTTTGTTTTTATCGATTCTGGTATATAAAGCCCATAGAGAATAAATTAGTCTTAATATGATAAATTACCTGCGCAGCTTAAAGCCTAATAAAACTCATTCCTCACTCTGGTTTTTGGTTCTTACCTCAAAAAATACTTTAAAGATGGACTAACATCTGTCCAGTACTACAAAGGTTTTCTGTTTGCAAGAATAAGAAGAGCTGAAAACAGCAAACTGTTTTTTGCTTGATAAATGATCTTGATAATATAAGCCATCATTAATGAAAATAAAAGTCATCTTTATGTTAAAGGAGTAAATAATTCACATGTAACACATTTTGTCAAATTCAACAAATTTCTCTTCGCAGTCAACGAGCTGTCCTCTTATGTACGCTGAAAATAAAGTGTTTTTGTGACCGGTTTGGCTCTGTCAATGGAGAAAAAAACAAAGTGGTTTGTGCTGATTCACACAACATCCAGAATGAAGATGTCTGGAGTGCACAAAACTGTGAATTTTCCCCTGAAACGCTTACACCACGAATGTTATTTTTTGTATTTGAAATCTAGTAGAAGGATGGATATTGTTAAAATTTTACTCATACTGCTATTATTATCAATATATTTGCTCAACGTTAATGTTATTCTAGTGTTTAATATGTTTATTTAAATTTAAACAATAATATATAAAAATGCACAACAACAACAAAAGCTCAAAAGAAAAATAAATAAATGAAAATGCCATCCCACACAAATACAAACTCCTCATCACTACTGTCACTTACAAAAAAAACACACAAAAAAAACAAATATATAGACATTCAATAAGCAAATCTGCCAGAATACTGTGATGACTTTAATGCTCTTCTCTTTTTTAGACAGGGTTAAAGTTAAAATATATCACTTCATAATTATTTGCTTTGTTTTCTCATTTGTAACTTAGGCTTATATTACTAATATCAAATTTTATTTTTAGTACAGAATGGCAAAAGCATTGTTTTGAATTAATCATTAATCATAGATTCAGAGCTTTATTAACAATACAGTCAAATAACTACCATAAATATTTACTGTAGATGATAATATCCTTTTTTATTTTTATCAGTATATTGATAGTGTGGTAGTTTTCCTACAGCATCTTGATCTTTAAACTTCCTGTTCCTGATCTATGACCAACAGTTTAGATGATGATGATGTTTATTTATATAATTTATAAACAATCCATAGTGAAATAATCAGCTGGTCACTGATCACTTTTCAATCATTCACTTGTATTTGTGCTACAGACTGCCTGCATAGTGATACATAGCATAAGGCCTGTTTCAACTATCGGAACTTGCGGGCCGTTTTACAGGAACTTCACGGTATGCGCGTGTCTCCACTGATTGGGCCATTTTCAGCAACCAACCGAGTACCTGCTCGAGGGTAGGCACTCGAAAACAGCCTAGTAGAGTCGTTGGGTGGTACTAGTGGCTAACTTGTGCAGATTGGTTGTCGCAAATGACATCACCAGATTGCGACAAACAACCACCAATTTTAAACGAGTAGTTGCTGGAAGAATTTCACAACACGACGAAGCAGAAGACGACTACACTTACTCGAACAGTGAAAGAACAGTGAAGAAGATAAGAAGCAAACATTCGAACTTCGTCCGTGTCCATGTCCAGTCTTGTTGTGATTTCCTCCTCTGGTGCTGCTTTGTTTAGGAGCTTTCTGTTAGTGATGTTACTACAGAAACGAACGCAATATGATGACGTCGTTGCGAGGTTCTTACAGGACTATTACTGTAATGGAGACACGACGCCTGAGAGGACCAGGACAACTCACGGCCCGGTTAAAAGTACCTTCCCCAAAAAAGTCCCGGGACCAGTGTAGTGGAAACACCTATTAACAGGACGGACAGATGATCTATGGGATAAACCGCTCATTTCTCCATCTGTATTTCAAGGACTTTTGTCATGTTTTTTCACAGATTGTTCATGTTTCTGCTTGAATATGCAAAGATTTGTTGCTCTGTGTCAGAGAGAGAAGCGTCCACTTTCTTGGTTAGATTTCAGTGAACACCTGCTGCTGTCTCTAGAATGTCGGCGTATGTTTGAGCTGCTCAGTGCTCATAGACCAACCCCTCAGACCCTTGAACTAAAGTATCAATAGAAATTGCAAAAATGGACCCTAGTCATCAGGAACATCTTTGTCAAAAACTGAGTCAATGAGAAAAATTTGCCAAAAAGCTTGCAATGAACTGGTGACTCATCCAGGGTGAACTCCACCTTTGCCCATAGGTAGTTTGGATAGGCTCCAGCACCAGCCGTGACCCTAGTGAGGAGAAAGTGGGTTCAGAAGATGAATGAATGAACTTTTATATTGTTGGAATATCTACTATATTTATTAAAACCAATCGTGTCTTAGTTTATCAGTAATCCAGTCTTGATTAACTTGGCCCTGGAGCGGTTTCATACTGAGGTTCCGTGTCCATCCTTAGTCTAGTGTCTTCCACATATGTCACATAAGAGCAGCAAAATATCCTGTTGTTGTAAAAGATGGATCTACAACATGAAGTATGAAGCAATATTAATCACTGATCAAAATATCAGTTAATCAATTGATAGCCACAGCTCATTCTTTTTCATTACATCATATAATCAATTTATGAGCTATTCTTTCTTTCCTCAGTTGAACAATGAACTTGAACCCTTGACTCACTGTTTCGTGAGTGCACAGGACGGCTGACTTGTTTCCACTGTAGAGACTTTGCCGAGGATTAAAGCGTCAGTGTGTGAAAGTTTAGGACAGATGCAATACCGACCGATACTCACCGAGGCAGATCGTCTTGGTTTGACACAGGTGTGACCGTGGGTGATGTGAAGCATGTAGTGACTTTGCCTGCAGGCAGCGAAAGGTTTTGAAAGCTAGTAAACAACAAAGCAGCTGGTTGCCGCATTCTCGTGGGATCTCAGGTGATGCTCTGCCCGGCCTGCAGCTATCCTTTACTGCCAAAATAGTTTGTGTACTTTCTGCTCAGTGATACCGAGTGGCAGCTGAGAGCAAGGTATTAACATTAAGGTGAAACAGTGCAGGCTGTGGAAGGCTGGTAATGAACTAGAGTTACTGAGGTCATATTTAAGCAGAACCGACAAAAGTGCTTCAACTGGTGATAATGAACGAAGCATTCTTTACTGACGCTGACTGTCCACTTCGATCTCAGTGATGGTTTTTGGTGAAACGTGTTTCTGGGTCAGAAGAAGTCATATTCTGTTTGTGTCTTACATAGATACTTAATCTTTTTACTGATCTTTTTACTAATCTTTTTACTTACCCATACCTGTCAGACATAGAGAAACCAAAGGATTTACTTATGCAAATGTCTCAGCAACTAGCATTACTTCAATATGAGATTATGTGGTCTGTCAGCTAGTCCATTAATTATTAGGTTTATATATTACATCAAAATAATAAATGTATCAAATACAGTAACACTGAGTAGATGAAGTTAGTCAGTGGCATCAAATATATCACTTCGTTGTTAGTGGTGTGGCTGGTGTTTTCAGTGAACTGTAGTTTGGTGTGTGTTAGTGCTAGCTTGGCAAGTTCACACCTCCTTGTTCCCTTTTGTGCAGATGTACACAGCATACACACATCCACAGCAAGAAACTTGAGGCAAATTCAAAGAACTAACTCAAAAATGAGTATTATCTACTTTTATAAGACTTGTCTCTGTAGATGACATGAATAAGACTGCATAGTAACGTGATGCACTGCATATAGGTAAATTGCTTGTATTAAGCAAAAAAATAGCACGGCTAGGTCTTAGAAAAGCATAAGAATAGTCTAGACAATGGAAAATGTTAGCAAAAAGAAAGGAAACATGCCAATATTTGAACAAGCTTATTATAAGGAATAACGACAGGGTTATTTAAGATAGACATAATAGTCTTATACTAAAAAAATGATGCATTTCCCAGACGCAAGGCTTTGTTACTGACTTCAAATACTGTGTATGTTTGATTTCATTTTTTCTGTAACTGCATGTCTGTGTTTGGCAGATACACGCGGCTGACCAGCTGTGACATCTGGGGCACCAAAGAGGTGGACTTCCTCGGACTGGATGACTTTTCCAGTCCATACCAAGATGAGGAGGTGATTGGTCGAACCCCGACACTGGCTCAGCTCAACAGCGAGGATTCGCAGCCCGTTTGTGAGGCACTTTACCCTCCTGCTGACCTGACCCTGCCCGCCCTCCAGACTCAGCCTCAGCAGCTTCCTCTTCACAGTAAGAGACCCCTCATCTCCGGACAAGGATCTGTGCGCCCCCCCTCAAGTTCTACATCCTCTTCACGTCCTTCCCACAGCCTTCTCCCAGACTTTCCAGAGGGCCCCCAAAAAGCTACCCGGCCCATCCCCTCCACCACTGAGACTATGGCCAAGACTCAGAGCCACCTCAGTCTGAGCCAGGACCAAGCTCAAATCAAGCACCTGGGACGAGGAGCGAAGATGGGTGGCCCCACCTCCCACAACACTGACTTTGTTCGGAAGGCTAAAGTCCGTGTGAGCACTCTACATAAAACTCAGCCTGACATAACCTCCCAGACACATTTTGAGAGGTCTGACCCCCCTCTACCCCTCTCTCAGCCCAGAGATGAGAAAGCCTCCACCTCCACTAGTGCTACTTTGGCAGGACTTCCGAGTGCTTCAGGTGGTGGCTCTGGTGGCTTTGAGAGGCGGGTAGAGGGTACAGGGAGGAGAGAGATGCCTGCAGGCTGGTCTGCCGCTGTGCCTCAACTGGTCGAGGCGAGCCAGGCTCTGGAGGGCAATGCGTCTGGGCTTGTGAGCAGCGAGGATGTTGTCGCTGGGGCCAGCGGCGGTGGCGGTGGCGTTCTGGTCATTGAGGGCAGTGAGAAAAGCAAAGAGGAGGAGCACAACTATTCTCTGTTCCTGACCCGCAGCAAATTGGCCGGCAGAGCCCATTCCCAGCTGGAGGAGGAGGAGGAGGAGGAGGAAGAGGAAGAAGAGGTGGAAGAGGAAGAAGAGGAGGAGGGAGAGGGGCTGGAGCTCGACGATGAAGACCACGATGAGGGGTTTGGCAGCGAACATGAGCTGTCTGAGAATGAGGAGGAGGAAGAAGAGGAGGAAGATGAGGACTATGAAGCAGACAAGGATGATGACATGAGCGACGCCTTCTCTGAGCCAGGTACAAACTATTCAACTCTGTCACATAAAGTTGAAGGAAACTTTTGAAATGCCACATAAAGTAAAAAAAGTAACTGGGAATTTGGCTCATTTTCATCAGCTGATTTAGAGCAAATAAATTGACTTTCATCACATCTTTATAGCTGGTGTATATATTATGTATGTGTAATACAACACATGTATATCTTGAGGATGCTTTGGCCTGTGGATTATATGTCAATATTGAATTAGTCAAGAGGCTTGTGAATACATATAAATAAAGTAGAAGTTATATTTTATCGAATGAAAAGCAAAATAATGTTAACATTTCACTGCTGATTTCAGTGAGTAATGATCATATTTTAGTGTTTTTACTCTTATTAAATCATAGAAATCTGAATAAAAGGGCAGTTACCAGTGTATGTAGACATATATGTTTGTCCTTGTTACTTATCATCCAGGTTTTTGTTATGTGAATATTTAGGAAGATACCAAGCCATCAGATGATCAGTTATGAACTCTGTCATAATTTAGCTGTTTCCATGTCGGCTAAAGTGCATCGAGTCCTTTTGGAAAACACCAAAAACTATGTCAAGCAAAGAAAAAACTTTAAGCAAAACTGAATTTTTTCTACTTTTGCTCTTTCCATCAACGCATATGATGGTGGAAACATGTCTCTGATGTCACTTTTGTAAATGTTTGAGCTTAAAGGGGTCATATTTTGCTAAACGCACTTTTATTAGTCGTTGGTACATTGATTTGTATATTTGGACCCTAATAATTCTGAAACTTTGAATTTTGAACCCTTCAGGTGCTGCAAAGCCATCTTTATCTTCATTCTGGAAAAAATCTAATAGATTTTTACAACCCGTTTCAGTTCCTTCTTAATTAGTTACGTTTTAGAACTTGTTTTGTCATGACATTTGCATATACAGTCACGGAAAAAATTATTAGACCACCCCTTGTTTTTTTTCAATTTCTTGTTCATTTTAATGCCTGGTACAACTAAAGGTACATGTGTTTGGACAAATATAATGATAACAATAAAAATAGCTCATAGTAGTTTAATTTCAGAGCTGATATCTATTCATTTTCCGTGTTTTCTTGATAAAAACCAAAATCACTTCAGTTCTTACATCAATATCTATGGCATTGTACTGACAAAAACAGTGCTTTTAGACATTTCATGTTTTCTTTTCTGTCTGTTTTAGTCACATGATACACACAGGAGTTACTTGATTGCATAATATTTTTGAAGACTTTTGATGGTCTAATAATTTTTTCCACGATTGTACAAGGTCAAGACTTCCAATGAACATTTCTCCGAGTACATCGTAATTGTTTATCAGCAGCAGAGGTTGTAGTCCAGACTGAAAAGTTGTCCAAACCTTGAACTGATTACCTAAAATGTTCAGTTGTTGGTTGTATTGATGAACACAAGTCACTGAACGGGACAGAGCACACAATCAACAACCTGGAGGGGGTGGGGTATGAAGTGGCTCATTTGCATTTAAAGGGCGCTAAAACAACCCTTCTGGTGTCATTACTCAGAAATAGGGTTGAAGATGGACCTGTGGAGTTGAATTAATGACCTAAGCATGGCATTTACAGTTTATGTAGACCGCAGATAAATGTTTTAGAATGCGTAATTCCATTTAAAAAGGCAAACTACCACTCCTTAAAATGATCCTGTGCCTCTTTTGTCTTTTTTTATGTCCATGTTTTTCCTTCTATCCCTCATCTTTCCTCTGTTTTCTCATCAGGCTGTGATGTGGAGCTGATGGAGGACATTAAAGGCCTGACAGCAGGGGTCTCCAGCCGAAAAAGAGGGAAACGCCGGTACTTCTGGGAATACAGCGAGCAGCTCACCCCCTCCAAACAGGAACGTATGCTGAAGCCATCTGAGTGGGACAGACACACGCTGCCTAGCAACCTGTATCAGAAGAACGGGCCTCTCCATGGTATATATGCAGAACATACAGACACACACTGAGCGTTGAGCAAAACATGCGTCTATTTATATTTCTTAATTTACATTTATTCTTTAATCATTAATCATTAATCTCCTTAATCATTACCTAAGGCTTACTTTATAGAATATGGAATGGAAAGTGTTACATAAGGACATTTTCTGGTGTTTAATATCCTCAAGTAGATGTACAGAGCATGTTGCTGTGGCTCTTCAGTTTAAGCAATCACTCAAAATCATAAATAGATGAATGTTTAATTGCTTATATTAAAGACACAAGCTGTTTAAAAGCAGTAAAAATGCACAGAATATTAATCGTTTTCTCTGTACACATTTCTGTATTTATACATTTTTGTTTTTTTCGTGCAGGGTTTCACAAAGGATGACTCATAATGTGTTTGAATAATTTAGTTCCCATTTTCCTAAAGAATAAATACCTCAGTATTGTGGCATTTTTAAATCATACAGCTATTAAGGTACTGTGCTGTGTATCTCAAATGCTGCTGTGCATTAGTGTTTTTAATGTTGCTTATTTAATGGTAGTCTAGTATGGGTTTTTGTTATTTATGCTTAATTTTTTCAGTTCTATTAAACTTTTAGATTATTTAGCACTGAGACCTGAGTACTACATTTCATTCACATATTCTGGAATAATTAATGACAAAGTATTCTTAATTAAACATGGATATTTGTTTATTCATATGAAGCTTGAGACTCAAAAACAGCCGGAGCTCCTAGTTCTCAAATTGTGCCTGTGTCTAAGCATTTAAAGAAAATGAAAAGACTTTTGTGAGTAAGAGTTTTATGTGTTGCACTGCTCAGTTTGGACCTAATGTATGAAACATTATATCGACCTAAAGATTTGATCCCTACAGTTCACCAGCTGTGGCAGAAAAAAGATGAACATGTTCTTTCATTATTTATTATCATTATTATGACACGGTGGTACAGTGGTTAGCACTCATGCCTCACACCAAGAAGGTCCTGGGTTCGATTCCAGCCCCAGTCACTGGTGGGACCTTTCTGTGTGGAGTTTGCATGTTCTCCCCGTGTCTGCGTGGGTTTTCTCCGGGTACTCC
>JAQQZY010000007.1:25312610-25324976 GCA_030068375.1 Ostorhinchus rueppellii | reverse complement strand
ACTTTTGTGTCATATTCATCATTTTATCTGAAACCCAAATGTCTTCAGTATGCAACAAAAACAAAGGAATTGAACTGGCTGTTCCAATATTTTTGGAGGTGACTGTAGATAGGTGTCTGAGTGTGTGGATATATATATATATATATATATATATAAAAACCATGTGTGTGAAGGGGGTTTATATATTTTTGTGCATAAGTGTATTATGTCCGGTTGTATATAAACTTAAAAAACATCCAGTACTTGTGGTGGGTGGAGTGGGGGTGGGGCAGTTGGATAGGAACTATAACAATTTAATGTTCAAGTTGTATGTTTCTTTTTACACATTTGAAAATTTTTGATTTGATTTATAAAAAATTTAAAAAATTTAAAAAAAAAAAGCTACACTTAAATGTAATAAGTTAAATTTATTTCCATTAAAATTCAATAATGTGTGCAAGAAAATGCACAACTCACAAACTTTGGGATCAAGTTGAGTAAATATGACCAAACTCACCAGGAAACATGCCATCAGTAAATATTGATCTGCATTCTCATTGAGGGTGTCTCCTTTTCCTTATCACATCCTGTTTTTTTTGCTAGAAGCAAATGTGAATATGAAGTAAATCATCATAATCACTGTTTTTGTAACTGTAACTGGAAATAAAACATGCTGATTATATAATTGTGTCTCTGTGTGTAGTGGCACCACCTGTTGCTGGGCAGACTTCGGACTTCGTCAACAAGATCTTAGAGAACACAGGACGTGGCGATCCCACCGGTGGACTGGTTGGCCTACGAGTCCCCACCTCCAAAATTTAGACAAACCGCAGTCCACCGAGAGCTGTGGACTAAATATTACCACCGTGCTGTTCCGTTGTAACTATGCTCCCCTCTGCATGCCTCTCCAACCCAGAGTACATACACATTGTTAGTCACACAAACACACATACCACCGACTGTGTGTATGTATGTGTGTTTGTTTTAGCCATACTCCTGTATGGCATATACCCTAGCTTTCTGTCTCTGCACACTGCGCACAGACTCAGTGCGTCACTGTCTCCCAACCCATCATGAGCATTTGTTGGGAAAAGTGTCTCTAAAAGAAAGTGATGGTTAGGTGTATAGCAAATAGCACGTCCTAAATCCACCAGTGATTATTAGATGTGTTTAACATAGCATTGTGTAAGCTCTAAGCTTAGGGTCGGCTCAGTCACACAAGTGTAACAGCTAGAGTCTTCTCACACGATTCGTTTTTGGTTGGATTGACTGCAGAAAAGTCGTGTTGGAAAAGCTGAAAAAGATCCAGTTCTGATTTTTAAGAGGTTAAAACTCACACAGCAAAAATTAACTCCAGGTTGTTACTGAAAATTGACCCGCTCAATGCACTTTTTTGAAAATGGCTTCGGTTGTTGAGACAGCTGCAGAGAAGGCGTTACAGGGTGGCAGGAAATATTTTGTATTGAAGGCCTAAATATGTTCATGCCATCCCCTGTCTGCCTGTTGACTATGCTGTTGTTAAATTGTAGGAGTGACCATTTTAGCAAAGGATGCTCAAAAATGCAAAAAGAAAAACAGTAGGAACAGAAAGATCAGATTTAGAAATTGAGCGAGAAAAGTCCTGCTGGTTTGACATTTGACAACTTAAACAACAGGAGGTGGTTGATGACTATGTGGAGAGGAAGAGCATATAGTTTGGTGCTTTTTGGCCTTGTGCTGATTGTAACTGGACTGAGTGAAATGGCCATTTTGCCAGTATGGGAGCAGACTTGTGAGGTAGATGGTGGTGATGACAGTGATGACAATGATACAAACAGTGACCCATCTCCTCTTGGAATTGTACATAAGTGTCTATCAGTGAAAGAAAACAATGTCATCGGCTCCCCTTTTTTGTACAGTAGAGATGACCAGGCTAACAGTTTGGTGTGTTCATACTAGTGTTTGATCAGAGTTCTATTCATTGTGCCTTGTGTATGTATGTGTGTGTTTCTGTAAGTCTGAGTGTGTATGAGGGACTGAATGAGAAGACGTGATTGGTCAGAACTCCCTGAGGTCCAGCAGAGGAGATTTTACACTGAGGGAGGTTGTTAGTGAATGCAAGGAGGGAGACACCTGTGGGGTTTGTTGTGTATTTCAGTTGTTTAAAGATATTCTGAATGTACATAAAAAACGGAAGCTCTCGTTGCGTGATGCCACAGAGTCTGTGTATATAGGAGGGCTCTGCAATAGATTACTTATGGTTTTTGGTACTCTGTTTTGGGGATTGGGGGAGGGTTGACAGATATTTTCGTTTAGAGTTACAAAAAAATATTTGCACACTATATTTTGATTGTTTTTTGTACCAAAGACACATGCAACGAAATGGCGACCAGCCAGTTAAAGTAAGGTTTTGCACAGCTTACCTGACGCCGTATTGAATGTAAGAAATGTGGGAGGGTCAGGGAACTTCATAGAACTGTGAAATTAGCTTGGGTCCAATTCTGTACAGAAAAGGAACATTCATTCATTTTTTGTTTTTATTTTATTCTAAACAAAATCATCCCATCTGTGGGCTTCTCTAGTAGATTTGTTGCTTAGGAAGCACGTCATTCCTCAACTGATTTCCTCCCTCCACATGCTAATCGTGTTAAAGGCGCTATCTAGGATGGAAAAAACCCAGAGCGCTAGTAGATAAGCTATGTTACATTTTTGCTTGTTTGTCAAAATGTCACCTACAATAACCAAAATGTTATGTACCTGTGTCACTTGTTTGATTTCTATATGTAGACAAGGTTTAGTTCATCAACAAAATATTAACTGAATTGTGTTTAAAGTACTGTATATAGAAACATTAATGGTATATCTATCAATGGTGAAATGCCACTTTTCATGACAATGGATTCATTTTAAGCATGACACATTTCTAAAGCCTATCCTTACATTGAGAAACTTAGAGGAAAAAAACAAAAACCAAAAAAAAAAAAAGTTCTTGTTATATTTTTGTATCTTAGCTGCCTGTTAGCTTTCCTGAAGGTTTGGAAGTATTTGTCAGTCAGGGTTTTACAATTCTCCAATCGGAGAGAAGGAGGAAGAGAAGAGAGAGGTCTTACAGATCAGATAGTTTGATAGAAGCGCTCAACCCCTCCTGTCTGCTGGCGGAGAGAAAAAAAAAAAAACAGAGAATCAGGACTGGACTTATCACAAAAACGCAGTGAAGCCGTTTGTAAGGTGTAAAAATAGAACAAGGACACGCTGCTGTCTGTAGCGAGGACCCAGCTGCAGCGTTGTCATAGACGCTGTAAGAAAGCCAAAGCCATTAGAGTCTGTTCCAGATCGATGAGATTCAGCACTGTGTGTTGTTTACATTTACACAGCAGTCCTTTAAAGGGGTACTCCAAAGATGAACTTACGTGGAGAAAAAAAAAGCCCTGACTCACTTTGGATTAAAAGTTAAATGTATTTCCCATAATGCACTTTCACAGTAGAGAAAATGGTGCAAACTTATCCTCACTTCTGCCAATTATGTTTCTGCTAAATGTTAAAATTCAATGCAGGCTTGTAAAGGTGAAGGTGAGGCTGATGCCTTCTTATGTTTGGTTAACATAACACCAGTGTAAAAGTAGCCAAACTTGATGTTTAAAATTATTGGAGTTCCCCTTTAAAAGTGTTGATTTAATAATTCCCGGGTTGACATTGCTGCCTTTGGGGACGAATGACCACATTTTAACAAATGTTTTCACATCCAAAACAACAGATATCTGGATGTTTCACAGAATCCTTTTTTTTATTATTATTATTTTACTTAACACAATAACACAGGCCAAAACTGAGCATCCAACCTTACCAATATTCTTACCTCAAAGGAGGTGCTGTCAGTTCCAGGAAACACTCAACTAGAACAGACGCTGTCACTGAGTAAATATGACAAACATTAACCAGATTAAATCCATAGTAGTTTAAGGTAAAGGAAATCCTCCTTAGGCTGAGTGAGCTCTGTCGTCTGCTGGTGGGGTTTCAGGGCTGTGGTCTATATCGTGTGGTTGAGAAACCGCTAGCCCTACATATATATATTTTTACTGTTTCCTGTTTTCTGTCAAAAAAAGGGAGAAATGGTGCTTTTTCTGAAACTAAAATGATGAGTATCCATGATTCTTATTTGACTTCTTAGTCTAGTTGTAGCCTAATGACTTGCTCTCCCCGACCGTCCATAGTTATTTTCTTAGTAGTGATTAATTTTTGTAAATAGACTATAAGTTAATATGTATCTTCTAAATGTTAGATATATGTATAAATACTCTATCTTATATGTTTGAAAACAAAAGCACTTTGTCCAAAAAAGGAAAAAAACAAAACAAAAAGAAAAGCATTTTTTTCTTCCATTTGCTGCTAAAAGGCCTGGTGTGAATGCTGCAAGTGTACTTCGATGACTACTTGCTCGGATAGGTCTATTACCTGACTCGGCTAGGTCTATAAACTAGCAAGAATTGGGTCTATTTACCTGACGAGGGTTAGATCTACACGTTTCTGAAGCCGTGTAATGATATGAGCATGATATGAGGTGTATCATTACTACAGTGTTTCTGCAGAAGGACAGGTCTATTTCCTGGTCAAGGGAGTGTGTTTGTGGTCTTATAAACAAACAGGAGGGTTTTGATTCCAGGTCCCCTACATAGATCCTGATGCTGACCCCCTTGGCGTCATGATTCATTTGCCTTCAGTAGAGGTTTCCTATGGAAAAACTGATTCTGCTTTGGCTTCCTCTTCAGGGTGATGTACAGCGTAGACACATTTCTCCAGAGAGCTATATTGTTATCATTTGTAAACTGATTTCTACTTGTGACTTAATGAGGAGGGGTTTAGCCTTTGGCGGCCAGGAAGAGCTGGTTTGAAAGATGTTGTTCCCGGCCGCCTTGGGGGAAGTTACTATATCACTGTACTGTATGGCAAGCCAATTACAAATGGAGACTCAATCCGGACACTTATTGCCTTCTTAAAGAACTTTTCACATACACACAAACAAAAATAACCACACGGCAAAGGCATGTCAGAATCTAGAGGATTCTGACATTCCAACAACAACAATAAACCCATTCAGCCTGATTGGCCCGCAAAACAACTGTGACTGAAGTAGCAGACATGGGGGGAAATTCTTCTGAAAAGTGGCTTCACGTATTTCGCTCTAATATCTGAAGCGTATTTTCAGCTTTAATTTCACCCAAGTCGAGCGGGGAGGTCAACCGTGGTTAATTCAAAAGGGCCGCTGGTTGACGGACGTTAGCCCGACAAGTGAAGCGTGTGTGTGTTTTGTTGTCGATCACCAGAGGCTGGTTCAAGAAAGAGTCCTCACAGGTTTTTACATTTAACATGATAGGCGCAAGCTGTGCAACTTTACATTCAAAACCAGGAGACTCTGTGGCATTTTAACAGTCAAGGAAATGAGTGAAAATCCACGCCAGTAAAAAAAAAAAAAATCCTTATTCTTTTTATTTCTGTTGACATAAATACTATAGAGTCAACTGTTAAGCTAATAGAGTGTGTAACTTTGTGCTACTCTTGTCCAATAAAAGCTAAGTGGATCCATAAAGCTCTTCTTCAGCAAATCAGGGTAATATCGTTCTTCTATCTGACATATGTGATGACATATAAAATCAAAAGAAAATATATTTATGTATTCCGATTAATGTCGCCATTCTTTACTCTATATTGTGTGTATGTGTGTGTGTGTTATGAAATATCAATGTCAATCAATATGGTGCAATGCTCTCTTACACAAATTAAAAGAAAACGCCAACAGATTCATCATAAGAATCCACACAAGTTTCTCCGCTTCCTTCCCAAGCGGCGTTCGAGCAAACTGCAAATGTTTCCCTCTCGACAAGGATTTGACTCTGATTTCCAACCGTGATCCAACTAGGGTTTGTCACATGGTGCTGATTATTTTTCATTGTCTGAGGAATAATCCCAGAATTGGACGTCTGGCATCTGTATTCGGATTTCTCCATGTGATCGTTGTTTTCGATACCACCCCCCCACCCTCCCCTACCTTTGATCGTTTGTCATTGATTTTGTCGATGTCCGTTGATGGCATGATTCCCCAGTTGGACCAATCAGAGGAAGATTCACACTGATTCTTGCTCTCAGATTTCTGTATTATTGACTTGTACGATTGTTACTGTTCAGTTTTTATTTTCTTTGTAAAAGCCAGACTCCTGGATTTGACAGCACTGCTCCAACTGATTCATGTCAGTGAAGATGCACAAAATATTCACCCAACTAAAAACAAATCACGGACTCCCTTTTTGTTTTTATTTTCTTACAAAAAAAATAGGAATTGGCTTTATTTTTTATTCAAAAGCATATCTAGAAAATGATGTCCAGAAGAAAAATTCCCTCAAATTTGCTGAAATTGTCTTTTCAATCAAATCCCAAAGATAAAAAAACAAAAAAAACAAAACAACATAAAATCAACCTGCAGCCTGTTGTAGCAAACATCACCTAAAACAACACCCCAGCAGGTTTTCCTGTGTACCCATGGCCTGTGCTGTCAGATCTCAGAGTCCAGCTTTGGGTTTCTGTTTTTCAAGGCATTTCAGATGTTTCTTGTTTGAACCCGTGTGGGCTTCCCTTGTTGCTTGTAAAACCCACCTCATCTTCTGAGGCTGTATGCTTACTTCTCTCCACATTTATCCTTGTGTAAAATAGATTAAAAAAAAAAAACACACACAAAAAACCCCAAAAAAACAGATGTACTCTGATACGGGAATGCAGTGGGAATGATGTTTCTGCATGCCGATTACCTGCATAGAACTGAGAGAATCAAGTGACGTCTGGAGGTTTCAGAAATAATCGGCCAATCGTCAGAACTTCGTCGTCACACAGTCGTTGCATGGCTTTTTGGGCTCACTGTACTCTCAGTCGAATGATTTCATATTTGCTGCTATCGAATGAGCACAAAGAGACATAGATTTTGGTTTAGGGTGTCAATTACAGTATATTATTCCCACACAGCCCAGTTTTTTCACACCTTTTATTCCTTCGACAGTCAAAAGACCAACACCGTTTCTCACTTGCACTTGGTTTTTACATTTTCAGTGAAAAAAAAAAAAAAAAGCTATTTTGAATATGATGCCTGCTGAACCAGGTGCCTTAATCAGATAGATGAGAACACCAATCTGCACCTTCTGTCAGTCTGGAGGGGGTTTCCCTACAGAAACAAAGGGGCTGGGTTTCCCAAAACCGAAACTTGGAGTTCTCAAAACTGAACACCTCAGTTAAGCCCAAATGAGTACATTTTGTATCCGAAAGGAGCTGTTTGTGATTTTGTGTCTTAGCAGGAGAATTAACTCTGCATTAATGTCCCTTTTTTGAAGGTTAAGCTGAACAAGAGCCGACAGTAGACGACGGCTTATGGTTTGAATTGGACGCTGTTTTGGGAAACCTGGTTCTATTTTGAACTTTTTCTCTGCCCACTACGCCACGTTATTGTGTTTTCTGTATTGGCTGCTGCTGCTATCACTGCTGGTGTGTCCACATAGAGAAGAGCAGAACTTCCACTGTGTCTGAGGCAGAGGGAGACTTTGACCTGCTTTATACTTTGTGAATTACCACGCGTTGTTGTTGTTGTTGTTGTTGTTATCCTTTTTCTTCTTCTGTGGTTTCGACATGGAGTGTTGAAAGTGTTGCTGCCTCTCGAGACCTTTTCATGATAGAATTAAAAAAAAAAACAAAAAAAAAAAAACCTAAAACAGACCTTTCCATATCTTAACTTTGCTCTTATGAAGTGCCAGACCCTCCTTGAAGTCAGTGTTGGCACTGAGTCGCGAGTTTTGCGAATGAAGCGACAAACTGAGCATGGAGGTAAACTGTGGTGCTAATACGTCCGTGGCTGGGTGCTAACATGGCTGTGTTGAAGCTGTATTAGCCATATTATTTCTTCTGTTGACGACTCCGGTCAGTTCTCGTGTTTCTGACTGCTGCACTGCTGTATGCTGACATAGCGAGGTATAACTCTGCTGCTGCTGCTTTGCTGATGAATGTAGACTCGTCTTCCTCAGCAGGGTCGTACAGACAGACGTGAGTGTCTGGTGAAGCTTTTCCTGTTGTGGTCGACATTCTGTTAGACTTTGGTTGGAAGACTGTCGTCAGGATCCAGAAAGATCTTGAATGTTGTATCTTTATGTGGCCGCTGTCCTGCTTGTATGTTTTAAACCATTTTTAAAAATTATTATTATTATTATTATTATTAATATTGTGGTTTAATATTTATGCTCTGACTCTTGTCAAACATTGCACGTTAAAATTTTATTTTCTAAATTATATTTTATTGCCTTTTTCCTAATCCCAGTGTTCATACATTTCTTTGACCTATTTGCATTTATTTATGTCTTTTGTCCTTTAAATTAATGCATAAGGAGACAATTTGTTTATACAAGAATTTATATTTTTCCAATGCATCTGACTGTACCAGGAGTCAGACTTGGCATGAATTTTACTGATAACAATCAAAGTCACAATGAAACAGATATCTAAATATCTGATGGTAACCACCCAAATATATATATATATATATATATATATATATATATAGTCTTGTACTACGTGGAAAATACAGAATCTATTGAATACAGTATTTACCTTATTGCCTTGTATCCTCATTATTATACTATTTAGGATTAGTAATAACTAATCATCCTTAAAATGCAATTTGAGGATTAAAATAGTGATAGATACTGTCACTAATTCATACAGTAGACTGTTAATAATCACCAATAAATGCGTTAAATGCATGTAAAACTTCTAACTTATGTTTTGGTGTCATTTCATTGTGTGTTTTCTTAGAAGGAAGCATTTAAGAATGTCACACAAGCATGAAAATGAGTTAAAATGTAATATAATTGAGGTTAGAGCTGCAATTAATGATTATTTTTACCGTCTGGTGACTGTTTCTTAATTTATAAATTAATGATTTGGTTTGGGAAATGTCACAAAGTGGTGAAAAAAATGTTGATTTGTTTCCCAAAGTCCAATTAAAATGTCTTATTTGTTCCACAACCCAAAGACGTTCACTTTGTTGTAACAGGTGTGAAAATATTCAAGTTGACATCAGACATTTTGACTTTTCCTCAATTGTTGACAACTAATCGATTAATTGTTGCAGCTCTAGTACAAGTACCCGAAGATGAATGAATGCATTTAATTATCGTCTGAATTATTTTCTGTCAAAAAATCTGGACAGAAAAGCCACTGTCAGCTCTATAGTTTTGTTGTGACTTTAATCAGTGAAACTCATGTCGTGTTTTGTCATCTGAGGTTTGAGGCAGTAAAGCCCTGGATCAGGTTCGTCTTATCGCCTGGACACGGCCGACGTCTGAAGTAGATCAGGCGAGGAGTTGAATTTACCTGCTTTGTTTGTCTTTGATGTGGAAATCGGTATATTTGATCAGTTTTCTGGGAAAACTTCACTGCGCCAGAGATGTTTCGTACCTTCTGGGTGCTTTTTTTTTCTTTTTTTTTTCCCTTTTTTTTCAGAAGGGCTTTGGTTCGCAGTCGTCTCGTCAGGGAGCTCCTGAGATTAGCCAGGGGTCACAAAAGGCTGGTGGGCAGAGACGTCTCAAACCGCCCCCCCCTGTAGTGAACCACAGGGGGAGGTGTTTCATTTCCTCTTCTGCAGACTGATATTAAAGAAAAAAATGACAACAACCCACCCTCTGTAATAAAAACAAAACCCCTCTTTCTATATCGACACACGTTCAACTCATCATCCAACACTGCAATGATTTACATCTCCTTCCAGACTTGCCAAAATGCATGACGCGAGAGAGATTTAACTTCAAAAAGAAAAAAAAAAGTTCTAAAGCATCCAGTTTATTTTTATTTTTTAATTTTGATAAAAACGACGAGAGTAATATGATTTTCTAGGAAATCCATACAAGTCCGAACATGTAGAGGATGTGGGAGGTATCGGTCATCCTGAGCTCCACAGCTACATGCCATTGTTATGATGCTTCTGGTCTTGTATGGTTACTTATTTGACTAGATCAACAGCATGGGATCTTTCTGTAGTTAGTCCTGTGTGTGTTCCTCTCCCCAGTCTCAGTAGGAAGGCTGTACTTCATTGCTAAGTGCTCTATAATAGATCTCTTGGTGATTAAAATTTCATAAAGAAGCAAAACCTGCAGAAAGTGTATCCTGCTGAAACTAACTTGATCCTCTCTTTAGCAATGACGTCTATATTTGTAGTTCACATATATGCCTGTTCAAATACAATATCTTGACAGTTGTTATATTTATGTTGTGTAATAAATGTTGTGCTGGGTTTATACTTTTGTCTAACTTTTTCTTTTCATTTTACATTGTAACTTTATTTTTCTTGGAGGCACAGTGGATGGCTTTATGCACAGACGTGGACATCTAACAGTCTTTTATTTTATTTTTTGGTTTGTACTGTAACAGCTCGTTCTGTCTCAGAGCTTCTGACAGTTTTTGTCTCTGGCTGCTCTACATCCTGCGGACACCTGCCCTGAATCTCTGTTGTGTTATTGTGCCTCTCGCTTTTCTTTTTCTTTCTCTATTTCTTTTTTTTAAAATTACTTTTATTTCATTATTTCTCTGTTGTATCAGCCAGGTGTTGGTACCTCAGTTCTGCTTGTAACCACAATAGTCTGATTATGTTTATTGATTTTAATATCAAAATAATAAAACCATTAGCACCCCATTCTGATGTTGATTTCTGTCTGTGTATGTATGTGATATGGACCTCTTCTTTAACTGAAATCATGATTTTATTAATATGAAAACTGTCGGCAATAATTTAATAATTTGATAAATCATTAAGGGTTCAGTCAATTCTTTTTTAATATATGCCGTTGACAATACATAAATAAATTCATGAATGGTAGAAATGGGAAATTGATTCCTCATACTAGCCAGTCACAATTTAAAAAAAAACAAAAACAAAAAAAAAAGCATAATCTACGGAAGCCTGATTTGGTCATGCCGTTCAAACAGTTTTTTATATTGTTTTCTTATGATAACATAATTTTCTCGTTATCTTGAGAAAACAACTATTGTTTTCTCAAGATAATGACATAATTTATTGTTTTCTCGTGATAACAACATAATTTCCTCGTTACCTCGAGAAAACAAATTGTTTTCTCGAGATAACGAGGAAAATTTTTGAACGGCATGACCGAATCGGGCTTCCGTAATTATCAATATATTTAGCTAATGTTAATATCAGCAGATGTATTAGTGAGGGAAATAACTTCAAGAAAGGGTATCTGGCTCCTGTTTTTTGTTTTTAAATCCAATATCCTATTATTTTCGATCTTATTTGTAGCAGCAAAAGTTATTTTTTTACTGGCAGTAGTATGAGTCACATTAACTCAGTGATTCTGAAACTTTTCAGAGTTGACTGCCCTGTGAAATGTACCTTTTTTTTTTTTATCCAAGTACCCCCAAGTCTTGCTTCAACATTTTTGATTGAAAAAATATTGGCAAGATTAGTTCCTGTGCCAAAGGAACTACATGCCAATGATGTTTATATTTTCAAAACTTTGTAAACAAACATGAGCTATTTTTTATTGTTATCATTATAATTGGGTAAATAAATATAGCTGTAGCTGTTCCAGGCATTAAATGAATAAGAAGTTAAGGACAACAAAGGTGGTCTAATATTTTTTTCCACGACTGTACTTCTTTCGCCTTCGCGGACGACGATATATATTTTGGTCCTCCGACTTGCCGTACAAAAACAAATATGGCGTCTTCGATGGACGTTCATGTCCGGATTTGTGCGCAAGAAATTATAAAATATGACTTGGAAATTAAAGCTCTCATTCAGGTAAGAAGTGGCAACACATGCGTGGATGAGTTATTTAAGTTGGGCTCACGATGGTATCGGTTTTGTTCCGGAGACGTTGTCGTTTCAGAAACACAAAACTGATGCTAATGTTAGCAAGCTAACAGTGAAAATGACTCGAGGGAAAACAAAAAAATAAAATAGTCTAAGTTGAATTTAATTGTTGATTTGAAGTGATTTTACTGTTGGAGATTTATTTATTGAGTGTGGTTCAAATTTAGTTGTATCACTGTTGTCTACTTTGGAATAAATATTTTGTAAATGACAAAAGTTCACATAATTAAAAACGGTATTGTGTTACAGTTATTTTAATATTATGACATTAATGATAAAATTACAAAAGAATAAGTAAACTATTTTTTGTTGTGTTAAGTGAGTGAAAGGAGGATTAATCAGTCATCCAGGTAAATTGGTTTCATATTAAGTGAATTATTTTCTAATTTCCCTATATTTTCCATTATTATCACAAAGCCTAATGTGTGTGTGTGTGTGTGTGTGTGTGTGTGTGTGTGTGTGTGTGTGTGTGTGTGTGTGTGTGTGTGTGTGTG
>JAQQZY010000007.1:25249813-25266100 GCA_030068375.1 Ostorhinchus rueppellii | reverse complement strand
ACACACACACACACACACACACACACACACACACACACACACACACACACACACACACACACACACACACACGGTGTAAAATAAAATGGCTTTACAGAAAGTGGGATGTTAAAATTGAACAATAATTTTGTGCATTATATTTGACATCACACTGTTATCTTTTATAAACCAAGTCTTTCTTAATGATAAAGCCAATAAAAACTAGGCTAAACATAATCTGTTAATATAAAACTACATCTGCACAAAAACTGCAATCAATAATCAAACTAAAAAAAATTAAAAAAAAAACTTAAAACAATAACTAATGTAAATATCAACACTGTGAACATTAACCACTGCAGTGCAGTTGAGTTTGGCAAGTTTGACCTACAGATGTTATTTTGCCTCATATTACATACTGCTTGAGTCCACCAGGGTGGAGGTAAAGTGAGTATCTACATGCCATCAAGTACTGTAGTTCGATTGCCCTGACCTACACTCTGACCCCTCCAGAACACAGATCATGTAAAGATAGAACATCCTTTAGAAGGATCAATACTTCCACATCATCTGTCAGCATGCAGTCACATAACAGCAAACACACCACATGAGAATAACAGGAGCCCAAAGGAAAAACTGTAAGACAGGAAATGTCTCAGGCCGTCTATCTGCTACATAAGACACATGTAACAGATGTGAGAGGGCTTAGATATTCTGAGCAACAGGTGCTAAATCTTACCAGAAACCAGAGAAAACACAGAGGTGTGAACTCTGTGTAGCACCGTTTCCTGTAATATGACACTTTTTACACTGTAATAATATGCAGCTCAAAGACAGTGACAGAGGACGACTTCTATGATTCTTAATTCAAATGTAATGCTTATGTTGCTGGTATAGTTTATGCCTAACAAAAGTTGATTTATATACACAGAAATCCTGAGGAAGAAGAGCTATTTACTGCACGACACTGCAAAACCGAAGGAAATTGTATTTGTAGTTGAAACTTTGTACACAAGCATCACACAGGGCAGATATGATAAAACTTATACAAAACATATTCCTTAAATATGCAAAGAAATAACTAATTAGGACAAACAGAGGTTCAGAAACTTGAGGTGAAGGTGAAATGACATTAAGAGTGCCAATTAAATCTTAAACAATTGAAAACAGTGATGAAATACAACATGTCTGATTCATTTTTAGTTGTAGCTTTTTTATACAAATAAATGGATACAGTTCAATTAATTGTAATGAGATCAAATACACTGTTGCCCATAAAGTGGGAATAATATACATTTAACTCTTCCTATGAAATGATTGTGACAATGTATCTTAATCTCGACAGATAAAGTGTAACTAGGACTCAGTACGTAATCGTTGCACCAAGTCAAAGGTGACGACTGATTTGTATAAATTTTGTTTTGTGTGGTTGTGTGACTTCCAGATTCCAGTGAATTTCATGAGACTGGATTTTAATTTAAAAAGTTTTTTTTTAAAGCTGTAAGACTGTGTGACTCATCTGTTTAATGTTTATCTAGAAAGAAACAAAATAAGATGATGTGAAAACTATTCTCCTTTGTTGACCTTAAAGACCCATGCTACAGTTTTGGGGTCAGAACTCGTGTTATTCTGCCTCGATAGTTTTATGTGCTGAGGTTTTGAGAGATGTAGTACTGAAAAATTTGACACCAACTTGTATTAAAGTCACAAATCACAATATTTGTAGCAGCAGATTCTGAGTTTCATAAATGTAAACCTCACCACAAGAAACAAGTGTTATCTTCTTGCCCAGTTTCAACCAATAGAAAGTGAATGACATTTTGTTTCATGGGTGTATTGGCGCTTTAAGACCAGTGTACATGCACACACTTCACACACTTACTTGGACAGAGACACACCACCAGCCTTTCCTATCAGTTCTTCATGATGCAGCACTGATGGGTCCCACTGCAGTTCTAGGAAGTGAAGCAACTTCCTCATTTCCTGTTCAGGGCGGAGGACGAGCTGCTCGTAGCGCACAGGCAGACATCGTTCCTCACCAGCCGCCTGGCACTGGTTGAACATGGTCTCCACGGCGCTGCTCCACTTGGTCAGACAGTCCCTGTAGCTGGTCAGGTCAAAGCCAGAGATGGTCACCTGGCAAAGACGGAGAAACATGTTCACAGTGTGCTACTGGTGCAAACGACAGTCTGTGCCATCATGTTTTTTTTTTTGATTGAATGAACTGTTTATTTTGGTTTGTACATTAAGCCTTGCACATAGTACAATAATAACAATAATAACAATAATAATAATAATAATAATAATAATAATAATAATAATAAAAAAAAAACAAAAAGGAACAGGCTAGAAGTAAAAGCTTTTTTTGCCTATCCTGTTCCCCTGATCCACTGCTTACATTAAATTAAATATGTACAGCATCGAGCGTTGTCATTATAACAAAAGAATCAACAACAACAAAATCATATCTACCATCACAACTTAATATTCCTGAATGATTTTATACTTCGGGCATTTTTTAAAACTTTCTCAGAGAAGTGAACTTAAATTCATCATCAAGACAAATTCATCAAGTAAAAAAAAAACAAAAAAAAAATACAAAAATCAACCAAAACTCAACATACCTTGCGTGATATCATGGAGTGGACGGCTGCCCGGCCATCTCGTAACATGAGCACAAATTTAGCTTTTGGGAAAATGTGTGACAGATATGACAGGGACTTCAAGGCGAACGGGTCTTTGTTACAAAGGCGAGGTGCGGGCTCCCCATGGCCAACTATCACCTGAAACACATGAAGACAGAGGATGAAATACATGCTTTTACCAGCTACACCTACAGCACATGTGAAATAGGGTTGTGAGAGGCATACAAAACAAGACAGTGAGGTTCTGTTTGGGGATTATGTTGCATCTTTAGTTTTTGGAACAAGTACAGGACTGTGAAACAGACTACAGTGTGCTGTGTAGGGGTTAAAGTTACTAAGCACATATCAAAATAAATACAGGCAGAGTAAAGGCAGACAAGTTGAACAAGTCTCCAAAGTGGAGGCTCTGTTTGACAACTGAGACTTGATTAAAACAGAGAGAGATCATTTATGAGTCGTATCTGTCTATAAGCGCTGCACATACCTCACATAAAAACTTACATATAAGACAAGTCTATTTTTTATATTTTCAGGGCAGATAATAATAGCATATGCACACCATTTACACACTGCTGTAATGCATACTCTGCAGCATTGATGATTACAATACGAGTGTAGTGTTGCAGCTCCTTCAAAGGTTTTCATATCTTATGTACTGTTTTTTGCAAAATGTGGAAAAACTAAATAAGAAATGAATGTTTTTAAAATTACTTGTAGTAGTTCTAAAGCCCTGTTTAATAACCATAAAAGCAGGCTTTAATGGCATGTTTTGAACCAGAGCCACATTAACAGCTTACCTCTAACAGGAACGCTCTCACGGCTGAGTCTAACACCTGGTCAGTGACTCCAGCCTCATCTAATCGAATCCTCTCCTTCACCGAGCGACTCCAGGTAGCCCTCATAGCCAAGAGTCGGGGTATTACTCTGGTCTCTTCCCCACACCGAACGGCATTGTGGGCATCCAGCATGACACGCATCAGTGTAGTGCCGCTCCTGGGAAAGCCACCTATGAAGATGAGAGGTGTGTCTTCCGGAAAGTGTTCAGCCAGAGACAGGTTCTGACCGGCAGAGCCTAAATTGAGCTCCATCCAGCGGTGTCGATGGCTTTTTGGAGGACATTCCACCCCACTCATGCCCAGATAGAGCAGGGAGGCAGAGCAGAGGAGCACACAGCCCAGCAGTAGGCTCGATCTGGTGGTCCTCATGGTTGCTGGGTGTGTTAGGGACTCTGATTCAGGAGGACATAAAACAAAACGTATGGCACCTGAGGGGGTGGCTGGAATGGGATGTGAACTGCAGCTACTTGGTACTTTTCACCAAAGGTCACAGCAGCTTGGCAGATGAGAACCATGAGAAAGATGGCAGTATGTAACAGTGACAGAGGCCTGCCAGAGGCCTGGAAGGTGGGTTGAATTTTTCAGGTGTGGGCTGAGGACGCTCCTCTTTTATCTGCAACTTGTCAGCCCAGGTGTCGAAGCGCAGAATTTAGGTCCGGTATGTTCCATCGCCACACACTTTTTTCCATCATTCCTACCAAAGACATTGGACAAGAAGTTACAGACGTAGTAGGAACAAGAGTTGGAAAAGTGATGGATAAGGGTTCAGATGCTTTACTTACAAGTACTAATAGCACACTGTGAAAATACTCCACTACAAGTAAAAGTTCTACATTTTTGGAGGTGTCCTGGTGCACTTGATAAGAATGGCTACCACATAGACTGTGGCCTCATCACAGGGTCAGGGTTCAGTTCTGGCCTGAGGCTATTTACTCTGTGTCATTCTTCATTCTCTTTCCCCACATTTACTGTCACTCTGTACAGCATGTCTATTGAATAAAAGTAAAAAATCTAAATATGTATTGAAAGTTCTGCATTTTATATAGTTTCATTAACAATATTGTGAAAAAGGTTTATTTATTAGTAGACATATGTATTTTTTAAGCCATAAAACTGCTTTGAGTTGAGAAATGCCTGAAACATAAAACTGAGTTGAAACCAAATTAAGTTGTGTTTATGTTACAAATGTTTTACTTTTTTTTTTATTTTATGAAACCATTGTGGGAGGCCCTCTGTAAATCTGTTGTCTTTTTGGGTTTGATTCAAAATGGGTTTTTTTTTTTTTTTTTTTTTTTTTTTTAAACAAATTCCAACACGAAGAGTTTTTCAACTACAGGTTGGAATTTGTCTTTTTTTTCTCACCCCGAACCCTATTGTTTTCCTTCTTCCATCTGCAAACACGGAGTGTATTCATTGCAATACGTCAGTTGCAACTGTAGCTGTATCCCCATGCATGTCCTATTGTGGTTTTTTTCTGTGTGACCTTGGTCTGTTGTAACTGGAACAAAATTTGTTGCTCTGAAATATGTGCAATGACAATAAAGAAATCTTTCATCTTTACTCTCTTTTAAAAAATGGAGCTGAAAAGACAAATGCAACATTTATACCCTACTGTATATTGTAATCTCCTTTCAGCTAAAATGGAAGATTGTTAAAAATATTTGACTGTTACTCAACTCTAAGCACTCACAACTCAAGATGTAATCCTATTTACTACTGAATGGCAGCAGAAAGAAAATGGTTCAACCTTTGGCATTTCTCACCGTGTCAAAGATATTTGTGGGTTTGACCCTTATCACAACATTCATGAAATATACACTACAAACGCAACGTCCAGAGGAGATAACACAGCAGACTTCTCATTTGTATTTGTTTTGCTACTCTCACACTGAGACACCCTGACTCTCAGTTCCCTATTTGTCACACTCACATAGTATGACTCAGAATGGCCTAATAGTACTGCTGCATTAATGTGTATGTTTCATTTAATTGCTGTGGAGGTTTATGGTTGAGCTAATTTGTTTCATATTCTATAGAATGCATCATATGTTTGTACAGTAGAGGAAAAAAGATTTCAGACATCCCTCAACATTTACACAATCTCAAATATTATCATGAAATATTTGCAGAAAAATATTTTTGTTTCAAAAGGTGTGGGTGCGTCAGACAGACACAAACAATTGCCTTTTTTTTTTTTGTTGACAAGTAAAAATAACTACCAAAAAAAATTCTTGACACTTCCAGCATGTCATGCCCTGAATGAGTTTCGAATGGCATTATCTTACTGAAACATCCCATTTTGACCTCAATAGAACAGTGTATATGCAGAAGGGAGTATGTGGGTTTGGAGAATAGAACAATACTTGGCAGAGTTCAATGACTTAAGGGTGATTCTTACTTAATCTAATATATCACAAGTACATGGGGTGTCCAAAAATATTTTTCCACCACTGTAGCAGATTTACAGGACAGGAAAAGGATGAAAAACTGAATTGTGGAAAATAACTTAAGTGGTCAGGCAAATCTAAAAGGTAAAATACTTGCATCTAAGGTGAAGTAGAATACCAATAATCAAAAAATAAAACAATTAATTTATACTTAAACAGCTTACAGTTCGTCATCAGTTAATCTACTATGAAGCAACAGCCCTAATGTATGATTTTACAACTTGCAAATTAACATAAAATACCATTTTTCATATTTTAAAATATTCTCAGTAAGTTCACACACCAGCCAGAACATGAACGAGTGGTCAAACAGGATATGATTCAGTCTGTTGTGTCACTTGGCCAAGTACACTTACACATCCTTTCTAAGGGGATGAAATGCATCCAGCTTTTGGACTCAAAGCTCCTACTTTACATGTTCACATCTCTCTGGAGGCACTCACGGTTACACTATAAAAAAAATTCACTATGACTCGCAACAAAGGCACACTCTCAGGAAGTGTATCTGAAGCCACTAATTACAGACTGCTCATGTTTTTATTCATACTGACAGTTTCTGCCACGCTGAGACGTTCAGCAATTTGTTTAAGATCATATTTCCATTGACCAAGCGGACATCCCACAACTTCCCTGTTTCTCTTCTACAAAGTGCTCACACACAAACTGTTTCATCAGATTCTTATTCCTCTTTTTAGCACACTACAAACTACAGAGCACACAATTCAAAAAGGAAATGAAAGACTGTTCTGTATAAATAACATAAATGATCCTGATATTCCCCATGGAGTGATTTACTGTCAAAGTCACATACAGCATGTTTAGCAGCTGTTTAACAGTTCACTAAGAGCTAAAAACAAATGTCGAATAGCTTTCTCTTTATGTAGCTACTATGGATTTTTTTCTGTTCAGACAGTGGAGGGAGCCTGACATCTGGATGCCACGTGGGTTAACGTTCCTCTTTCTGGGCTGAAGTAACCTATACATCAAAGCAAAGAGGAAAAAAACAGCTGGAAATGAGGACGCCAGGGTCTGATTGGAATACTGAGGTGGTGCCTTAAGCCACACTAAGTCGAAAGGCAGCCCAGGAGCTTTACATGTAATTCTAATGTATTTCCATACAGAGATTAAGCCACTTGGAGTTTGCAGAGAAGTAGGCCAGAGGTTTAAGAACAGCCTGGCTGTTTATTCTCTCTCTCTATTTAAGGGATTGGTTCAGCCAAATTAAAAAAAAAAAAAAAAGAAAGCATATTTTCCATGTACCAAAGTGAGATATGACCATGTAAGGTTTTGTGATATCAATGACTTAATCCCATAATTATCATAATAATTATTTTTTAATTATGATGATTGTGGTATGAGTGGCATGTATTTCACTCTTATTCTTATAACACTAGGGTAGGCCCTTGCTAGTGGATTTTTAAGGCAGTTTTTCATTTGCTGACCTTCCATTAGTCTCTGAGACATTTTAAAGCCAAAAATCCCGATTATTGGATTTTTAGGCTTTTTCAGGACCTGCAAAAACATGGATCTAAGCAAAACTTCTCACCTCAGTTTAATAAAAAAATATATAGAATTTGGAATAAAGTAGGCTACATGCAGAAAATGTTGTCCAATGGAAGAAAAAAAATTAAGTTACAGAGTTATAGGGACATCAGTTATGAAAAGAAATGTTGTTGCAGGATTTTTATGAGCCTATCTCACACATCTGAGCACCTCCAGCAAATAATTATTCACCCCTATTTGGATAAACAGACACGTCAGTGAAAGTGGTCTGTAAACATTTGTAAGTAAAACTGAAACTGCAGCAGTCTCACCACAAGTAAAGAGATAATGAGGCCTTGATCATTTAGATGAAGTGATCCTTTAAGTGGTGTCTACAACTGGATAGCCTTTCTGATAAAGCTGACCTTGAAAAGGCCACTGTTTGTTGAACAGGGAGACAGACGTAAACAAACAAGTGTGCAATATGCAGAAAATAATGAGCTATAATCAGGCAGTGTGCAGACTATAGTTGAGGTGACATCTTTGACCAGCAGGTTGACAGGAAACCCAAAGTGACACCTCCTCTTCCTCACAGCAGGGAGTACTAACCTCCTGCCAAAGGGACAGTCTGACAGGGAGAAAAGCATATTTTACATTTCCATAAAATCTGCTTCATGCATAACAGGACGGCTTGAAACAGATCCAGCAAGGATTCCATGTTTAGTTTTAGATGCTCTTTTTACTCCTGCTCTCTGTGTGCTGCAAAGAATCTCCCTTCAGAAGCAAAATATGAAATTAAAAAAACAAAACCTAAAGATATATGTTCAGCTACAGCCCGACGCCTATTAATGATTATATCATAAGAGGTCAAAGCCATCACCGCAGTCAGTGGAGGGTTTTATTGTCTGTGGAATAAATAGGATTAATCTACGGTTGCATGGAGGCGCAGGCCCAGCAGCCATGAACATCTGGGCTGGATGATGCGTTTCGTCTGCAAGAATGTACCCGCGGCAGGAAGGCAGACAGCCACCAGGTGAATGACCTGCTATAAATCAATACACCGTGACAGAACCGCTCCACCTCACTACAGCTCAACAAACAGCCTGTCTGTGTGTTCTTTAACCATCTCTACCCGCTGTAAATACCTTCATTTAGCAAACAAGCGTCGTAAATAAATCAGAACCACGTTCACTCACCAGCGTCTGAGAAACTGGCGAAATCCGAAGAAAAAAACACATTCACCTTGGTCCGAATGGCGGAATTTAACAGCTCTTCTCAAACCTCCAAAACACCTACGTGCGTTTTCTCATGTGGAGAATCTATCAGAGTATGTATTTGTGCGTTTTTTTGTGACAAAAAGGCACATTATTTGACGATGTCTCACCGCTGGTTGTGAATACAACTTTGCACCGTGAGAAGTGGAGCTCTATCTACCGTTGAGACGAAAAAAATACTCAGCACGAGCACGGCCGGGGAAGACGAAGCTGAGCGCTGATTGGCCAATGGCCGCTCAGAATTCCACAGCACATCTGCATAGACGCCTCCTATTGGTCAAGCTGTTAAAGGGCCATTCCGCTGCAACCGACGGACCCACGGCGTGTGTTCGCACTCAAGGCTAAAATTACTTTACCTTATCGATTCGTATGCGCTCTGTAAATGCCCACAAGGGAAACTTAATCACAGCTTGGGATTTAGCCGAGGTTTAACCCGCCTCGTTTAATTTATCTAGCTTTTCATTAGCAAAACAGGTTTGAAAACCGGATGTTTATGTGTCAACGGGATCCAGGTGTCACCAAATCACCATCTGTCAAATATCATCAGCATAATGGATAAATGTGAGCTATAATTAAGTTAATCAAGGAAATTGAAAATATGACATAAAAAACGTCTGATTAATGAACTGGTGGTTTTTTCCCCCACGTTTTTTTCTTTTTTAAACTTTAGATTCCACTATCATACAGTGCTTCTACAGATTTACAAAGTATGTATAGTGGTGGAAAAAGGTCGTTGGACACCCCAATTACTATTATTCATGAATATAAAAAATAGTAAAGCACATTATTATTTCTTAATCAACACATCAAATTATAGCTTTTTTTTTTTTACTTCAACTCCTGAACAGAAAAAGTAGTTTTAGTGGTTGAATAATGCTTGATTAATTAGTGACTTCTTTGGGAATAAAAAATTTAATTCAGTTCAGTAAATTATCAAGATCTCACTGAAAATGAAAGAGTTCACATTAAAACATTTTACGATGCTGGATGACCTCTGGGACAGAGGGAAAGGTGTTTGAATACATTGGTTAAACACTGTATACAGATATAAAAAAAAACAAAAACAAAACATAACGATACCTATACCACTAAACATATATCCATTTTTACCTGCATGGCAACAATAAAACCACATTATGTAAAATTAAAGGTAGAAAGCGCTTCCAAATAAATGTTAAAACTTAAGAACTGCATGAAAAAGATTTTTACAAAAGTGCCCTGACAGAATTTTATAATTGTACTGCCTCAGTTTAACTTAGCGCAACAGTGTTTTAGTCTTTTTTCATTAGACTGTACATTGCATTTTTGTTTTTCTGCATCCATTTGTGTAGTACAGAGCAGATTGTTGAGTCAGTCCATGATGTTTAGGACATTACACACTATAATCGGCATAATTTTCAGTTGTGGAGGTGTGATAGCCAATAGTTACTACATTGGCTGTGTTTAGGATTTTTATTTCTCTGCAGCTTGACTTGTCAGAATCCTGTGAAAGAACAGGAAACTGTCGTGACACACCAACAGGAAGACTAAAACAGAACGGTGCATAAGTCTGACCAGAATATACTTCCTTCTCTACTTCACAATATCACAACACATAAAATAGAGACTGATCTAAAGATTATAATCTGTGTCTACAGATCTGTGGGTGAGTTTTCTTTATCTGAAGCTGAATTTTGTTAAACTGGTAACAGATTAGAGTCATGTTTTAACACCAGCTCTTCACGTTCTGCACCACAGCTTCCTAATTTTAAAACTCTTTATCATGTTACTGCTCAATAGTTAGCCTGCAGCATTTTAAGAAGCAAATATTGTGCTGTTGACCTCCCTGTTTCCTGATGATGTCACCCTGGTAAGAATAGACTACAACTGCATAGAGTCTGCTATGGTTCATTTTTTTTATTTTTCACATATAAATAAAAAAAAATTGCAGCATCTTAACAAGTGAAAAAGAGACAATAAACTACCTTTCCTTTTTATTATCTATCTGAATCATTGTGACCATAATATGTGACTTTTCTTCATGGTACTGCTGTAGAATACATGTTTAATTACATGACTGTCTTAATAAACAGTTTGGAAAATGATACAGCAGCAAAATCCTGCCTCATAGTAAAAACCAACAACTAACATTAACTCAGAAACTATAAATACAGCAGGATGATAGCTCTGAACCGTGTTTTGAATCACAAATTATAAATCTGATGCAAACTGTGTAACTGTTTGCATATTTGATATGAATAAATGCATTGATGACAAACTTTTAAAAAATAACACATAAATAAATCCTCCGCTCATTGTACATGCCTTCTATGAACATGTTATCGGGTTCAACAGATATGGAACATAGTGCAGGCTGATAGAAACCAGTCCAGTTATGCAATACGTCGTTCTCAGTTTTCCACCTTTGGTTCACTTCTGTCCTGCCGCTGTCATGACTGTTCGCCTGCTTCATCCATCTCTGCGTCTGCTGGAGCTGTGTTTTCCTGCTCTGGGTCACCAGGCAGGATCTCTGCAATGGTCTGGATAAGCTCCTCTATCTGCTCCTCTGATAAGCGCTCCTCACTCTCCTCTACCATCTGCACACAAACAGAAACATGTACATTTTACACAATCTGCAGGATAAAACCATTTAATGAGTCTGTTTTATAAAATTAATCACATAAAAATAACAGTTCATATAAGCAGTCACGTAGGTATAGACTTCTAAAGTATTAACATGTTGTAATATATATAATTAATTTTCTTGCTTAATTTCCCCAACTAATAAACTGTAAATTATTTGTGTGTAATGAACATATTTTACAAGAGACCAATTATATTTGTATAGCAATGTACTGTAGCCTAGTTTGGTATAAACTTCCACATTAAACGCAAGTGTGCAGTTTCAAAGCAGCCCCTGTGTAGCTGCAGGAGGATTCAGATGACAGCAACTACTACTAAACAAACACAATTCATGTAACATAACACCAGCAAACAAAACAGAGTATATAGACTGTATGTCTATTATCTCAGCTGTAGTCTTAGCCAGACCCATTACTTTGTTAGCACTGGAGGCGAGTCTGGCACCTTCAACTACACTGGTCTACAAGCAAAATACCCCCAACATAAAACTAGTCAAACTTGGGTCACTATTAGTGTGACAAGTTAGGGTCACCACTAAAAAAAGTCAATATACATTATTGACATTCTATGAATTAACGAGAAACTCAGTTTTCTCAAGGAGTGTTTGTCTCTGAGCTAAGTTCCACCACAAAACACTGTGTGCACGTCAAAATATATTCAGGTTTTAGATTTTTAGTAGTGCAAAACTTATCTATTACATAAATGTGCATAAATCTATGTATGGATACAATGACACTTGATCGTATACCTTGGAAACAGTAGTCAACCATCACTTTTGTCATTTGTTTTGCTAATTCATCTCATCAAAGTTGGTACAATTCAGCATATTTTATTTTTGAAACGGATTATTAAAAAAAAAAAAAAAAAAAAGTAGAACTGTGCATGTGTTGGAACATGTGCACAGGACAACACACATTCTATTACTAAAATTAATATGTCCTTCAAAAGAACACAGCACATAAAAAAATATACATTTCTGTTATTTGAGCTGTTGTTGCAGCTCAGAGGTGATTGTGCTCTGACACTGGCAGAAGGACTTCAGACACAGACGGAAGAATGCCTGTCCTGCCACTTCTCTACTGAAATAGTCTCCTTATTCTGACATAACTGTGAAATCCGACTATTATATTTGATTTGCGGCTATTTTTTGGTAACGAAGACAGTTGTAATTGCATTTGAACAAATCATAATTGTAGCTGCATCATTTTACGTTTCCATTTCTGTTACTAATGGTCCGTATCTATGATGTTTATTTACAGCAAAATTTCACAGTGGTATCACCTAAGTGAGTCTTACTACTGATAGAAAACTATTTAGTCATCATAGAAAGACACCGTGTGACCAAAAAAGTCCCATGCTTTAATATTTAGCCTAAGCTGTATTTAGCCTTTAGCTTGAATTCCTTGGGGCATTGTTTCAATAAGCTTATACAATATCACAGCACTTATTCCTCTTGTGCCGTCAACTTTGAGGATACTTCATGTGTGAAAACAATATCTCATGCTCTGTGAACCACTTGTTTTTTTTTTTGCAGTTTGAGACTGATGACTCCTGTCATTATCATCTTGGAATATATCTGTGTCATCAGCCAACAAAAAAAATCCACCAATACTCACATCTGGTCATTCAGGTGACCTCATTTTTTGGACACATAACATTGCTGAACCTAGATCTGACCGACTGAAGCAACACCAGATCATAACGCTGCCCCCACAGGCTTGTACTACAGGCACTAGGCATGTTGGGTAATCACTTCATCCCTCTCTCTTCTCACTCTGATGCATCCATCACTCAGGAACAGGGTCAATGTGGACCCATCAGACCACATGACCTCTTTCCATTAAACACAGTCCAATCTTTATGCTCTTTATCAAACTGATGGTTATTTTAGAAATGAGAAGCTACTCACTGCATCAGTTAGAATTAAAGCACTTGTTGCTGCTGAAAGAATATTCACTGCAGTTATTATCCAATAGAAGGATCCTTTTTATTTGCTTAATTAAATTCAAGAGGAGATTTTTTTGGACAGACTGTACAGAATTCAAAAAGGATATTTAATGTAGACACGTAATGTAATATACAGCAACTGGAAGTGACACTTACCAGCTGAATTTCCACGGCTGTTTGGGGCCGATGGTTCAACAGTTGCAGTTTTTCGGCTCTGATTGGACAAAAATATAAATATAATACACTGATGAGTTCAAACAATATGTCTGTTCTTCCACAAAAATACTGAGTGGTCCAATACTGAACTGCAAGGACAGTGTTTATGCATTTGTAGCTCCCACTGACTTTGTGAGTTTATGAGGGATCATGGTGGTGAGAAACTCTTTGACGATCTCTGGACTTTGTCTGCTACAGGGTGTCTTGGACAGGTACTTCAGCGTCTATGTGGAAATACAGACAAAAAGACCTTTAGCCATGATGTAAACAAAACACAAAAGGCTACAACAGCAGGTTATATTCAGTGAGCCAAGACAGAGCATGTGTCCTGACCTCATACATGATGGTGTTCAGATTCTGCTGCCCAGCACTGTGCTTGTTCTTCCCACTGTCCTTCCTCTGCTCCTTCAGATCTGTGAGTAGCTTAAATATCTGGGAGAAACAGCCAAGCAGATAAAGAGGTAAAGCTGTAAAAATGTTTTCAACTCAACAGGGAAATTTCTGAAAATAAATCACAGAAGTAGAAGACACTGCTTTACCTCATAGTTACTGAGCATAGCTGCATTAGCATTTTTCCTGAGGAATAAACACAAAAGAAAAGCCTCAGTGTGGGTATTGAATGTAAGACTATACGTGTGATTTTAGGGTTTATAACAGTGTGTCACAGTCTTTACTAAGAAAAAGTTGGTGGTTTAGACATTACTAAGGTTAAATTGGCTGCACAAAACTGATTTAGTCTGGTTTTGAACTGTTCCATATGTAAAGTGTCATGAGATAACTTTTGTCATGATTTGGCACTACATAAATAAAATTAGATGTGATTTTCTCAACTGTGCGAATATTACAAATACTACTACTACCAGTACTACCACTAATAACAATAAGGCTTTTTTTATATTGTTGCAGAAAGATTCCACAAAGTGCTTTACAATAAAATCACAAGTAAAATGCATAGGCAGCAAAAACACAGTTACATACACAGGCATAAAAAAAAAACAACCAACCACACAGCTATATAAACAAACAAACAAAACATTAAAGCAAATGGTGATGAAATCCCTCTAAATGAAAGTCTGTCTAAACAAGGTCT
Source organism: Ostorhinchus rueppellii (assembly GCA_030068375.1). Lineage (NCBI taxonomy): Eukaryota > Metazoa > Chordata > Actinopteri > Kurtiformes > Apogonidae > Ostorhinchus > Ostorhinchus rueppellii. The sequence goes on along the minus strand of JAQQZY010000007.1, from coordinate 25,251,562 downwards.
TCAGTTGCTTTTTAAAAGACTCAATTGAGTTTAAAGTGTGACGTGCCAGTGGCAGTCTGGGGCCAAATCATATAGATTCTGATGTTTTCAAGCAAGATTTGGGTCATTTCCATACACGGTCCTCAGATAGAGATGTTTTGCAACACACCCTCAATCTGAAGTCATATCTGAGTTCCTGCAACATTTGAATCTGTCTAAACTAACATTTGGGTTAAATTACAGTGATTTACTCTCTACTTCACCATCTACTCATGAATTTGCTAACTTTTATTTCATTTCATTTTATTTTTCTTTTGTGATTGAAAATCACTTGACTTTGGAATCAGATTTTGGCTACATCTAAAAATGAACGTGAACAGCAAAAGACAAGCATTAAACCTAAGTTTACTGCAGTCCTCTCCCCTCTGTTGTGAACACAGCCCTAATAACATCTGAGTCACTGAATGAAGACCAGGACTTGTGGAGACATTTGAATGCATCAAACACTGAATGACTCTGATGACCCTTGTGAATTTATGATCAAACAAATTGCCTTTTATAATTTCTATTTAATGGACCTCTGTTACTATATGTTAATAATTATCTGAAAAATAGTAACTGATTTAATACTTTCTTTTACACTGTATGTTATTCATCACAAGTTTCCAGACTTGGTTCAACCATCACGCAAAAATAAAAAGAATATTGTTTATGACATTTAACACAGAAAAATAGCCCTTCTCTCGACTGGTATTAGAAAACATCCTTTGAAAAAATTCTAGAACATTTAAACAGGTATGTATTTTTTAATGGGAACTGGATGAATGTATTACTCGCTGATTGTTCTTCAACCAGACAAAAGTCATATCTGTGCACAGACTTGATTACTTTTTTCTATCTGTTTAGAAACCACAATACCAAAAAAAAACACAATGCCAGGTTTTCACCCTCAGTAACTGTCTACTGGTGAAATAATTAATCATATGACTTTAAATGTCTTTAAACTGACATCGAACAAATGGTCACATAAACACATTAAACTGTAGAAGCTGCCGCTGCTGAACACGAACCTGTCATGTCTAATAATTAACCACGTAACATATGACAGACTCACACATAATTCTTAAATACGAATCACATTTTTCAGTACTTACACCTCCATTTCGCCAGGGATTGAGCGCTTCGTCCGTTGTAAAAAAGCGTCCGTGTAGAAAACATAGACCCAGACAAATGTTCCGCCAGAATTAATCTGGTTCCACTGTAACAATGTAGAACCACAAGTTTATTGCTCATATCTCTGTATAGTGGGTACTATTTGCCTTCCACTGTTTTGATTGCTGGTATTATAATACTTTTTGCATTGTTTGTAAAGTCAACCCTGTTTCCTGGAACTGACGTTTGGATTCTGCTGCCCCCTACTGTTACAAATCAACATGTGATCAGGAACTGGACAGTCAATGTTTATGACTGATAAAGACACACTTATAGTTTATTCTTTTATTTTTAATTGTCACAAACTGAGTCAGTTAGTGACAAAAAGGAGTCCACACATGAAACAAATAAAAATTAAACTGTCACTCATTACCTCCACCAAGGAGGTATTGTGTTCACCCGAGTGTGTGTGTGTGTTCGTTCGTTCGCTGCAGCAACTTCACTCGGCCACAAGTGGTCTGCACTCTCTGACTGTTTCTAGTTCATTCATTCATTCATCTTCTATACCCGCTTAATCCTCATTAGGGTCACGGGGGTCGCATGGAGCCTATTCCAGCT
>JAQQZY010000007.1:25214363-25228128 GCA_030068375.1 Ostorhinchus rueppellii | reverse complement strand
AGCTGGGATAGGCTCCATGCGACCCCCGTGACCCTAGTGAGGATTAAGCGGGTATAGAAGATGAATGAATGAATGTATAAAGGAAGTCTTTTCACTGTCGTAGGTTTATTCATTCTCATTTTTCCTTTTGCCCTGTTGTACATGTACAGGAAGATAAGGAGGCCATGTTTGACTGCTATGATACAGTTCACGCTGTGCTTCAGGTGACGACCGGAGTCATGTCAACTCTCAAGGTAAGGGATCTTCAAAACGCCGGCCAGTACTGAACATCGCTGACCTGTTGTGCCTTGTAGCTTGAATAATGAAAGAAGGTACTGTTTAGACTCTGGTTTGTTTGATTGTTGGGGAAAAACCATGTCCTCAAACTCATTCAAACAGGCTTAATGATTTGCTGTAATAATGACTTGACTTTCCCTTTGAATGTTTCTTGTTTCAGATCAACCCAACTGTGATGGAAGCAGCTCTTAGTCCTGACATGTTGGCCACGGATCTGGCCTATTACCTTGTAAAGAAGGGGGTGAGTTGCGGATATTGTTAATTCTCTACCCTCCAAATGCACTGCATGTTTTAATCACATAAGCCCGTAAACACCCAGACCTCCACTGATGATTAAAAGCATCTACTGAACTAAAAGGTTTAGTATTTATTGATCGACTAATCCCATCAATGCTTGTAAGTAACTGAGGTTAAATGCAGTTCAGTTCAGTACATCGTTTCATGGTCATCAGTTATGACCCATTCGGACGTTCAGAGGCTCCGTACTGAACATGGAAACACCATTGGCTTCTACAACATCGATTCACCAGTAAAACCTATAGAGTTTGATAAATGACAGTGGATGGAAACAGTTTTTTTTTTTTTTTTTTTTTTTTTTAATACCTTGACTTATTCATATCTTTGCTGAGAAAGTCAAAGTTTTCAGTCTTCATATATTAATCTTTTTAATTTACTGACTCTTCATGAGCATCTAAATTAAATTTATGAAAATACATGATTTACAGTGAAAATTGCAAAATACACAGGATATTATAATAAATGGTAATAATGCACATAAGAAAGGTTAACTAGAGAGAATTTGGGAACTGACACAAAAGTACCACTGGGTCTTTATGGGTTAAAATGCAGTGTCAAGATGAAAATGTCATCAGGGTTCAATAATTGGTTTAATAATCTGCACATTTTTACAACAGTACTCACAACTTTATTACGTAACAGCTTCTTTTTGTTGTACTTTGCTATATATCTATTATATTTTTATGCCTTTTTTTTCAAGCTGTTTTCATTACCCATTTATCTCAATTTTTTTCATGCCAGACTGACAACTGTTTCATCATAAGAACTAAAAGTGTATTTATGGTTTTTCATGTTGGTCTAACATTGTGACACTGATTTTCTGTGTTGCAGGTCCCATTCAGAGAGGCCCATGGTATCTCTGGTAAAGTTGTATTTGCAGCAGAATCCAAAAATGTCGCCTTAAACCAGCTCACTGTGGAAGATCTGAGCACTGTTAGGTGACTCGCACTCTTCACTTGAGTTCTAGACCATGACAATAACTCCTGCTTGTATTAAAATTTCTCTTTTCCTTTCCTTTTTGTGTCCATCAGCCCTCTGTTTGGAAGTGATGTGTCCTCAGTGTGGGACTACAGCAGCAGTGTGGAGCAGTACAGCGCACCCGGAGGAACAGCAAAGAGTAGTGTTACTGCCCAGGTGGAACACCTGAGGACCTGGATGAGGAACCTAACACAGTGACGGTGACCCAACTGTGGTCCCCCTGAATTGAATCAGGTTCATGGAAAAATGTAGAACTCAAGTAACACAGAGGTCAGAGTGACTTACTGTACAGCTTCAGAGTATCATTACTGCTTCTGTTTTGTCTTGCATATGACTTGTCTGTTTAACCTACATGTGTTGCAGATGTTGACAAGTTTGCTGGGCATTACAGCCATTATATGGATGGAAATATAAATATATTTAAGCATTTGAACAATTTTAATCATTTACCATTTCAAAGAAACTTAAAAAATGTCTGTCTCTGAGCCATGTGAGGTATAACAGATACAAAGTACAGATGATGGACATTTTTGCTTTAGGAAAGAAAGTTTCATCAAGCAGATCACAGACAGCTCAATCATGTTACACCTGCAGGAAAATATACAGCACCACTGCCCTCCAGTGTGACTTCAGTGCCACTGCAAACAATTCTACTGTCAGTTGAACTTCAAGAAAATAAAAGCAACTTTTAAAATGGATCAGTTTGGCTTCCCTGTCTATGTTTTAGCAGGAAAACATATCAACAAGTCTTGTATGGAGCGAGTAAGTAATATGGCTCACCATATGCAGTGTTGGAGTTACTGTACATTGGTCTTACTTAAATAAATGCAATTGTATTCTGTTAATGTTACTGAAGGAAAATGTAATAACATTTCATGTGTTAATAAACTTTTTGATGTTACAGAGGGTTGTTTATCAGGCTGTGTGAAACCACTGCAGGCCTCCTGACTGATTCCATACAAGATTTCAGCCTTATGTCTATTGGTTTCAGAGATATTTTGGGCCTTGACATGGGGTGAGACACTTTTTTTTTTTGTTGTAAAACCTAAGTTTAGTAAGTCCTTCCTTGTGAACTATTCATGATGTATGAAATTTTAAGGAGTTTTTCTTGGACACTGGATGTCTTTAACTTATAGTTTGGCAAAATACCAATGTCATGTTTTTTGTGCTTGTATTAATGCAGACAAGATCTTTCCAGTGACTATAATTGTTTGTAGATCACATAATATATGAGCGTTATGCATGTTAAGTATAGGTATTATTTGATTTTAGCTTTAATACTTCTTAAATTAGGAAACTTTATTTTTGGGAGACTGTTTAGACACCAATAGAACCACAACATGAGAAGTTGGATGTGTCTCGATGTGGGTAAAAATTTCTCTTGACGCACAAATGACAGTGTTTTTTCGTTTGTTTTTATTATTTTATTATGGTTTTCATCAGGCTATAATTTGGCAGATCTGCAACTGTGCATCTGTATTTACAGAAGTTAAAGACATTTTGTACGTTCAAACATCTTTTGATTATTTTCTATTTTCAAAGCTCTAATTACTTAAAAATATTTGAAGATAAAATGCTAGAATTTAGAATTGTGTTTACTTGGACTAATAACATTATTTTCTGGAAATATGAACCAAATTGAAGATGGTCAGTCTGTGGTATTTTCTAAAATGTGATAATTTAAGTTGGTTTTACCCTTTCATCTAAATATAGTCCCAACAGCAAAAAGCTTATATTTATGTATTACCTTCTATCACCAGGTCTATTGCGTTGCACGTGTTCTGCATGTAGGAATGAATTTGGAGTCAAACATTTGACTATTGTTTTTGATTAGTTGTCTAATTGAATTTGCTGTGCCTCTCATTTGCCAGTTTGATCAATTCAAACATAAGCTACAATACATGAATTATACAAGTTAAATCATTCAAATTACACTGATGAAGTAATTAAAAAGTAACATTATTACATATTAGTTATTACATTTTTAATAGTAACTTGTGACATTTACAACATCAGCAGTTCTGATAAAATTCCCAGCTCTTAATATTCACAGGCTATAAATTACAGTTAAAAAGATTTACCATCACTAACAGTTGATTCACTATAACACAAGTAAAAGTTGTCTTTAAACATACGTTGCTTAAATGCTTTTATGGTTTTTTAAATTTATTTAGTGTATTGTGACTGAAAACCCAAGCACAATAGATGAAACTCCAAACATACACAGGAGAATCGGACTGGGCAGAATTATAACAGCAGCGGAGCGGTACACAACTCTGCCATCTAGTGGCTGCGTGGGTCTGAAGATGTCTTTCATGGGCTGTCCTGTCCAAAAATGACACTGCTGAGTGATGGCGTCCAGCTGGAAGCAGAGAAGAAAGAGAATAGGTTCAAGAGGCGCATCGATATAGATAGATTGATAGATAGGCACACTGTATTATTTCTGATGTTTAAATGTGTCAGTGACTTTTATTGTTTATTAAAATATACTTTATCACCATGGAAACTCAATATTCTTTGTAGCCAAACATGAGCAGTCATTTTAAAGCCACTTCATATCAGGATATCATCTTTTAATGAGGGTACCTGTTGTTTCTGTTATTACTACAGATGGATTTGTATATCCCTTGGTCACTAAATGTCATTTTACTGACAAATGCATGATCCAGAAGACTTTACATTGAAATACTTATTTCAATTTAAACAGTTGAAGACTTCAGTTTAATCGTAATATTAATCAGTAGGTAATTTTTTAAAATCGGATTCTTTGTGAGTTTTTAGCATACCAAGATGACAGGTTTATGAGCACAAGACTTAGGGTTTTCCTTTGATGCACTTTTAAATCTACATTCTCACATACAATTGTCAGTCACAGGAGATCAGATCTAAATACACTGTCAGGGTTTTACATACAGCTGAGGATCACATCTGCTTGACCTTGATTCAAATAACATCCCCCCATCTTTTTAGTGACCCAACCCACCTGCCCACAGGGTCAGCCCACTGTTTGGAGATCAGCTTACAACAATAAAAGTGATGTGCATTGGAATGTCTAGACCCTTTTCCTCCCTGGTGTGGGTCTTCAGTACTGAGCAATGTTATATTTTGTTTGTGATCACATCAAGCGAAATTACATTTATAAAAATGAGACTGAAACAACAGTAGGCAGAGCTGGAGGTAGCACAGATGAAGATGCTGAGGTTCTCTTTGGGAGTGACCAGGATGGATAGGATCAGGTATGAGTCCATCAGAGGGGCAGCACATGTTAGAGGTTTAGGAGATAAAGTCAGAGAGACCAGGCTGAGATGGTTCAGACATGTCCAGAGGAGAGATAGTGAATATATTGGTAGAAGGATGCCGAGTTTGGAACTGCCAGGCAAGAGGCCTAGAGGAAGACCAAAGAGGAGGTTTATGGATGGAGTGGAAGAGGACATGAAGGAAGTTGGTGTGAGAGAAGAGGATGTAGAAGAGAGGGTTAGATGGAGGCAAGTGATTCACTGTGGAGACCCCTGAGGAGAAAAGCCCAAAGGAGAAGAAGAAGACTGAAACAAATCCGTACTTATACTTGAAGCTTCCAATAAAAGAACACGCTAACAACATGGCCCCTGTGCAAACATACATACATACATACATCTGCGAAGTACTAAAACCAATAACACTGATCCTTTCCTGCTGCTCACACACCTGTCGACTGCTGATGGGCAGAGTCCTGTGGAACAGAGTCCAAGCCACAGCCTGTTCACATCCCGGGGTCGTCATGGAGCCCACATAGCGGTAGTAACTGTGGAGCTCCTTTGCAGATGGGATGATATCACTTAGTCTAAAGTTTGAGAGCTCTGTTGTGCTGCCTGAGGATGGAGGGAAAGAGTAAAATGCTGTGAGTGAGGAAAAAAGCACTACAAATGATCATCATCACAAGTATTCCAGTTTTATGTTACTTAAGCTCCTACCGTTGTTTTTAACACGTCCCAAAGCAGCTATTACTGTGTCCAAATTAGGATTATCATCAGCTGTTTCCTGTGAAGAAAGACTCCAAAATAAGTAAGATCTATTTACATTTATTTATGTGTTAATCACATTTTATGGAAAATTTTCTAAGAATTTTTCTGTTATTTTTCTGAATTCTTTTTTTTTTTTAGCTTGCAGTGTTGTTGTCTGTGTCAACATGTCGTCCCTTGAGAATCAGCTGGTTCTATGTCCACTTTTTGCAGAAATGGAGTTAAGTATATCAGGAAATTCTAAAATCATTTAAGTTTATGTCCCAAAGTGCTCAGCTCCAAGCTAAATATCTACACACACTCACACCTAGAAACACTTTGTTCTATGTCCTGAGTGGCACTTGTTTCAAATCAGGTAGTTCTATGTCCAAGGAGCCAATCAGGGGCCATATCTGGATCATCTGACATTCGTCTCAAAATGGCCTTGGAGCAAAAGTAAAGCACAAAATGAGAACTCCTCAGAAAAAAAGTTCTATTTTGATCCCTTCTGAAAGTATAAAATACAAGTAATAATAGACTAAAACACTCTTAGTTTGTTCATAACTTTTTTAAAAACAGCTCTGGTGGACATAGAACTTCCTGATGTGGAGCAGAAGTGAAACCTGTAAAGGGACCAGGTCTGATGTTGGACATAGAGCTTGTTGACCAGGGGACAATTTCATACCTCTGAATCTATGGACATTTAGAACATAAAAATATGTTTAGGGTACCTTCCACAGTCAACACTATTCTACACAAAAGATGACTGATAATTCTCTGAATATCACAGATCAAACAGGTGAAATTTCAAACACTGTTTTCTCAAAATGATAAGTGGACATAGAACCAGCTGATTCATAAGAGACTATGTATGTATGTTGTTAAAGGTTTAATGTTCGTTGTTTTATTATACTGTGTTTTGTTTGTTTGCGATGCACCCTGTTCTCCGTGGTTACTGGGGCGGCGCCATCTTGTTTATTTTGCGCTAGAACTTCCGGTGGCATAGTGGGGGTCATTGGCCAGCATATATGAAGGGTCAACAGAAGTGAGGTAAAATGACCGGTATTATTTTTGCAGTCCGCGGTTCCCACAATAATTGGAAGAAGAAATGTTTGTCTCTTCAACAAGAGTGTTTTACTCACGGGTTGTGAGTCGGCCTTATCCGCCCCCTCATGGTGAAGAAGACCGGTGTCTTTGGCTGAGGGTGCTTAACTTAAAAGGAAAAAAAAACCACCGAAAAAGCCATATGTCTCTTCGTTTCACTTCGTGGATAGGAAACCTACAATCCAGCACCCATATCCTGAGAAATGGCTTGACTATGAAACTCCAGAACAACGTCCGCGCTGACAGCTTGTGAGGTGATCAGGTAAATTCACATAAAGTTTACTTTGCTCTAACGACAGTTTGCTGAAGTAGATGCTAGATACATTTGCTGCTAGCAGCTAACATGCTGGTACTGACTGCTTGTTCTGTTACTGACTGCTTGTTAACACACGGTTTAAAAGATTTTAAAACGATGTAGTTTAGCTTGAAAATAGTGTTAGCCGGAAGTTCCAACACAAAGCCGCAGAAAAAATTAGTTAAAAGGGGCGGGGCAGAATAAGGTGAATAGTGTTGTTTCTTTAAAGCCTAACCAGGGACACGTCCTGCAAATGAGCTGAAATGGCCACACATACTATATACATATATATGTAAGAGTGGTTAAATGTATTGTTCCTGCTAAATAAATTATAGTTAATTCATTGGAACAATGACAAAAAAAGATAATAATTATGCACTGACAAAAGTACAGAAGAAAGATTTTTATTATTTTTTCTGACCAACTTAATACAGAAAATTTCAATGTCTGCGTCACACACAAATATGTTGGGACATAGATGAAGTAAGATGTAAGAGCTGACAGGAAATACACATACCACAGTTGTGTGAGAAGGGATCATGACTGGGCATAAAAGGAGCAAAAGCCCAAGTGTGTGATTATGTGAACCTGCTGTACCTCAAACAGGAAGGCGAGCAGAGCAATACCAGCCATGTCATGTTCAGCCTCAGTCAGAGATCCATACGGCTCCTTAATATGAACGATATGCAGCTGAAAGGAAGAGAAAACCCACAACACAAGTCAGATAGATAGATAGATAGATAGATAGATAGATAGATAGATAGATAGATAGATAATCCTGAGGGAAATTAGTATTCAGCATCTTTGCATACAGCACAAGAAGACAAAAAATTAATAAAACAGGTGGGTTAGTAACCTGGTTGAGATTATGTTAGTATGTAACTTGCTCTAAAAAACCTTGCTGTATAATACTGTAAACAAAGACTTCTAATTTAAAAATCTGTCCAAAAAACTAAATGTATTGTCAGTGTGCAGTATTTACACATTTCAGGGCACAGTGGTCTAAAGTGAAGTAGTGATTGAAGAGATCTGAGGTGATTCGATATGTTATGGTTCAGATGTATTTTGTCTGTGATTTTGGATGTGCACATCGGGTGTTGGCGTCATCTGTGGTAGTATTTACCTCCATTGGGAACCTCTCCCCATCAATGGTGTGCTCTGAACCCGGTCTCCCATTCCCTCCCCAGTGGAAGTGGAACTGGGCAGCTCTGTAGTGACCGGGCAGAGCTCCTCCTGCCAGACGGACCGACTGTGGTAGAGTAAAGTGAGCTGGGCAAGAAGAGACAGGATGTGTTTACCACCTGAAATGTAGCTTAATAATAATAATAATAATAATAATAATAATAATAATAATAATAATAATAATAATAATAATATAATAGTTAATTTATATCACACTTTTTGCAGCAAGGTTTCACAAAGGGCTTTACAATAAAATCAGAAGTAAAATACACAGGCAACAGAACACAGATAAATACACAGTTCTGAAAACATACAGGTGCATTCAGAGACACAAGCATAAAAACCTAAACACAAGTACTTGTCCGCCAGTACTTTTACTAAAATGTAGAAGTGTTAGTATTCTTGAGTTTTTAGACCTGTACTCCACTACATCTCAGAAGGAAGTATTGTACTTTTTGCTCCATTACATCTGACTGATAGATTTGGCTATTTTTCCAGTTCTTTCTGTTCAAATAAAACCAAAATCTCCTCATTTGGAATGTAAATAAACTCTTGAATAGTTGTAAAATTCTCTCCAATATGAAAACAGTATGTAAAATAGTTGAAATTTGGGAAATGTACTTCTTGTTACCTGAATGTCCTTTGTTTTCCACTGTAATGTTCATTTTGTTGGTGTGGCCAATGAAATCAAAAGGCGGCAGAGCGCTGTTGATGTGTACTTTGCTGGTGACGATGTTGATGGGTGACTGGCGCAGTCCTCCACAGCTTGGAAACTGAGCTGCCCAGTGGCCTGGTTCTAACCAACAACAACAACAAAAAGCAAAAATAAAGTCAAAATTCAGACCTCTGAATGTCAAAGTCTTGCGTTCATCTTCTATTTCTCGCGATATGTGCAGCAATACATAGGGCTCACAACTTCAGTCTTAGCTGATACATAAGTTGAAATTGGTTGGTATACAGAACTTAGGAAATAATTAAACCACTGTGACAATATAATGAAATTTAAGTGACATGTAAGGCCATTAGGGTTTTTCTTTGTACAATTTGAGGGAAAAAATTGGCAAAAGACACACCAAATGTTAATAAAAATAAAAAAGAAGTCATGCATATTTATGTGAATGACAAGAAAAACCTCCTTTTTTCAAGACGATGTAACATTAAGTACATCTGAAAAATAATCAATCAAATAATATTCCTGCAACACTATATCAAAACCTCATATTGAATTAGAGTTATAGTGATTGTTAATATGGTATGGTATGGCAAGGCATACCATAGTATAGTGTAGTGTAGTATAGCACAGTATAGTGTAGTACAGGGGTGCCAAACTCATTTTAGTTCAGGGGCCACATTCAGCCCAATGTGATCTGAAGTGGACTAGACCAGGAAAATTCATTCATTCGTTCATTTTCTGAACCCTTTTATCCTCACTAGTGTCACAGGGAGACCAGTAAAATACTAGACATAATAACCTTTACATAATAATCCAAATTTTTCACTTTGTTTTAACGTGAAAATATGAATAACTTGAACTTACCATGTGCAATCTGATATTTCTTAAGAAAAATAAGTAAAGTTTCAACAACAATATGTCTCAGCTTATGATTAACACAATGTACAGATCACTGTGAATCTATTTTGTTAAAATATGACCTTTTTCTTTTCCTTAAAAATGTTCAAGTTGATAATTTTTCAGAATATTCACATTTTATTGTGACAATAATTTCTAAATGTAAATATTTTCATAATGCAATTTAACACCCTTAACAAATTGCAATATCTAATATCTCCAGTGCAATTTTTTATTTTTGTAAATTCATCCTATGGGTCAGGTTGGAACCTTTGGCAGGCCGTCTCTGGCCCCTGGGCCGTATGTTTGACACCTGTAGTGTAGTATATTACAGTGTAGTGTTGTGTGGTGTCGTGTCATATAGTATAGTATAGTATAGTATAGTATAGCACAGTATAGTGTAGTATATTATAGTGTCGTGTCATGTAGTATTGTAATTATTATTAAGTCAAGTAGTTGAGTAATTATTTCCAAAGCATACTTTTTAATCTAGGTGAATGTTAGACCTCTAAACTGTGTTTGGAATTTTAAGGGTTAATGTAACTAAAGCAAATCAAACATAGATTTATGCCTTGAAATGGCTGATTTTACTATTTATAGATGTGTGTTGGAGCAAAATGAAGCATTGTGTTTCTATGCACTTCTGACATTTCTCTTAAATTTCAAAAACAAAATATTTATTTTGAGAAGACAGCACAATGTTTTCAGACCACGAATAATGCAAAAATAAAAGTTCATATTTATTTTGAAATAGAACTGAGCTTGATTTCAGAAATCTGTCACAATCTTAAGGAGTCTGACATTTCTGTCGGTGCCTTATGCCACTTCTAAAGTACACTTCTCTCAGCTTCATTTGATACATTATGATCCCATTCTAGAGATGTCCACGGGGGTTAAGGTCTTTGGGAGGCACGTCTCAACTCACCTCTGCACGTGTCATCGCAGGAGTACTGGTTCTGGTAACACCACTGAGCTGCAGACAAAGAGCAGCAGAAGGTTCAGCTTCACAAAACACACATATGCACAGGGGGGGAAGTGTATACAGGTCCAGCAGTTAATAAATACTCACACTCACACCGTATTAACTGCAGTGTTTTTCATCTGTCAGCACACTTGTCAGCTGACCCTTAATAAGTCGGAGGGACAACATACTTCGTCCCTCTCACACATACACATCAAGATAATGATTAATTCAGAGACTTCATTAGTAATTCCATCCTTCATTTGTCCTTTAGGTTTGTCAGTTAAATGTACAGGATCTACTGTGACTGAATAACATATGTTAAACCGATTCTTGCCATAAATTATTGTGCCGATGCAAAAGTGCACATTATTAGACCATCAAAAGTCATCAAAAACAATAGTTATGCAATCAAGTACTAACTCCTGTGTGTACTCTAATAAAATTAATACACAGTTCAGTCAATTTTAATGAAATAAATACATTTTAATGAAAGAAATAAACGTGATCTTCTCATCAAACTCGCTTCTCAAATCATTAAACATTTTACAAAATACAAAACTAATCCTAAAAAATGATTGTGGCTAAAAGAGACAGAAAAAGAAAACATGGAATGCCTAAAAGCACTGTTTTTGTAGATATTGACGTAAGAACTGAAGTGATTTCGGTTTTTAACAAGAAAAACATGGAAAATGGATAGATACCAGCTCTGAAATTAAACTACTATGAGCTATTTTTGTTGTGATCATTGCATTTGTCCAAATAAATGTACCTTTAGTTGTACCAGGCATTAAAATGAGCAAGGAAATGAGGAAAACGAGGGTGGTCTAATCATTTTTTCCACGACTGTGTGTGTAGAGCAGTCGTTTGTTCAGCCAAAGACATCTGGCTGTAAGTGTATATTCAGTTTCATCTTCAGCAACATGGCAGGTCAATGAAGTCCTTGTAGTGAACAGGAAAATCTTTCTTCATGTTGTATACATTACAAAAGTGGTTGGACTTTCCTTTCTTTTCTTTTTGACCTTCAACTGTACTTTGTCTCTGCATATATCAGCTAGTGTCTCCATCTGAAGTGAATCCAAGTAATCAAGGAAGTTTAGTATCATTCAGTAGAGAAATAACGAAACTAGATACTGAGGACCCGTATTGGCCTAATAAATAATGAATATGTTTAAATCTACTAAAACCAAGGCTAGTAATTCAATAATTAAATAAAAAATAAAGTAAAATATGTCTAAAATGTAACTTAAAACAGAATAATGCTGCTATCTACAGGTATGTACAAGTATAGGTATGTGCAAACATTTTACTGTTTATTAGAGGTGTATTCATGCATCTTTTTTGTCTATTTTAAATTTGTATACATGGGGAAAATGACTTTCACCAAAGTGTGAAGCCCCACTATTTCTAAAACCTATTAGATTAAGAACAATAAAGATGCTGATGCTAAAAAGCACATAAACAATTATTATTCCAAGAACAAAATGGTAAATGACCATGTCAAAAGACTGTTAAGTTGAATTAATTTTAAGTTCTACATTTCGGTAAAATACTTTTAGGATTAATGCAACTAAAGTAGGGTAAGGCAAGCTAGTTTTTTTGTTGTTGTTGTTGTTGTTGTTGTTGTTTTTTTTTTTTTAAGTGCAAACGCAATTGCATGTGCTGCACAATAAACTAAGTAAAGGAAGTAAACTAAACACAGATTATGTCATGAATTACTTAGAGCTCTGGAAAAAATGAAGAGATCACTGACACTGTCATTTAATAGAAAATGGTGTTTTGTGTGTTGGCATATGTGTGTATCCCTTGTGCACGTACAATAGATGATAACCTATAAAATGCATCATTTAGGAGTCTTTCATATATGTACGGTGCTTAACAAATGTATTAGACCACCTGTCATGAAAACAAGAAAACATTAAGAACTTCATAGTATACTCACAGTCAATATAAACTTTGAGGTACACATGTATGCATAGTTCTAATTGTAGGAGGGTTGTAATTATTTATTATGGATTTTTTGATGACTTGGTGCTCGGGTAGTTGAGAAAATGATGAGTTGTCATGTTGTCCCGGTTCATTGCACATGGGATGGTCTCTTTGCAAAAGTGGACCAAATACACAATGAGTAATAATACTCGGTTAGTATCTGGACTATTTGAGGATTGGTTTTGAAGGCATATATACAGGCCAAAAAAAGGCCACTATTGTTTATCCAGTGAACTCTATCATACCACATCTATTACATGAACCAGGTCTCCAGGCACTGGGTATGGTGGAGGCCGGTTTGAGCTACAGTCATATAACCAGGTGTACGAGCTGTTCCCAACCCACAGTTGCTCCCCTGCCCTGCCTATTCTCCAGATATGAATCTGATTGAACATCTGTGGGACTAGCTCAGTCATCAGGTAGCCAATCTGGTTCCCCAGCCGGCAAACAGGCAGCAGCTGATCCAGACACTTGAGCAAGAGTGGAATAGGATTCCACAGGACACCATCTGACACCTGGTCCGAAGCATGCGCAGATGGATCACCATCTGCATCGAAGCAAACGGAGGCCACACCCAGCACTGACTGTTGTGACTTTGTGTTCAGCAGGTGCCATTTTCTTTTGTTAGGTTTTTGTTTTGAAGTTATTCTTGAAACTTTAAATTTTTGATTCTGTTTTCCAATATCCTAAACAAATGATTCATTTGAAAAAAATTCCAGTTTAGGGTTTTAAAATAAAAATTGTATAGAAAAATATGGTCTCAAAGTTTTCATTGACTGTGATTGTGTTTCAAATTAACAAGGTCATTGTTATTCATTAAGATAATGACCAATTGGAATAACAAAATAGTCCTTGTTGACAAACAATAACAAAAAATGTCCATATTTAGTGTCTCCTCCTTTGGTGCAGATAACAGTTTGCATTCTTGCTGCCATTGTTTTATGTAGTTTTGTACAGGAATGCAAGATAATAATTGGAATTGTGCAACTTCATTAAAAAAAAAGTCATTTGCTGCTGCATTTCCCTTTGCATTTTTGGAAAATATTTAAACTTGACACGGTGGTTAGCACTCGTGCCTCACAGCAAGAAGGACCCGGGTTCGATTCCCGGGCGATCCTTGGGACCTTTCTGTGTGG
>JAQQZY010000007.1:25171801-25184726 GCA_030068375.1 Ostorhinchus rueppellii | reverse complement strand
TTTACTCAAGTCAGTTTTTTGATATAGCACTTGTACTTCTACTCCACTCCTCTACTCTAGTACTTTATACATCTCTGCTCCATACAGCGTAGGTGCTCCGTTCATTGGTTTGTGCGTTATCCAGTGCTTTGATGTCTGGATCTGTGGAAAAGCATCCTACCAGGAGGGAAAAAAGTAACCCAGTTTGTCACCTCAACAAGTAATAGCTGACTGTAGCCTCACACTCCAGCAGCTCCTTCAATACACATCAATACACTATTGGATGTGCCACAGACTGAAGCCTCAAACCTGGAAAAGTGTCAGAAAGTGTGACTGATGCTTTGCGTGTCTGGAAGCGCTCACACACACAGTAAATAAACGGTGTCTAATCCAGTCATGATACAAAATGAAATGAATTAATGAAGGGAATAAGCATCCAGTGGTTAATAAACTACTTAATGAACTTCAAGTATACCATTTTTTTCTCAGGGAATTCTTGTGCAATGTTGATATTTTGTTCTGTTTTATGTTTTAACTTGGTTTATTTATATGATTTTAATGTTTTTTTTATGCTTTTATTAAATTTTTTTTGTATTGTGTTTTTAGTGTTCTGTACAGCACTTTAGTCCACTGAGGTTGTTTTAAAGTGTTTATGAATAAAGTTGGATTGGATTGGATGAATGACCTGTCCGATCTGGTCCTGGATGACTTCAATTTGTTGGATTTGGAAATCTCTTCGGAATGATAGATTATCTTCTGAGCTGAATGGTGATATATGACTATTTAGCGGGTAAAAAAAAGTGTCTAAAACCACAGATTGTACATATGATTGAGCTAAAACAGAGTATTTGTTTTCATAAACTACTGTTGCTTGTTTTATCAAAAATATAAAGACATTAATAAACTATTTTTTTTTATCATCATCATATAATTTTCTTTTTTAAATCGAAGTAAACGTGTCTTAGTTGTACTCAATTCTAAAACCTAATTTACACTTCATCGTCACGTGGCGCCGTGGCTTAGTTGGTTAAAGCGCCTGTCTAGTAAACAGGAGATCCTGGGTTCGAATCCCAGCGGTGCCTTTTGTTTTTTTTTCTGAATGGCCTTCTTTTTTTACGGTCTGAAGTGAAAAAACAGCATTTCCGACCCAAAAATAGAAACAGCATAGAACTATATACGAGCTTGTAATAGTTTAGGAATAGTTACAAATCCGTTAACTAGAACAGTACTTAACACAAAACACTTCCGCATTACATTTTACGTCAAATACTGCTCAGCCAATCACAGCTCACTTTCGTTGACCGACTACTTTTTCCACATAATTTAACAAAAAAGGCAAAAAATAAAATAGTTTACGGTGTTTGGCGTTAATCCGAAGAAGTCGCCTTTAGGTATGCTACACTTCAACAAATAGACTAAAATCACCAAATAGGTTAAATATTATTCAAAAGTTATTTGTTAAACAGGCGAAAAGTCCAGGATGTACACCGCCTTCGCCCGAAACACAGCTGGGGGTTAGCTCCGCGACCTCATCAAGGATACAGCTGTTCAGAAGATGAATAAATGAACGGTAATCTTACTCGAAATAAAGCAGGATATCACAAGGTTTAATCTATTTGCGTGTGAGTTATGTCCAAGTGCATTTACTTACTGTTTTGTGGCATCCTTACATGATCATTTTCAGTATACTCACAGTAGCTAGAACAGATGCCAAAAGGTGCCTTTTGACCTGATTGTATTTAAAGACTTCGTCCAGCAGGTGGCACTCCTCTCCTAGTAGAGCATGTACAGTATCTGTTAGATGAACTGAGGAGTACATCGTATGTTTCCAAATATCACTTTAATTCTTTAGAAAATAACCTACTTTTTGGTTGCCTCATTAGTGTACACATCCACAAAAACACATAAGCATTTGCATGATTTGTTTTCATCTTTTTATTAACAGTTGTCATCTTTTTCCCTGTTAATTCTTTTGACTGCACAAAGAAGAATGTGTTGTATATTTAGCTGACACTTTGGGCATGTGCAATGACAAAGGCAGGTATAAAACTGATGCTCACAGTTTACTAAATTATGCAGAATTTCAGCTTGTCATCCTAACACATGGCACAATGCTTCTAATATGCGGAATTGTTTGATAAGGAAATCTACAGAAGTGAACTAAGAGATTGTTTTCAAATGATAGGACATGACAGGACAATGTAGATTTACTCAGAGTTACAGACTTGGTCATCCTGTCTATCTCTTCTCTGCACGTGACGTATCTGGTTTATCTTCATTCTCGCAGCCAAGCCAGTATTTTGCAATGGATCGTGGGTAAGGAGGGATTGTCAGGTCCACACGTTTTGTTTGTAGGTTGACCCGGTAGTATTTATCTGCAAAGACCAAAAAAAAAAATACATAAATGAGTCAAAGGAAGAAGCATTAACCCTACACAATAAAAAAAATGCAGTGTCAATATTTCAGTCAAACTATTTTAACCTAGAGTATTTATACCAACTATGGAGAGTAAACCAGCTCTAACAATAGATTTAAAAGTCAGTGTAAAATTCTGCACTGATGCAGTGTAAAATTCCACTCTGCAGAGTGATGATTAGTGCCAGTCTGCTGCATTGCATTGTGGGTACCGGACATTTGATTCATTGGGCATTTGTGTGCAGTTCTACACTGTTTTAATATAAGCATACTCTAAAACACTGGCAGTGCTAATATTTGCCACTACACACTGGTGTTGTGAAATTTCAACACTGAACTGTGTTGATTAGTGTTATAATTTTACCATTGAGAGAGTTGGCCCAACTTTGTCATAGTGTTAAGCACTTCACACTTTCAAAAGTGTACTTTTGACACTGTGTGGCGTGGACCAATATAAACACTTTAAAAGTGTTGAATTTCAGTCTCACAGTGTTGAATTTACACTGCTGATTTTACTGTGTATAGGAAAATGAACGCAATTGTGTTCATTTTAATTTTTGCTTACTCAAAAACAATTACATTTTTATTTCAGTTTGCCAAACTGTTTTATCACCTCTAGTTTTAGTTTTAACTAAGTCTTTGGGATGCTTAATTAATAACATAGAAGCCCCATCAGTTCATTTAATTGTTGAATTGTCATTTTTTTCTGTCTGTAAATGGTGAAAACATACCTTTTTTGAAAAAGTAAACATTTTGGACAGGCGTGGGCTGGTACTGCTGCTGGGTGCTCAGGCTTGTGATGTCCCTGTAGTCAATGTAGTCGCTGAAGTCGAACAAATCATCCAGACTCCACAAATCATCAAGCAAAGAGTGGCGACTGTGCCGTCCTCGTTTTTTGCTGGGCTTCCTCTTCCTACTGCTCCTCTTCATTACTGGAGGAGGAGAGGGCGACGGCTTGGGAGTTAGGTGGACACGTCCAACCATGGTAGCATCTATCGGGGTCCTGAGCCCCACCCAGTCCCTACTGATGAGACGGGGGCCCCTCTCGTGGCGGGTGACTGAATGAGGAGAAGGGAGGAAGAAAAGGAGAACCAATCAATGATCGTACAGAAAATTAGAAATGAGCAGAGCCACGTAGGATTCGCTGAGTCTTACCAGAGCCTCCAAACAGCTCTGTGAAAAGATCCTCCCATGTCTGATCACAGTAGAGGTCAGTGTACCGTGTAAACAGCACAGACGGAGATGACCTGGTCATTTCAACACACTCCTCATGTGAAGGCTGGTGCTTGAACTCATACTGGTAATACTTGTCATCTAAGGACAGGAGGTAAGACAGATCAGCCTTTTTTCACTGAAGAATTGAGCACACACACATGAAAAACATTCGTGATCTCTCTTCATTGTGCACACTGGTCTTAGTCCTACTCCTTACAGTTTGTTATAGTTTGGGACCAGAGTTATGACAGATTTTAAGCTTCACAAATGTTTTTATTCTGTCAATTTCATAAGACATAATCATTTTCTGTCATTATGTGCATACATAATGACATTTCAATTGGTAACTCACAAGACAAAATGTAATTCATTAATGCCATTTCCATACGATATTTTAGTTTTATTCTGAAGAACTGACTAACTTTAGTTAAGTTTTTAATCAGCTTCAATTTTAAGTTTTAGCTTATAGATACTTAAGGATAAGGATTAAAGAATGCACGAAAAAGGCTCCCATTTTGTGAAAAGAAATTTTATCCTTGTTTACTAAAAAACATTAAAAATTAAACCATCCTCTGTAATTATATTTCATTTCAGTTTGTGTTTTTAGTTTAGTTTATTTTCTTTAAAGCTGACATTGTTTCTATTGTACTTAGCAATATTTATAATTTATAACTTTGTTAATTTTGGATAATTTTGTCAATTATAATATCCCTGTTTTGGACACACTCACCTACAAAGAAATCATCTACATATGAAAGGAGAGGAGGAGTCCACCAAATCCCCCACTTTTTTTTATTAGGACAATTAAGTCTGTGTATATTTGTGTTTTTTCTTTTATATTTACTTTTGTTCTAGGTTTGTGCAACTCACTGCAGCCTACACTTGGTAGAAAGTTCTACAAAAGCTAAAACACTGAATAAATGAAAATAAAACCTTTGAAAAAGTAGGCTTTCTCTTTGCTGCGGTGACTTGGTGCAGGTATGGCAAATGCTGCGTTAACACCATCTGGTATGCCATCAAAACCAACTGAAATGTCCCGTGGATAGTCCTCATCCAAGACGTCCCCCTCAAACCTCCAGTACTGGTTTCCCTGTAAGAGAATAAACAAAAGCCCCATAGGTTTGTGGTTTGAGACTTTCACCTGTGTCCTCAGGCTTTTTAATTTGATAGTGTAGATACCTTGAAGATGTAAGATTTTCCCTGGCAGTTGATGCGTGTAAATGCAGCATCAATTGGACCAGGTATGCCCCACACATCCTGAATTAATTTGGGGTATCCAGGAAGGACAGATTTTTCATCCAGCTCAAAAAAATATTCACCTGAAGAAGGAGCAGGCAGTGAAAAAGCTCTAATGAAGAAATAAAGATAAAGAATACAGTAATAATTCACAATGTTCAGACTTACCTCTGAATGCATAGATGGACCCATTCTTCAGCTGCAGGAAGGCATCAAAAGGATGACCACTGCAGACCGCTGCATCAGGGTTTCCAGTCGGCTCAGGGGCTGGTGCGGTGGTGTTGAACAGAGGAGAAGCTGCAGTGGTGGCTTCCATGATGCTGAAACTCGGAGGGGCAGTTGTTGCAGCCTCAGCGGTGGTGGTGACTATCTCAGTCATGTCCTCTGCTTCTTCAAAGGTGTCACCACGAGCAGCTGAGGACAGACCAGAGGACAGTTTTCTCACATGGTATCAGAAAATGAAAATCTAAACTGTAAATGAAATGAATGAACAGTGGCACTGTCATACAGACTTTTTTTGGGGCAGATGGTGTCAAAGTCTGGACAGCAGCTCCCATAGTAAACGCACAAGGAGTCACACTGACATTTCCTCTGGGGTTCAAAGGAGCCACAGCGACCCACACAGGACTCTGTGGAAATGCAGTTTGTTTATCATCGTGAGAGGAGATGCCCTGGAGTAGTTTACTGTCTGTTACACAAACACTGTCAGATAGTTTGACTCATTCAGACCAATAAACAACCATTCATACACACATATGTCATCCGTCTAACTGCAGAATATTGTGACTGAGTGGAGTGAATAAATATATTTTTGATGGGGAAACATGCATTTATATATACACTAGACACAAACACAAAAAATTAAAAGAGGCACATACTGAATTATTAACGTGTAACAAATCACACAAAGCATTGTTTATGTTGTTCTGTATGTTTTTTGTGAAACACCTTTAAATACATTGTTGGAATAGTATTGTTTTGAGACACATTCCTCTATTTATCCCTATTTCTACGTATCAGTAATCACCTTTGACCAGGTACAAAAATTACATAGTGAGTCCCAGTTACACTTTATCAAGAATAACTCACTTTGTCACAATCATTTCATGAGAAAAGGTAAAAATATTCTATTCCAACTTTAAAGGCAATAGAATACTATACTGTCTGTATAATATTAACAAGTCTATTTGCTGAATTCTGCAACATATCAAAATGCAACAGTATCATTAAAGGGTTAATTATTATGGAATATTATTTTGTCTTTAAATTTTTAGTTTTGTTTGCCTATATAATTTCATCAGCTCTTAACAAAGCATTGAATTTAGGAAGAAGGACAAATACATTACCTTCAGCACCAAGAGTGTTGCTAACCAGCAAGATGACACCCAGCAGGATGACTGCTGGCTTCATTTTGTCGCCGCAGAAAAATATTTCACTTGCAAACTGCCACAAATCTGAAATGTGGTAGACAGCGCACACTGCTTGGCCCGTTTGCAGCACTAAACTTCAGCCAGTTGAATTCTGAGTTGAGTGTCCCACTTCGGGGTGCAGCTGTGTGTGCAGAATATCAATGGATATTTTTCTAAAGCCACTGACCCCGAGGCATCTGCTCCTCTGATTGGATAACCCTCAGCTGTGATAATCATTAAACTGATCTCTGTTCGGACTGTTTCCGAAAACCCCACAATCCTCAAATCTCATTGTAATCTATGCACTTAAATACACAGACATAACAATATACAATGCTTTGTTTGCAGTTTTTACATCACACATGGAAAAATACTTCAGAGTAAATTATAGTTTCTGTTTAAATTCTTTTTTTTTTGGAGTTGTCACCTAAAAACAGGCCAAATGCTTCTTTAAATGAAGCTGAATGTAATATTAAAAACACCAGCACTATACATACTTTACTTAACATTATATCTATGGTATGAAACCTCTGTTGACTGTGAGTGTGACAGAGCTGAGGTTCAAGCCCAGCATTGTGTAACTAGAACAGTCCTTTTCCTCTATTGATTACTCATGTAAAAATATAACCCTTAGGCAAACAAAATAACTCCTTCCAAATTTGGCCCCAGTAGCTGTAAGAGGAGAAACAGCTAAAAAAAAGAAAAAGAAAAGCTAAATATATTATAATCTATGGTAGTTTCATGTCTTTATATGGATTATGTTTAACCAAATAACAGACTGAAAGTGACTGATGATGGGATTCAGCACCACGGACAGCCACTGACAATGAAATCTGCTGTTCAGCACTGGGCATAAAACCTTAGCCTGTAAAACTCCACAGACAGATTAAAGTCACATTATTATGTTCTTATTGCTATCCAACCTACTGATATCTGTCAAATATGGAACAATGCCCGTATTAGTACTGAGCAGTGGATGTTATCATTCACTGAAGTGTTTCCTGCCTTGAATATCAAGTGAAGAACAGTGTGGAGAATAAGGTTTGTTTTTATTTTTGTGAAATAAGGTGAAAACCTTTGTACATCAGGGCAGATTACTGGAAAAAGTTAACTTTTGTTCTCTATAAATCAGTTAATAGTGATTAATAACATCTTAATATATCTGCTGAATTTGTTTTAACATCCTGCCTATTAGAATGACAAAGTCTCACATGGTTGTTTGGAAAATTACCCTGAATCTGAAGAAATCTTGACTGAACTTTTACGTTACAAGTGTTATCAATAGCAACAAAAGGTAGGTGTGTTTTATTATCTCAGTTAAGGAAGTTATGATTTTGTTACCATCTTTGTGTCTGTCAGCAGGAAAACTACAGTAGTTCCTTTAATAAAACTGGTTGGAAGGGCACAAGTCAAGGATGAACGAGAGATGGAGAAGATCCATAAATAAGGGCCTGAATGCCTTTTTTTTCTCACTTTTTCTCACACTGCACAATCTGTGTGGTCTCACATCTTTTTTTTCATAGTTTTGATTGTTTGCACAGAAACAGCTTCAGCAGATGCAGTTCAAATTCATTGATATGGTTAAAAGTTCAGTGTTTAGTCATTAAAGTCATGCAAATTATTTGAGAATGAAAACATTTTAATAACCAGGTTTACTGATACAGTTTTTTTATAGAAATTTGAAAGTTATTCTATACAGTAATTTGTTATATTCAGATTACACTGTAATGTATACACTCTA
Source organism: Ostorhinchus rueppellii (assembly GCA_030068375.1). NCBI lineage: Eukaryota > Metazoa > Chordata > Actinopteri > Kurtiformes > Apogonidae > Ostorhinchus > Ostorhinchus rueppellii. The sequence goes on along the minus strand of JAQQZY010000007.1, from coordinate 25,176,731 downwards.
AAAAGTAAAACATTGAATCAACTTAAAAAAATTCCTCAATAGGTCACACATTAAAAAACATAATAAAAAATATTAGTTGAGTGAACCAAATTAAATTACATTTAATGTAATTTAATTTGGTTCACTCAACTATTTTTTTTATGTGTGACCTATTGAAGAAATTTTTTAAAAAGTTGATTCAATTTTTTTTTTTTACAGTGTACTACACCATATAAACTGTATAATATAAGGTATAGTATAGTAAAATGCAATACAAAGATCCACAGTTTATGAATGAAAGCATTTCTGTGGTTTCAAAAACAAGCTCGTTCATGACTTTTGAGGTTTCATAGAAAGCTCCTATCTCAGTTAAATACCTCTAAAATTTATATTCACCTTTCAGTGCTAAACTAAACTAAACTGCCCCCTAGTAATGATGAGGAGTGTTGTTTTCTGACCATACAAACCAAACCTTTGAGCTTTACATAGTAGACAGGGTCACAGGACACAGTCTGTCATAGAGCCATAAAGTCTACTCTATCACTGTGTGCAGACAGTGGAAAAAAGAGAAAGAAGCACTGGAGTCTGTGGAAAATTTGGAGGTAATTTTAAGTATTGAGCAGTTGATAAGGAGCTCCATCGCTGAATTATCTGAACTGTAGTAAATACATAAATATGATGATGTGTTATTCAACAGTATTTTGAATTTGCTAGAAATCAGATTGAAATTTACTGTATTTTATGATTTGTCTTCATGAATCTGAATTTTTTTTTTTTTATAAAACATCATGACTTACACTGTTGACCTTGAGGTTGTGGTGCTTTTCATACACACATTAAACACATCCAGATTCACAAATACTTTAAAGCCCTTGCTTAGATTTAATATGGTTCGATGTTTATTTTTTTATTGGAGCAATTTCTTATCCTTATCTTTCAAATGAAGTGAAGGAATACGTCATTTATAAAGCAGCACAGTCCTCTAGATCATTTATCTGTGTGGTGTGAGATCCTAAAATGCTTCAGATTAAAAAATTAAAAGACGGTTAGAATATGTATAATGAATCTTACTTGTTATATAATACAAGGGTTTAGACTTTCTCCTCTTGTTTTCATGTCGTATTTATTATTATTTTCAGTTTTTAGTTATTAAAGGTGGGGTCTAATATATTTTCCTGGAGCATTTTTTACTATATTGCTAAAAAAATTCCCTTCACACCCCGATTGGAAACACCTAATTAAATGCTCAGACAAAAATAAAAAGTTTTAGTCACCTGTGGGACCAACAGGACTGACAAAACACTATCCAATCATTTTGTGCACCCACTCAAAATGACTGACTGGTGATATGTCTATCAAAGTCAAAGCCCCTTCCCCCGCAGCATGCACCCCTATCTGGGCATGAATCACGGGTCATTAAAAGCTTGGAGCTCCTACCGGGGAAACTGAGCCACAGCTTGGATAGCTGTATTAGCTAGCATACAATGTTAAAATAGGTAGACACTTGGAAAGGTGGCAGCAATGGGTTGTAAATACAAAACTGTGCTCGAGAGGGAAGGCTACTGCCAAGAAAAAGGCTTTAGAAGGGCAGGTGGGAGTGAACATCGGTGTCATATGAACGGCGGAGTCAACTGAAGGATCAGAAAAGGGCACCAAAGTCTATGTCTACTGGATAGGTAAGATAACGTTATGTCTTTGTGAATTTTTGGGAGTATTCATTGGTTTCCGCCATTATGTTGTCATTTTAACAAGTATCCATCAGTTAGAGGATAATAGAGGATAAAGCTAACTTTAGTGGCTGCTAGCCTGACATCAGTCTGACAGTTAGCTGTTCTTGCTAGCCCCAGATGTATCAAAATAACAAGTAAAAAGTCTGGCTTCTAATGTCATATACTGGTAAATATAACATGAAACAATAATCATATTTATTGATTAGGTTCATTATGATTTTGTCAAGTATTTTCTTACCTGTGAATGAGCCATAAAAAAAAAGGTAGCGAAGGTTAGCGTCATAAAGTTCTATGGTTAGCATATTGATGCTGCACAGAGCGCGTGAACATGAACGTCAGGAACAAGCACTGCGCATTCCGGTAGTCTGGAGGCGTGGCTTCGAAGGGGAGTCTGAAGAAAGGCGTTGGGACTTTTGAATTGTGTCCTTTAATGTAGATATAGCCTGCTCTTGCCGTTTTTCTAACATTTCAGACCCCACCTTTAAGTTTAACAAAAGTTCATAGTTTGGTCAAAATTTACTCTTGTACATCAACATAACAAAATCCAGAATTCCCAAGGACAAACCTTCTCCCATGTGATGATGCTCTGAGGAGGAACTGGATCATGGGAAGTGATGTTTTAAACATTGTTGTCAATGAACAGGGACATAACTTGAAAAAGCATGTTTTCAGACAAGATATTACAGTTTTATTTTTTATATTAGTTTTATTTTACTATAGCTTTACATTCAATTTAGTGACATATAGTGACATTATATAATTTCATTGCAGTGAAACAGCTGCAATATTTTCTTATATAATGTTAAATACTAGGTGCTGTGAGTAATAAGATGTGTAAATTGCAGAGTCCCAATTTCTCTATGAGGATAACAAAAAAATAAACCTTAGCTTTCATCGTAAATGTTATGTTTCCCTGTGAAGAGGATGTGACAGCATAGACTTGTGATCAATTGAAGCAGGACATAACAGATTTCAGCACCGCGATGACATAAACAATTCAACAAAAAAGCATGTCATAGGCCTGGTTATTTTGTAAATATTTTATTTCAGAATTGTTAAATTAAACAGTTGTTTAACATGATTAATGGTAAAAGTTCTGTATTAATCCATTGCACAAGTTTGTCAAAGTTATGTTTGTCGTAGCTCAGCTCAAATGTCTTTAAAATGATCATATGTGATGTTTCAAATAAATGTGAATACATTTAAAACATGAAAAAAACAGACATTTAATTAATACTCACATAAACACTCAATGACTTTGGGTTCTAAAATTATCAACAATATTTTAAAAAAAAATCAAGTTAAACGCTGTGGATGTTGGGATGCATGTTTTTTTTATTTCACTAATTTTCACTCATATTCTCAGAGTTCACAGCTGATGTTTTGCCTTGTTAAAACAAAAACATAGGCGTTATTGGAAATATTAACAACTCCTTGTTCCATCAATGCCCCTCTGTTTTTGTTTTGTTTTGTTTTTTCAACCCTTGTGTATTCCTTGGGGTCAATTTGGCCCCATTCCGCTGCCTTCGTCTATGGGATGTGGATGCAGAAGGCAGCGGAAAGGTTAATCTATGGGCTCCGTACTATTCTATAGATTTTTTTTTACATTAAAAAAAATTCTTTACAAATTTCACACTAGAACACAAATATTTCTATAACCCACTTCAGACCTTTTGGACAAATCATTGTCTCTTTAAACTGTGGACACTGTGGGCCCTCAGATAATATCAGATGCAGCAGAAACAGCAGCTTTACTGAATAAACTTGTAAACTTAGGTTAAAAGTTCTGGTTGTTGAGGTGTATTCTGTAATAACTAAAGAAACTAAACATGGTGAATGTCTTGCTTTACTCTTTTTTAATTTTAATGTCAATTTTAATGTATGATTTTAATTTAATGAATGTCTTTCTTTTATTCTGTGAATGCATTTTAAAATCACGCTTTATCTCTGATTATTTTAAACTACAGCGCATGACCTTTATTTGATAAAGGTAATATAACTGTAAAATACACTTATCACTGAAAGCAACAATATACATGCAGAAGTTAGGGTGTGATGTTATTTTTCATCTTCTTTTTCCTTGTCTACAAGGATATATCCACAATGGAAATCCCATGTATGTAAAAAGACACTATGACGGCTGTGTGGAAAGATTTTTTTTTAAGTGGGAATTGTCTGTATCAGTGCACAGAGGAGTCTGATCAACCAGCCTGTGTAACTCCATAGTCTGAATCTGATACAGCTGAATGGGATTCAACCACTTTAATAGGTTATGTGTGTGCTGTATGCAGTGGACACATGTCGATAAACAAAGTGGAACTGTAGAGTTTTATCTCTGATTATTTGAATGTCTTTTTCCCCTTTTTGGATTTTAATGTAATTGCTATGTTTTGCTTTTTTTCCCCTTCTTTCTTCTATGATTTTTTTATGCCTTTGTAAGGCCCTTTAAGTTACCCTGTGTATGACTAGTGCTATACTACATTTATACAAATATTTTTTTATTCTTTTATTTTGGTTTTATTTATTCTTCTATGCAGCTCTTGGGTTGCTTGATGATTGAAAAAAATCAATATCACGATTATTTTGGTCAATACTGAAATCACAATTATTTAAACGATTACTTTTGGGTGTCACAATGCATTTATTCAGCATTTATCTCTCTCAAAAAAACACTTTGTTATTGATTCTTTATTCAAAACATTCATATTGAAAATAAATTTTGGCTACAAATATGTACTTTACAGCTGTTTTACAATAAATTGTAATGTACCAAGGATGAACCCAGAAGCGAGACCAGAGACAGGAGTAAAATCTGAATGAGTTTACTGAGAATTTACAGGAAAGTACAATAAACTCAATAACACAGTAAATGTGTTGGAGTCCTCTTCTCACACACGGAAGTGCACCGGCTGGTACACTCAGGTCCAAGCTGGTCCTCAGGTGAGTGATGAAGGGAAGCTGGTAGGTGGGGTCCTGAGACAGAAGGCTGGTCTGGTTCCGTGGGGGCGACGGGCAGGAGACGTGGTCCAGGGGCGGAAGGCGGGTCGGGTTCCGAGGTGGCGGCAGGCTGAAGAAGTGATCCAGGGACGAAGAGCATGTCAAACCGGGGGCAGACTGATAAACCAGGGAGCAGGCAGGAATCAGAGTCGTACAGAGCAGAAACAAGGACAGGAGCAAGGAGACAGAAACCGTGGGCTGAAACTGGTCATACACAGGAAAGC
>JAQQZY010000007.1:25110257-25122530 GCA_030068375.1 Ostorhinchus rueppellii | reverse complement strand
AAGTAGCTGGGATAGGCTCCATGCGACCCCCATGACCCTAATGAGGATAAAGCGGGTATAGAAGATGAATGAATGAACTCGATTATATGAGTTTTGAGGTCGTTTAACAACAAAATCGTGATCAAAATTCGATTAATTGCACAGCCCTACTACAACTAAGACAGTTTGATAGACTTTTGAGTTTATTTTGAAGTGTTTTTAAAATTCTGGGGTTTGACCTTTGTTAACATGAAAAGTTTGTGCAGCCTGTTCTTTTGCCATGGTTGAAAAAATGATAATAAAGAACTACCGTAAGCTCATCAGCTGTGAGTCTGGCTTCTGATCTCTGATGTGCAGTGAAACATTTCTGATTCATTCTAAAACTCCAGCAGGTTGAATGAAGCAACAGTTTGGCTAATTAATGTCAATACTACAACTGTATGTCATGGGAAATGTAGACTCATGTTAACTTCTAGATATTATCAATATTATAATAAGTTTATTTTAAAATTATGCAGAAGTCTCCAGAAATCAGAGAAAACTACACACTGTAAAAAGTAAAACACTGAATCAACTTAAAAAAATTTCTTCAATTCTTCACACATAAAAAAATGAGTTGAGTGAACCAAATTAAATTACATTCAATATATTTCATTTGGTTCACTCAACTATTTTTTTTAATTTTATTTTATTTTTCTTATGTGACGTATTTAAGGAACATTTTTAAGTTGATTCATTGTTTTACTTTTTACAGTGCAGGTAAACTTACTTTGGTTGTATCTCACCTGTATGTTTTAAGACAGTGATACAGATTGTGTTCAACAGGTCATCATACAATCTTCTCACCAGATCGCCTGCCCCGACGTTAAATACTGTTTTTTGATATCGCTTCTGTACAAGTACGTTCTTAAAGATAAGGGACTTTTCAATCTAAGTGGCTATTTTATATGTATCCTACACTGAAAAAAAGTAAAACATTGAATCAACTTAAACATTTTTCTTCAATAGGTCAGAAATAAATAAAAAAAAAAAATAGTTGAGTGAACCAAATTACATTGCAATACATAAAATAATGAATGCATTTAATGTAATTTAATTTGGTTCACTCAACTAACTTTTTTGTGTGACCCACTGAAGAAGAATTTTTAAGTTGATTCAGTGTTTTACTTTTTACAGTGTACTGCTATCTCTGACTGTCCATACTGTTTATCAGACAGTTTTTCACATGATCATCTCACCTACCTCAGGCACTTTTGCACATGCTGTATCCCATTTACTTCAGACAGTTTGCATATTTACCAGATGTTGTACAGTTCTGTAAATATATGTTTTTCTTAGTAATAGTTCATATTCTTATATTTTTATGATATTTTTCTCTTGCATGCCATTTTTTTGAATGCCACTTTGTTTCAGTTAGTATTTTCCAATTTTCTTCTTATACTCTTATACTTATCTTAAATTCCAGTGTGGACGGCAAAGATTTTCATTGTACAGGGAAATCTGTTTCTTTACTGTACACATGACTATAAACATTTTGAATCTTGAATCAACAGCATAGTCCAAGGGTGTCAAACATGCAGCCCAGGGGCCAAATCCGGCCCGCTAAAGGGTCCAATCTGGCCCTTGTGATGGCTTTGTGAAATGTTAAAATTAAACTAAGATATGAACAATCATTTTTAGTTCAGGGGCCACATATGTACAGACCAAGTCAATTTCAAGTGGGACAAATGGGTAAAATACTACCATAATATCCAATAAATACTCACAACTCTGTAAACATTTTCATGTATTTACTCCAAAACAAAGTATAATTTTGCAAAACATTTGAATAATCTGAAAAAATATGAAAAACCTGAAATGTTTAAGTCCAATTTTAACAATATTATCTATTATTGAATGTTTTGTGTATTTGTAGAACCACTGTGATCTGTAAGTTATCATGTACCTGGGGAAATGATAAACTGAAGCAGAATATTGTTAAAATTACACTTATTTTTTCAGTTCATCCATATTATTTACATTGTTATAAAGCCGAGTTTGTAGGTGTAAACATTTTCATAACGGAATTTTACTTTTTTCACTTTAAAATATAGAGAAAAGTTTTGAGTTGACATTATTTCTATATTATTACGTTATTATTTTACTTGTTCGGTCCACTTCAGATCAAATTTGACTGAATGTGGCCCCTGACCTAAAATGACTTTGACACCCCTGCACATGCCTACACTTTTTCCTCTTTCGCTCCTTATAACAGGAAATGCAAACTCCTAAGCAGTTTCTTGGAGTTATAGTGACTAGTATACAGAAGGACAAGCCGGGTTCTTTCTCATTTTTTTTGTATGTTGGACTCGACATGAAAAAAACAAACCTTCTGTGTTACCTCAAACTAGATTAAAAAGCTAATAAATCAAAGACAGAAAGGGGAATTATTGGCTTGAGTGGAAGTATAAACTGGAAAAATATGGCTTTTAAAATATTTGTGTTCAGTGTTCTTTCTTCAAACATTAGATTTAAATCTGTGTAAAACCAACGTGTGAACATCAGCTGTGTTCTTTCATGTGTTATGTCACCAAAACACAGAACACCTTTACAAATAACTTGGAGGCATTCACCATCCCACCTGCAGTTTGCATGTTCTCACACTCAGTATGGATCGTAACTGCTAATGTAACAATGTTGTGTAAGTCAGGTGTTGTTCTGGGCTTTAAATAGCCAGATGCCCTGCCGTCCACCTGTTAGCTAACCGCTGCTTTAAGACCTGGGTTCAGTGATGGTTGTAGGTGTACACACACATAAGAGCTTCCTGGCTGCGATCTAGCCCTCTGTTTCTCCGTAAGCAGCTTGAGTCTTAATGGTGTGACATAATTAGCAGCAGCTGGATTAAGTGCTACACAATGCTATCATCCACATTTTCATGGTGACATGATTAATAAGCTGCTTAAAAGAAGCAGAAAAGAGCTTTTGCCTTGAAATTATACATCAGATTGCTTTTTTAGGAGCTGATAAGTAACTCCTTCCCTTGTTATTGCTTTGTGATGTACACATTAGTACACTCACATATTTGGAAATGTTGCACACGTCAAATTATAAAAAACCACAAGTTTATAAAGGGCATCTAATCTGTAAATGCATCATCTGACACACACATAGGCATGCCTTTACATTTACTAAAGTACTTAAAAGCACTTGGAAGAACCGCAATATCTTTATGTACTCTATTACTAAAGGGAAGAGTCAGTATTTTAATGCACTATTTACATTTGACAACTGTAGTTACTGGTTACGTTTCAGATCTAATTATTACGTTGACAATAAACTGATTATCTTATGATGTTTTGCTGTAGATAGATACCACCTACAGGAGATTATACGAAGAGCAGAAACATAAGATCTATTTACCTCAACTGCAAAAGTAAAATGCAACAATAATCCTGTCTGTTTGTCTGTAAACTTACACATCAGATATAGATTACTGTGCAAAAGCCTTGGTCCAACTCTAGCTTTGTTGTTTTTGCAGGGTTGAAATAAATATATAAAAGTATTTCTCACTGTCTTTTCTTCACATACATTAAGAAAATGCAGGAAATATGTGCTTAGGATCTAAAGGTCAATGTCAGTATTTAGTGTGACCTCTGACCCCATGACCCTACTAAATACTACCATTTAGTTTTTCCCCGCTGAAACTTTAGTTTTTCCTGCTGTACGTACTTTAAATATATCCAGATTGTATCTTAATACAGAGACTGAGAAATGTGTGTTTTTTGCACTGTATGTTGTATATTCAGTTTGATATTTGCAAAATGCTCTTTTTTCAGGAACCAATAAGCATTCCCTCCCTGTTATTTCTTTTAGATATAACTTTTGTGCACTCAGGTGAGAGCACATGCATTTATGTCTGTGCAGGTCAAACTGAAGACCACATTCTGAATGTGGTCCTCTACGTGTGTCATCACCTCACACATAGAAGGCAGGAGTACATTTAGCAATGTGAGGTATCTGGATACATGGGTATTTTATTTTTGTTGACCCACAGTGGTGTATATGAAGTCTACAAATAACTCATAGAGGGTGTTTTTTTCTTGCAAATGTGCTAATTACATAAATATATATATATATTTACTTTAGTTACACATGAACCATAACCTTAACCACTGCCTCTTGACACAGGCTTTGCAGTTGCTCGTGTCTAAATGTGTTTTAGTTTCTTTTTACATCTATATTATTTTATCTGTGTTAAAATACTCTCGTGATTTTGCTGGCACTGTCTGTATGTTAGATGTTTTTTGAAGACTGGGCAGACTGAACTCATTAACCTTTCTATCCAAATATCCATGGAAAAAAATCAGAGCAGCACCTGCTATAAATAGGACCAAAACACCATGTCTGTGCGTTTTCAATCTCCAAGGATGAATAAGAAATGAGAGGTGAGAACATCTGAACTAAAAACATGTGAAGCAGACAGGCTGCTGTGAAGCATGACCCCTCAGTCACCTCATTCATACCTTCCTGGTCAAATGCTGTCGCCCTGATGAGTGGATGAGTGGACATGCTACTCAAGGGATGATGTAATTTAATAGGATAAGACATCAGTGATGCATGTTCAGCAATTAACTGTCATCTGCATTTAGACTCATTCACTGCTCCATCATGTATTCAGTGTGTTCATGCATTTGTTTCCAAACTGCACACATATACACACACACACACACACACACACACACACATGCCTGTGAAACCTCCACTAACAGACAAGGTTTCATGCGCATCTGCAGACGCTGATCCACGAGGCTTTATTATGTTAGTCCGGGCCCTGTATAGATTACATAAATGAGGGGACACGGGAATGACGTGAAATATGACTCATCCACAGGAGCTGTAACATTTGAGCACCTTTGTCCTCCTTTTCTCACTCAACAACTGACACAGTGGGATCCAAACTTACTCTCTGTGATCTTCTGCAAGCCCAGAACATCCTCCGGAGTGATCACGGCGCTTGCCAGCAGTTCCTCCTCCGTGGTCTCCGGGACCCCCATGTCGGTCGAGTTGCAGCCTTTCTTCACTTTCATCGCCGCCTTTTGCTTCGGGCTGCCTCCGGTTCCGTTACTGCTGCTGCTGTCGGTGCCGTCTGTGCCCCCGGTGTCTCTGCCTGGATTATTACCGGCAGGCTTCTTAGCGCTTGATGGGTCCTGGCTGTTGCCTCTGCTGGTACAAGAATAGCTCATTCTCCGCTCCTCCTCCCCCTCTTCCAAGATACAAAATAGTTGCCTCCCTTTCTCCCTCCCTCCCTCACCGAAGGATGCACAGTTGCTGTCTATTATCCGGTGCTTAATTCCAATCCGCTTGGTCTTTAGGAGCCTGCAGTCTGTCTCCGCAGACGGGCTGCATGCAAACGGCACCAGCTCTCCCAGCCTGGGCGCAAAATGCGGAAAGAGCGGGCTTTTTTCTGCGCAGGTGCCCCTCAGACTCTATTTGGTTTGTGTCAAGTGAAGCCAGAAGTCTGTGTGGGAAATAATCGACTGGGCTTGAAATTAAAAACAGAGGCAGCAGATGGTCGTCGCTGTCAAAGAGGAGGGGGGCGCGTCTCGGCGGCTCCCAGCAGAGCCCTGTGCGGCTGACGGGCAGCAGCTGAGGACTCTGCGCACAGTCTGCGCTGCAAACATGCAAATGCGTTTTTACGCACCGCTCAAGACGGCACCCTGAATGTGTTAACGGAACACAGTGGAAGTCAAACACAAATACGTTTATCTGTTTAATTAAAATGCCATTTGCAATTTCTGGCAAATGTTCACTGTCCTTAAAAGCATCACTAGTATTGTGTTCAACTGAGTGGTTTTGAATACCAGTTGGTTTGATTCACATTAACACGAATTTTCCACCACAAATGAACCCTGCGCGTCAACAGCATTGCTTAGATCAATTAGAAACAGAACTATGATGCTTTAAATATAAACTACAGGTTTCCGATCATAACCCAGTAAAAGGAGCCAGGATGTAAACAACCCTCTGACAAGTCTGTGAGTCATCCACAGAGCTTTCAGTCACAGATGACAGACAGCTGTGCACATGCTCTGATCACAACAGTGTAAAAACAGTGAATAACAGCAAAAAATCACCATCTGAGACAAAAACAACTGGAGGTCATGTTCACACTGCGGCTGGTACATGAACCGTCCCTACATGTTCCTCAGTCCCAGTATGTTTCACATGTCTTTGCCTTCTGCAGTGATTAAGGACTCAATTAGCTGGAGAGGTCATTAAGTGTGTGATTATTCCCTAAATTAATTACAGAAGACCAGGGAAACCCAGGGTTCATGAGGAAATATTGCACCCTAGAGGCGTTTAGTGTTTACTACAAAGTCAGTCACAGCTGTTCACTTTATTACAAACAAAAGCATTTATCAAGAGCCAGAACTGATTATTTCAAAATACAGTTTCTGTTTTCATACGAGCTTCTCAGATCATGCAGTTACACTCAATAAAGAAAATCCATTCACTTTTCTAACCATAATATATACTTTTGTTGGCTGTGCATTCATGTGTCAGCAAAGTTCAGCAGGGAGGGATGACAAAGGTCAGGGGTCAAACAGGTCCAAACACAGATTAGTGACTTTTATTGTATTTCTGTGCAGCTGGAAAATGAATGTGTCATTGTTTTGATTGGGTCTGTGAAAGACAATGACGGTGTTTTGGTTTATTTAGTTAAAGTAGCTGCTGTGTCATGTCAAGTCACAGATGTTTCATTATGTGGGTTATCAGTGGGACCAAATATCCATACAGATATAGATCAAGTTTATGATTCCCCAGTTGGCAGTTGGGAATCAATATCTATCAAATTAAGAAAAATAAATAAGAAAAATATGTGAATTATTTACAGAATATTCAGTCGGTGTTCCATGGATGAGATGCTGTACAGTCTGATGGCAGTGGGGATGATGGTTTTCTTAAATGTTCATCTCTGCATCGTAGTGAGGCGAGTCTTCCACTGCAGCTGCTTCTGTTCATGGTTCGACTGTGGTGAAGAGGATAATCCACACTGTCCATGATGTTCCCCACTGCATTCAGCCTATACTTCCTCCACTATATTCCCCAGTGGGTCCAGCTCTTCTCCAAACACTGAGACAGGTATATATATCAGTAATAGATCTATGGGATTACATCACATTACTTACTTTTACATCATGTCATCAATACAAAGGCACCAATCATTTTAATTTGGATTAAAGCTGCATACTCATACATCAGGTTTCCATGGTAATTTGAGTCACTACAACTTGAAAAATGACCCACATGGATATGGATGGATGTTTTTTTGGGGGGGGTTTGTTTTGCATCTTTTAATTTCAGTGCAGTTTATGTATCTGCTTTCTAGGGGATTTTTCATCTATAATTGTGAATTATATCGTACGTCTTTGATTCCCATGTGTAATGCGGATCTGTATGATGTCTGTATGTGGGTACAGAGAGTCAGCTATATGGTCAGTGTAGGCTCTTCACGCTGGCCTGCTGAGTTTGCTTGTCCCTTTGTCACCTCTGAGCTGCTGCTATCATCAGCAGAAACACACACACAGACACATTTGTACCAAATAGCATTGTGAGGACACTCTCTGACATAATACATTCCCCTAGCTTGAACTACCACAACTGGGCCCTAAGTGTAAAACTACGTTGGAAGCCTCAAACAGCCCTTTGAAGGTCTGTCTGAAGGGGACAGACCTCCTCACTCAGGCCCTAATGTCGATGGTTAAAACTCAACCTGGGTGTCACAACAACTGCCATTCAAGACCACACACACACACACACTGTCTGTTCTGGCTCACTTTTGGTTTTTATAATCCCCCTTGATTGGAAATGTAATCACAAAGACACTGTATCATGTTCATATTATGCAGGCTACACATGTATCTAACTCAATCAGGGATTTATGTGGATACTCACACACACACACACACACACACACACACATCACAGACACACAGTCTGGGCAATGTGCTGACCTCAGTAAGCCATTCCTAAATGTTTATTGTTCAGTGCAGCTAGAGGAGAGAGGAGGGTGTTGGCTCTGTTATATTCTGACCAGCTGCATTTTATATCACTCTGGGTTTTTTTTCATTGCTGCTTGATTTAACAATACAATAAAGAATTCTTTAAAGTATGAATAAACATATCTGTATATTGTGTTTAGAATTATACAGAGAGATACAAGATTTAACAAAAAAAAAACAGCTTCAGAAAAAACCCACTTGAGATTTCAGTGTTAAAATAAAATTAAAGCTGTCTAATTTCTCCACTTTGGCACAGATTTGTGTTAAATTACTACTACCACAGTCTTTGTCCCTCAGGAACATTATAATGTTTACACTGCTGCTTGTAAGTGCAGCTGCCAGTTACAGCTGCCAGTGCTGCCAAGTCAGCCATTGTGTCCCTGATACTGAAATCATTCATTGATGGTTTATTTGTTTACACACATTTTCCAAAAATAGCAACAGGTATTTCCATTTACAATCCATTGTTTAAAGCACAACATGAAAACCAGAATGAAGTCAGCCTCGTTTTCCATGCTGGAACATTGCAGTCATACTCATGCTCAAAGAAAATATACAATAAATAAAATATAGATTTTATCCATGTCTGTTCACTGGGCCTAGATTGTTGCACTTCTTCTAGTGAATGAAACAAACTTAACATTGCTATAACTTCCTTATTTCAGTTCCATTTGTGATGTCATTGATCCAGTTTCTCCAGCCTTTATAAAACTTAGTGTTCACGTTTCAGTAAATTAGATTCCAACTGAAATGCATTTTCAAATTAGCAAACATAGGGTGGAGACAAACGATTGATCGAGTCTTGATAAGGAAATTATGGTGTCTGACACCCAAACATTAACACAAAATGTTAAGAATTTGACTGACTGGCTCGTAAAAAAAACCTCATGTATATATTTCTTAGGGTGTCTCTCAATGAAATCGGACAAATAACTCCTCACACTTACTGAAGCCAGTCATGTGTAAATAAATAAATAGATAAATAAATAAAAATTATCAACCTGTCTGAAATAGCAGATGGGTTTATGCAGCTTAATTTTCTTAAATCAATCAAAATTTCAATACTATGTACACTTTTTACTGGTGAAATAGAGTACACATAATCTTATTTGTTAATGGCTGTGCATAGCCGAGGGGAAAGCTTATAGTTTTTTTTTTTGTTTTGTTTTTCAGCGTATACGTTTACTACAGCAGCGTAAGTGGTGCAGCATAGCCGCTTGCCCTCTTTGTGTTGTGTTGAATCACAGTGTGGCTCTCAGTGTTAACCCCTCTGTGGCTCAGACAACAAAACAATGGAGACCAAAGCAAAGTGCTGACATGAGTCCAGGCGTGCCTGCCCCCTGGCCCCTGGCACCCGTGGGTGTATATATACCCCCCATACACACGGCCTCTGCAGACCGTTCAGTGGAACCCTGCGACACACAGCTCACCATTTTGGGTAGGTCACTGTACAGTTAAGTGCTTAACACTACAGCAAAGTTTCCCAATAGGTGGACATGATGCAGAGAGGGCCTCTAATGCACATATCAGATGTGGGATGATGCTTCACTGGAGTGAAACAATAGCAGCTTGTTTAACTACTAAAGAAAACACAACACTTGACTCTTTGAAAAAAATCTTTGGGGTTTCGTTACACATAAGACAGTAGGATATCTGCCTGATATCCTCTGATGAAGATCAAGTATTACTGAGCAGCAGACTTGGTTGTTATTTATATTATGTGGGGATTTAGTGGAGCATCATCTATATATTTTTATTTTTCTATATGTGGTTTTTTGATTAAAAGCCTAAATGACTCTCTGTTTCCCAGGTTACTACTGACAAAGAAAACAAAATGGCTCTGACAAACCCCATGCCCATGGGCCCTTGGAAGGTAAGCATGTGACTTATAATGTAACCCAGAAGAAGCCAAAATATATTTAATTGTATTATGGCTCACTTTTCTCTGTCTTTTGCAGATCACTGTCTACGATCAGGAGTACTTCCAGGGAAGGCGTATGGAGTTCACCGCCTGCTGCCAGAACATCATGGAGTGTGGAATGGAGAACATCCGCTCCCTGAAGGTCGAGTGTGGCGCGTACGTATGCAGAGATCTTTATTTATTATAAAACAATAAAATCAAATTAAAAGCTCGAGTCAAACAGATTTTTACAGGATGAACTCTGATAGGCTCTACAGCACTAGTTTTACCTTGCTTCTTGAATTTCTAAGCCTGTTGTTTTCCTCCATCGGGCTGCAGCTGGGTGGGCTATGAGCACTCCAGCTTCTGTGGCCAGCAGTTTGTCCTGGAGAAGGGAGACTATCCCCGCTTTGAGGCCTACAGCGGCAGCAACGCCTATCGTATTGAGAGGATGATCTCCTTCAGGCCCATCTGCTGTGCTGTAGGTTCAACATGCGACACAATAGCTGTTTATTTCATTGTACATCACATCTAAATGCATCATATTACAATCAACACGCTTTCATTTGCTCTCAGAGCCACAAGGAGTCCCGTATGACCATCTACGAGATGGAGAACATGATGGGCCGTCAGTTTGAGCTGTGTGATGACTACCCCTCCCTGCAGGCCATGGGCTGGTTCAACAACGAGGTTGGATCCATGCACATTCAGTGTGGAGCGTAAGTTTGTCTTCCTGACACGTCTAAATTATTTTCTTAGGACATCTTCAGCTCGTTCACAACAATTTTAAACTGAAACATAAAGTATATGGCTGATATGAAGTTTATTTGGTATATTTTTTCAGCTTTGTGTGCTACCAGTACCCTGGCTACCGTGGCCACCAGTACATCATGGAGTGTGACTGTCACGGAGGAGAGTACAAGTGCTACCGCGAGTTTGGCTCCCACTCCCAGACTCCCCAGATTCAGTCCATCAGGAGGATCCAGCACTGAGAAGGGAGCACTGCCTTCACACCTCTTCATCTCCTCCTCCTCTCCCTCCTCCTGCACTTCCATCCCTCCTTCTCCTCTTCCACTCCCCTATCCACCTCCCCGGCTCCGCTGGCCCGGCTAGTCAAAGCCATCCAGTCTTGGGCTGGACTTCAGGTGCTCACTGGCGTTAGCTGTTCACAGCACTTTTGTTTTATTTTTTTTTTTAAAGAAACATCAGAAAACAAAGGAAAGATGTAAGAAAGACAGAAAATAGGAATGACAGAATTCAGAGAGAAAAAGCTGAATCAGTGTGAAAGAGAGGCCTCATCCGCCGAGGTTGACTGCAGAACGGTGAAACACCTCAAAGTTTTTGCTCTTTTTCACCTGCACCATCGAGGGCATCATCACACCATCATTGTCTTTTACATCAACACGATCAACAGTTTTGCTGTTACTGTGATATCAATGACTGCCTATGTTCAAGATGATGAATAAAGAGAATGAGCAAAGAAACAGTAAGATTCACAATATGAGTCACATGTATTTTAATCACATCTTTGAGTCTTTTCTTTCTTTACACAGAGTTTGCCTTCTGTGTTGACAAATAGCTCAAATTTAAAACCAGGTTATTCACTTGAAAGTATGCAGAGATCATTCAGAATCAGAATCAGAATACTTCATTAATTCCAAGGGGAATTACTGGGTATTATTCAGTAGGAAAATTCCAAGGCTAAAGGTTAAGGTATGAAATAATTCCTCATTCCTAATAGAGTTAATACATCACTGATTTTCATCTAAAACATTTGATGCATTGTATAATACAATTCATAAGTTAATCCATTTAAAGGTGCAGAAATGAGCTTCATCTTAAGCAAAAAGCATCTTAAATGCATTAAGTAAAATGGGAAAAAACAAACAAACAACTACTGTATAAAGAGAAATTATATTCCTCTGGCACTTCTCATGCTTTAAGTGTTTTGATTATGATACTATCATACCTGACAGTCTGGAGTACAAAATTTTTCCAAAGTGATTTTTCTGTGCAAGTTTGTTGCTGATTTTATTTTAAAAAGATGCTATATATGAAAAACCTGTGGAATAGAAAATAATTAGGTTTGATATTGTTGCAGAATACAAGTATTCCAGTGCAATGAAATTCTGTTTATATCTCTGTCAAGTGTCCAGCAAAAAGTTAACAATATACAAATCTAAATAAAAGGAAACCAAGGTAAGTAACTGCAGCATAGAAGTGAAATATAAATATGAGTATAAATATAACGAAGGAAAAGTTCCAGTATACGTCATAAACCTTGTAAAATATCAGTAATCACTAATTAAACTATAAGATATGGCGTTTCATACTGAAATCCACATAATATTA
>JAQQZY010000007.1:25092275-25103494 GCA_030068375.1 Ostorhinchus rueppellii | reverse complement strand
GACCCCCGTGACCCTAGTGAGGATAAAACGGGTATAGAAGATGGATGGATGGATGAATGAATGAATGGAAATTTTGTTTTGGCTGAAAAGTAAATTCACATAACACATGCCAAAATGGGAACAACTTTTTGAATAAATTCTCATATTTTGTATATTTAACTCATGGTCTTCAGTTTACTGATGTTCTGATAAACTGTGAAAACATGTCCAGCCGTAGAACTGGTGATGTGTACTAATGAGGAGAACAGATTATTTCTCCATTTCATCTGAGAAAAGACAGCACATTTTAGAAGGGAAAATGAATGTAGTGTAGCCTACAGCGCCACCCACTGACAACACTTTAAATACAACTGCCTGGAGGATTCCCTCATAACCATATGGAAATACAGTTAGTGAAACTCAAACATTGTTGTAAAAGAACTTTTAAAAAAAAAAAAAGTTTAGAGCAAGACTTTAATGGTTTTATTCATTCTGCATATCAGAGAATGTAGAGGTCTTGTGTCATTGTGAAGAAGCTGGTGTTTACTGTATTTATCACTGACCACAGAGATGAAATGTTGTTTTCTATTCATATCTGTAAAATATTATCAGCTCTTTACCATAAATTTGGCAACAATCACAGTATTATACCACGGCAGAGATGTAGGCATCCACATTTGGTTTCTTCAGAGGAAAACATTATTATCTTTGTACATTAAGTTTTTAAATAAACCGTATCATATGACAGTAATGCACACAGTTGGATTACTGCTGGGAAGTATTTGTTGCATGTCTCCTCATCTCATTTCTTAAAAAAGTCTTTGATTTGTTGTATCCTTTTACTGTCTGTAAACACTGCTCTTTATCCTCCTCATCTGTTTTCTGACTCAGGTCCTTTAAAAGCAGCACAGGGGTGAACAACAGAAGGACTGAGCTTTTCCTGAAAGAACATGAACACCTCAAAAGGTAAAAGATGTGTCTCATTTATACTGTTCTATACTGTGGAAAAGATGGAGCGAGGAAACATTTATAGCCTCCTGGTACAGATGTATAAAGACTATGTAGTTGCTATGGAACATCCATCACTCAACAGTGCCGTCTTTGTCTGGTCGACAGTTTTCTTAATGCTGTACGATACTTATCTGTTGATAATTGTACACTTGTAATCTATTAGATTTTTTTTTTTTTTTTTTTTTTTTGCCTCCATCCTCATTGACACCTCCCACAGACAGGATCCCATGCACATTTGGAGTCGATCAGACTTACCCATGCTCTGTAACTTTGTCAAAATGCTAGTGTTGGATGGAGATCGTTGAACACGTTAGTTTAGATGTAGCTTCAGTCACACCTCTAGAAACATAAAATTTCAGCTCCGATGTCAAAATGTATTTTGCACTGAACACAAAAACCATTAAAGCAGAACGCACCTGTGTGTTTTCATCCAAGCCAGTAGGCCTGATTTCACACTTTAGTACATTTGGTTTTGAATTGTTTTAATCCATAGAAAAAACTTGATCTGTTTTTCAATTCTGAGTGTATTTTTTAGATATATTTTATTAGGTATTGTGAGCTGAAGTTTGAATAGAGTCAGCATGTCTTTATTGAAACAGTGCACAGAATCTAACACAACTCAAGGGTTGTCAGTATTTAAACAAAATGTCACACCCAAAATATATCATGGTTTGTACCTAGCAACAAGTTAGAGTGGTCTTGGTCTAAAACTAGCTTATTTTGGGTGCAGCTGGGAGTATGGGCTACCAATAAGGCGAAACCATCAATCAGATTTTATTTATATAAAACAGTCCTTTGTTTTATTCCCACTGGCCATCCGACTTCTGGGGGGAAAAAAATGCAATTATTAAAGATACATGGCTGAAACATGGAGTACACTGAGGTAACTAAGGTTACTAAACAAAACATAAAAAATAACTGGAAGGTACGAGAATGGACTTGCACCGTATTTTTTTTAAAAATTTAACCCGGTAGGTCATTAAGAAATGGGGGAGGGCCACAAAACATACAATCCTAACAATGTAAAAAATGACAAATAAATAAATAAAGGTAATTAAAATAGTACAATAAATAAACCTGAAAATTAAGAGAATACTGTGAAGTGACTGAAAAAGGATGTTTTCACCACACAAGATGTCTGCAGATCCTTGAGGTCTTAAAAAGTCTTACATTTGATTTTCTTAATTTAGGCCTTAATTATTTGGCTGAACCCACTTTTATTAGTCTTTGGTTCATTTATTCGTGTATTTGGACCCTAGTAGTTCATAAAGTTTGCATTTGAACCCCCAGGTGCTGGAAAGTTATCCTTATATTCATTTTGGCAAAAATTGAGTGGATTTCTACAACCTGTTTCAATTCCTGCTTAATTTGTTACTTCTATAACTAATTAAATGGCGACGTGCACATATAAGGTCAAGACTTCCCACGAACATTTCTTTGAGCATAATTGCCTGTCAGCAGCAGTGGTTGTACTAAAAACTGAAATCTGTCCAAACTTTGAGCTGATTATCTAAAATGTTCATCAGTTTGTTGAACAGGACAGAGCAGCACAGCCTGGAGGGGGCGGGGCATGACGTGGCTCATTTGCATCTAAAGGGCCAGCGCTCAAAACAACTTCTCTCGTGTTATTACTCGGAAATAGGGTTGAAGACGGACCTGTGGAGTTGAATTAATGAAGAATTCAGACCCAAGCAGAGCATTTACAGTTTATGAAGAGCACAGGGAAATGTTTTAAAATGTATAATTCCATTTAAAAAAGCAAAATATCCCTCCTTTTAAATCCGGCACTCTTAAATCTAAACATTTCCAGACATAATAAATGATATAGTTCTATGTACTTTTCAAAACATTGTAAAGAATTTACCAAATTTCTGGGAACGAAAGGGGTGGAGCCACCGAAAGTCTTTCATGGCTTTAACATCAGTAACAGAAAGTGAAGTCATAGAAAAATTAAAATGTAACATGAGCTGGATTGAAGCATACCTAAGACTGGTTCAAGACATTAACTATGACACCGGTTGTACTGTTATTTATGTAAATGTAAGATCCTAAAATTGACACACAACACCTTGAACATGTCTTAAACTTATTAGTACTTATTAGATCAGAGAGTCCAAAACCACTGAAATCATGAACAAACATTTTTTATAAGCTGGAGTTCGGTTTCACAATTTCAGTGCAACAACCTAAGAGTTCATTTAAATTATAATGCAACATGCTTTTATACTTCATACACTACTTTGCATAGAAATATTGATTTCTACATCTTTATGAACACAAACTGCTTAATCATTTGGTGTGTTGTGCTTGCCAAGTAGATTGAGCTGTACTGTTCATTTTTTTTTGGACAAATGTGATATTTTGATATTAATATCTTGACCTCTTGGCAATGTCACAGAGCATCATAAAACTGGCTCTCAGAAAACAAATTTATTTCCGTTGGTATTTCATAAAGGATAAATCCAATAACAGACAGATATATATACAGTAGATACTTCATTAATCCCAAGGGAAATTCAATAGTATTTTTTTATTGATTTCACACCATGCAGCTGATGTTGATTATTGTTTTTCTCTTGTCATCCATGTAAATTGACCTTTGAGAATTTCACTTCTGTCGGTAATCAGATGCGATCTGTCTGCTTTGTGGAGCCGAGGCAGCGGCAAGCCCGTCTCACAAAGAAAGTACGGACTGAAAGAAGAGTAGAAAAGGCAGCGGCAGACTCATAAAGTAGCGGAGGACAGCAGTAGATAGATAGTGGGAGAGGTGGACGGATAGATGGAGGAAGTATAAAGCTCAGTATTGATTTTTGGTCTCCAGTGGAGTCCGCCAGGATGCACGCTGCTGCCCTTATATGCTCTGCTCAGCCCCTGGACTCAACACTTCAATTTTCTGTCCGTCACTTATCTTAGAAGCTAATGGCAGCTGATGTAAACCTCGTCTGTGTTCAGGCTCCACGTTTTGAGCCGTGTTCTGCTCTTATTCAACCTGTATCATATAACCCTGCTCCATCCAAGAGTTTACAGAGATGAATAAGAAGCTACTTTCATGAGTCAACTTCAGCAAAATCCTTCAGAGTGATAATAAGCTTAAGAGCTGCTGGTGTGGCTTTAAACTGTGAAAAGTGTACGGTATTATGCATGCTACTCAATGACACTGAGAGTATATATTCAAGGTTTAATCAAAAATGAGAAGGATGATCAAAGGACTGATGAATGTGATGCTTCAAAAGTTGAATACTGTTTTTTTTTTTTTTCTTTAGTGAGGTTTCAAATGAACGTTTTCTTCATCTCCGTCTGTGTCTTTTTTTTTTTTTCACGTTCACAGCTCGGATCGGCTTATCGACAATGCAATAAGGTAAGCTTTATTGCTCCATTCTCTGTCTTCCTCTCTCTCCTTTTACTCTCACTCAGTCACTCATCTGTTACAAACACACACCCTCAGACCTATTAAAGCAGACCACCATACCTCCCCACTTTGTGAAACTTTAAAAACCAGGTTAATGTGATTGTGTGAAGGCAGACACACGCTCCTTTCCTGATAATGACACCTCATGGTTTCTCCATCTACAGCATCGCCATGGCTACCAAAGAGAACATCACGTTTCAGCGGGGGATGTTGAAATCCATCCAGACCAGGGTCACAACTTTGGCCAGTATCCTTTTTTATCATGTCACACATTCAACTTCCCCTCATGACCGTTTTCTTCTAATTTTACCCAACATCCTTTGCTCTTTCTCACTGATCAAGCAGTAATATGTTTGTTTGCGTGTGTAGGGCTGTTGTTATGACATGACCCTCCAACAAAAAGTGTTTCTACATTGTTCGGCTCTGTACTCCCGCTACTCCTTTCTTTTAATTGCACGCTGGTTTGCTTCTGCTCATTGTGCTTTACAGTGATGTCATTCCCATCTCTGTACTGATATCCTCTATAGCAACCTCACTCTAGTCTGGGAAAGACAGCTCATATATGTTGTCCTTTAAACTGCCCATCTGCTAAATGCTTGTTGTTTTAATATATTTTTAGAGTATAATTGAAACATATAAATAATATATTAAGTCTGTAACACTAAGGGTGATCTAACAGCAAAAACAAAATATAGTATAATTTTACATCAGTGTATAATCATCTGAAAATAAGATTTGTGTTGGATAACCTTAAAATGATCTATTTCTACTCTAGTCCAGAATGGATTTCTCCATTTTTCCCATTTTTTAAAAATATAAACATTTATCTATCAGAGACAGAGAAGTAAACATATTGAACCTATAGATGATGTTTAAAGCATTTATCGAACTCACATCCCAACAAAGGACTCCCATCCTTGATCAGGAGTTTCTGAATGAGTAGCATCTAGTATTTGTGTTTTTATCCCTTTAATTAAAAAATATAGCACAGATAAAATGAGCACTTGCTAAATGAAGTTATTTTATATTTTTAGTTGCTCGAGTAGATTAAAATGAGAACCACGACTGTGTAAGTAGACAAAGGAACTGTGATTTCAACTATTGGTTTCTAAACTCCCATTATGAAGTTAGTAATTTATTTGATCGTCGTCATATCAGCTTTTTTGTTCCTGAAGTGACCATATATAGATAAAAGGGGCAGAACAGCAGGAGTACAAAGGGTCCTAGGTGAGCTAATGTTCAGAACACTGTGAAATAAAGTCATTTTATTTACCTGTTAACTGTAACTATGGTACAGCTGTCAGGAGGAAATATGATTCATTGAACAGAAACTCCAAAAGTAGGACTTGGCAGCTAAGCAAACTGTCATACAGATCTGTCAATCAAAGTTTGATACAGCAAGTGTCCAAGTTTTTTTCTGATGTGAGATCTTATTAACAGAGGACAACTTAAATGATGAACTAGATATCTTTTTTTATAAATTCCAGATAAAATGAATGAGGCTGGGATCACTCCTGGGGATTTTTTTTTTTTTTTTTTAAGAGAAATTCAGTGTCCATCTATGGAAGGCAGGGCTTCTCGGAGCCAGCCCTAGTGGTCATCAGTGGTATTACAACTTTAACATTCTTCTCCATTGTCACTGCCTGAGGAGATTTCAGTTGTTTGTAGTTTGTAAACTCTCTGCTAGATGACACTAAACATCACAGTGAAGTTATAGACTTTATTTATTACTAATAATAATGTTATCTCCACTCACACAAAAACTACTACATGTTTGGGTTTTTTTTTCATGAAATTTGGTGGAAAGTTACTTTATGGATCAGATCCATTAAAAGAATGCAGCCAGTATTATTAAAACAAATACTGTAATATAGTGAAATAGATCATGTAATTGAAAAACAGGGCTTTGTTGAAGAATTTTGTGGGTTTATACTTTTTTTTTTTTTTTTGTTCTCCATATACTCAATGACTGTAGTGCAGTAAAAGCCAGTATGACTGCATCATTTATTGTTCTTCTGGTTATCTGCTGATGTATTATTCCTGCTGCTTTCCGTCTCTTACTCACTACAAAAGAAAGGAAACCTGTCTTGGATGTTAATTATTTTCCTTCACCGCTCTCCTCCATCCCTCAGATCGCTTCCCAGCCATCAACAACCTCATCCAGAAAATCAATTTGCGCAAGAGGCGGGACTCTTTAGTCCTAGGCGGAGTGATTGGCATCTGCACCATACTCCTGTTGCTCTATACTTTCCATTGATTCACTGGTTTAAGCTGATTTTCTTACTGACGTTTTTTTTTTTTTTTTTAAGGACAGAAACACGTTCAGGATCAGGGTTTATATTCCTACATATTAGTCATTTTATTATAATTTATTTTTAAAAGAGGGAATTAAGAGAGAACTGTCCTTTTTTAAAACAAGTCAGATTAAACATCAGTCTTGATGGAAGGATTGAACTCACAGATAAGAGTTTATTTATTTTCTGAATGATAAGAACATTTTCATCTAAAGTTGTATATTGTTGCTTATATCCGGTTGTATCTTTAACTCTTTGTAAATGCTTGAAGTCGTCATATTTTCCTGTTGATGTCATATCTTTTTATGTAGCAAATGGCAGTGCCTAATTAAAAAAAATAAAAAATAAAACAAAGAAAAAGTGATGTATCACCGTCAGGTTCCTCATGCTCATTCAGGTTTATTTCCAACATGCAAAACTATGGCACATTAAACCAGTCATACAGTATAAATGTATAAACATCACCATCAGAGTGCCATGAACAGTGCATACAGAGAGAACAACCCATTCATATCTTGCAGTATATCATAACTTAATGAAGGTTAGAGATCCAGGCAGTTCATTAGACTCTGAACACGAGTCTGTTCGATTTATCTTTAACACAGAAGCAAAGCAACATATCACATATGACTGCAGAGAAGCTTCACTGTGATCAATGTACGTACATACGTGGACTTTAAACGTGGATGTCAACAGTGTATGAAATCAGCTTATACATTTCCCCACAGTCTCAAACGTCCAGTGTTGATACTTAGAGAACAGGGAGAAAACTCGGCCCACTCTTTGTTGTAGATATTCAGAGAATCAAAGCGGGCGGTGGCAGCATCACAAACTGACCATTAAACTAGAGGTGCACTGATGGTTTTTCTGTATCTGTCAGAAAAAATCATCTCACTAGGTGGACTCATCAGCAGTTTACAAAAATTTTGTCTCTGATTTTTGTTTTTCTGGATTGTATTAGAAGAACACTTGGGTAAATACTGATTTCATATTTTATTTTAAGCACATGTTAGTGCTGTGTAATTGTCATGTGTCATGGTTCTGGGTGTGTCGTGACAATATAGATTAAAATAATCAACTGTTATTTACATCAAGATGTTGAAAAAATCATATTGATCGCAAAAGGTCTATTATTTGGAGATTTGGTTTCGTTATCATGTAAAGTAGTGAGGTTTGATTTGTTAGTGGTAATTTGAATAGATTCCATGTTACAATAAAATAGTCCTGAAACTTTTTTTTTTTTATCATCTCAGAATATATGTGAGCATATTGTCTGCCATGAAAATCACTGCACCACTAGTTTGGAGGCAACGTTTTGTCTTCATGTTTGACTTTGCTGTCCCTCCTTTGCTCCTGGGTGATTGGTGTTATTATTAGTGTTAGAAAAAAAAAAAGGTCCTCCATCTTCTTTCCTTCCTTTTAGTTTCTTTTATGTGGTCCACAGCAGAAAAAATGTGTAAGTTGGATGTTAAAGTCTCCTCAGCTTGCTCAGCCTGTTTGATTTTGTGCTTTTTCATCTTCAAAACCATCTGTCCTCCTGATTCTTCTGTGCAAATCTGTGATCAGATGAAGTTTAAGCAGAGTAGTGTCACTCCTTTCATCCCACAGGTCAGTCCTGGGTCTGTTTGTCTAAAAAGAAAAACAAAAAACAAATAGATGAAACATTGTAAAGTACTGCACAGAGATTTATACTGAGCCACACGTGTTGATTGTGTTCCTTTCATTTATACCTATTGTAAATGCAAGGAAGATGATGACAGCCACACCCAGCAGCATTGCCAGACAGCTGAGCAGCACAGACAAACGCCCATACTTCCTCGCTCCTGCAATATCTCCTGTATGGAGAACAGACCTCGACTAACGGGGAAAAGCCACAGGAAAAGATAAATAACTATTAAAGTCAGAAATATTACACTTAAACTGCATCATCGTTGTGTCTAAGCACGTAAAACAGTGAGATTCTGGCTGTATAAAGTTGAAAGTGTATAGAAATGCCACTCACCACATGTGCGTACCACAGCGCGCAGATGTTGAGCGGCCACCCGGGACAGAAACACGACAACACCGCCAGCCACAGGTACGTCCGCGACTCGGACCCCGGCGGCACCGGGGAGGGCAGCGGGCCAAGGCTGAGCCGGGAGGAGGACTTGGGTGGGGTCGCCAACTGCCCCACAGAGCCCGACTTCAGTGGTGATCTGTGTCCGTTCTGGTCCGCATCCAGGGAGCGGACACTCCCTCGGATGTTGAGGGAGAAGGAGTCGGACTCTTTGACGTTGTTCTGGCCGCTGGGCTCGGTGGTCGTGGTGCTCAGCAACTTCTCTGTGTCCTGGAAGTCGGTCGGATTGGAAACTTCCCTTTCTCCCAGGGCGCTTTTCCCAAAGGCAGCATCAGTGTTGATAGCCATCCCTGACAGATTAGAAATCTCCGAATATTGTTGTGTGAGCGAGCCGCTTTCCTTCGGATGGAGATGCTGAGGAGTGTGCCTTCAGATGTTCTCCATTGGGGGTCATCAGAAATAATGTTATGAATTCAGAGAGGCTAATATCTTAAATGCAACCTATTTAATTAAGCAATCTAACTCCATCAGATTTTCTTAATGATGAGCGAGATGCTTTTGATGCGTAGTCCCTCTCGCATTTAGTTGGCGGTGAGCGTCCGGACGCACGCCTTCCCTTTTACCCCCCTCTATTATGTAGTGAGGAATTACCGCATTCCTTACATCTCCACAGCACATCCCCAGTGTCTGAAGCCTACTCAGGCACCGGGCGAGTCTTGTGACAATGCAAAAACAACAATTAAACCTCTTTTGGAGTGAACACGCGCGGTGCGTAAAAGCTTTCCATTTACGCGCGTCGGCATCAGCTGGATCAGCATGTAGGACGCCGTACAGGGTGTGTGAAGGAGAGTGTGAGAGGAAAAGGTGGGCTAAAAGACTGCACGTACACTGTAAAGTATGAACCACAAGCTTCTCATCTCCAGAACACCCTGCTGACTCAGGGCCCTGAACTCATATTCTGCCATTTTAAAGATGCAACAGGAAGTTCAGGGTCTTTAAACTCTTTATTATGTAACAGGACAGTTTTACTCAAGAATACAGAATACATACGTTCCAATGTGAGGTAGGTGAACTTCCATTTTCTGCAGCTTTATTTGTGTATCTTCACAAATATTTTCCTCCATTTCATGTGCCTGACAGCTTTAGTTACTTTTCCATTTACAATATTTCAACCCCTTCCTGACCAGGTAAGACCATTTACCTCCAAATGTGTTGATTTTCAAGGTTTTTGACAAACGTAATGATGACGTTTCCCTTTATTTAGTGAATGTAAAGTTCTCCTCCTTAAAGTAAATATCCTTTTTGTTGATGTTTGTTTTTCTGAGATCATGAAAACCTGTTCTGTTACAGATGATCATATGGAATGTAATGCAAAGCTGTAGATTAAGCTACAAACAGTTCAATCTTTAACATCTACTGTAAAATTACAGTCATAAAATGTATCCAAAACATCATATAAGACGGTAAAACTCTGACAGGAACTATTTTAATACATGATGACTACTTTAGGACTGTTTACATCTTTACTTTTCACATTTTCACAATATGATATCACTCCTTTTACTAAAGTAAAATCATTTAAACCTCCTTAAATCAAGCATCCTCCCATCATGATTTGGCTCTGCAGTCTGGGTTTAACTTGTCAGGATTGTCTGAATAATGAACTAAACAGCAGTGGTCAAAAGTAAGCTTGCAACACTATATAGTTCAGGAATGTTTGACCTCACTTAATTATTTACATTTGGGGGAAACTCTTGTTTTTGTGCCTAAACATGTCTAAAGAAGGAACACTAGATCATCACCTGGGAGCATAACACCACTGCCACCTGCCTAATACTGTGTAGGTCCATTTTTTGCTGCTAAATGTACACTTTTTAAAAGTCCTGTTATTTATGACATGGACTGAGCATGGATTGGATTTCTTTGTCCAACACCTCCAGCAGAAGCTCAGTTGGACTGACTTCAGACTGTTCTTTGCTAACCCACTTCTGTTTGGTTCTAACTACTGCACACCAAGATGACCCGACAAGATCTGTACTTTTGGAGATGCTCTGAGCCAGTTGTCACCATCACAGTTTGTTAAAGTAACTCAGATCCTTATGCTGCTCATTTTGCTGTTTCAAACACATCAGCTGGGACTGAAGGATCAGTTGAATGGTCAACCCAGTCAGAGGAGCCTTTAAAATGATATAATTCACATAATAATGTCATGGCTGATTGGTGTATACACAAAAATACTGACAACAGTGTCAGTGAAAATATCTATATAATAATAAATATAATGCACAGTAACACAAGTGCAATCAAATGTATAATGAAGGCTTTTGCTTTGTTTTGCTGATAATCTGAGGATGTGTGTCTAATGTTCTGCAAATTCAACATCTTTATTCATCAGGACTAACAAAGCTCAGCAGAGGAATTTCAGCACAATTGTCTTTTCTCTCTCTCTCTCTCTCTCTCTCTCTCTCTC
>JAQQZY010000007.1:25077818-25091574 GCA_030068375.1 Ostorhinchus rueppellii | reverse complement strand
AGGCTCGTAGGCTAGAGAGGCTTCTTGGCAGGCACTGCTTTTTTTCACTTTCCACTGATCGTCTTTCATCTTCTCTAACATTTAGGTTACTCCTGCCCCACATCCCTCATTCACATGTGATGTTATGATGATCAGCTTCGAAATGACTCAGATTATTCAGACTAAATGGAATGTTTTTGCTTTGGTCCTCTGCTTGATGCACTTTGAATCAGTTACATGGACTATATGTTACATCTGGCACATGTAGGAATAGTTGAGGACT
Source organism: Ostorhinchus rueppellii (assembly GCA_030068375.1). Taxonomy (NCBI): domain Eukaryota; kingdom Metazoa; phylum Chordata; class Actinopteri; order Kurtiformes; family Apogonidae; genus Ostorhinchus; species Ostorhinchus rueppellii. Next base: position 25,091,312 of record JAQQZY010000007.1, on the reverse strand, counting down.
TGTTTCAAGCTGAAGAAGGCACATCCATGCTTACTATTTCAGACTCAATGCATTTCCTCACGGATGACCTCCTCTTCCTATTAATTTGAAGACTCATTCTTTGTTTTTATAGTTTGTTTACACTACAGAACCTTTTAGAAACAACAATCAACACAAACAAAGTAGGATTTTAATGACAAATTAATATGTTAAAATTGAATGATTCGCCTCCTTCGTTGACAGTGGTCCTGTTTGACTTTCCATTCCTCACAGTGAAGAAGGTGATTAGTCCTTCCACGTTTTGCAGATGTTAATCTGCCATCTAGTGGTGATTCTAAAAAAAAAACTGTAGTAAAACCACAAGGCTGCAATGGATCAGTCATACTGTATTTTGTCATACAACATGTATAGTGTCTTTTTCTGTTTATTTGCATTGTTTAGTTTGTATGATAGTATATAATACACTTTATGTTTTCATATCCTGTACTACCCCAGCTCCATAAAAGTTGTAATATTGAGCAAAATGTAAATAAAACAGGGTTTTAATGATTCACAAAGTTCATTAAGCCACATTTGATGCACAATACAACAGAAAAAAACATATCAAATGTTGAAAATGAATAAATGTAACAGTTTAATACATATATTTAAAAAAGTACTTTTGAATTTGATAGCAGCAACGTGTCTCCAAAAAGTTGGGATATGGGTGACAAAAGTCTTTAATTTCCTGAGGGCCTTACCCAAAGAATCAATCACAGTCTAATCTAATGTAATCTAATGTAATCTAATGTGATCTAATGTGATCTAATCTAATCTAATCTAATCTAATCTAAAAGGCTGTAAAAGTAGGTGGTGCTAAAAGAAACAGTTGGAGGACTATTTTGAAGAAGAAGAATTGTTATTTTGTCTGTAGGTTCACATGCGTACACGTGCACCACACTGTGGCAGATGTGTCCTCTGCCTTTAACCCATCACTAGGTTATGCATGCATGCATCGCACGCTGCGTACCAGGAGCAGTGGGCTCACCATATCAGGCACCCAGGAAGCAAATGGGGGGTTAAGTGCCTTGCTCAAGGGCACATCAGCCAACAACTCCCCACCAGTCCAGAGAAGTGAACCAGCGATTTGTGGAAAAACTGTGGTTATAAATTGTAGAACAATTTCAGAATATTTCAACAAAAACTGCAAAACTTTTGAATGTCTTATCATCTGCAGTAAATAGTATAATCAAAACATTCAGAGAATATGGATAAATCCTAGGTGTGTGTGATCTACACCGCATTAAAACCAGGCAGGATTCTGAGACTGAAATCATAACATGGACTCAGATACACTTCCAGACAGTTGTCTGTGAACACAGCTCATCCACAAATGCAGGTTAAAGTTCTATCATGTGACGCAGAAGCCAAATGTGAACATGATCCAGAAACACCGCTGTCTTCTCTTGTCAAAACCTCATTTAAAATTGACTGAGGCAAAGTGAAAAACTGTTCTGTGGTCAGACAAATCGACCTTTGAAATTCTTTTGGAAACCAAAGACGCTGCATCCTCCAGACTCAACAACAAACCCAATGGTCCCTAATGCCCCCCATACCACCAGAGGGTATGGGGGGGCATGACTGCAAGGAGACCAGGAGTTTTATCATCTGAAAACATTGCATTGAAACCTGAATTAAACATATGATCAAATGAAAAATTAATGTTAACAGTTGTCAAAAGACATGGTAATGTTACACAGTGGTAAATATGAGCTTGTCACAACTTTTTAGAGACATTTTACTGCCATCAAATATGAAATTACCTTTTTTTCTCCTTAAAATGGTTCATTTTCTCTGTTGAAACATTTGCTGTTTTCTTTGTTCTACTGAGAAAAAATAATGGGTTTAAAAGATAAGGAAATAATTGCATTTTCTTTCTGTTTACATTTTACACAGTGTCCCATCGTTTATGGAATCAGGGTTGATTTAGTGTCTCTTGATCTCACACATCACAGACCATCAAACCTGTGACAGAGAAATTTCTTCTATTTCATCTGTATTAATACTTTCACCAACATGTATCATCTCACCACTACAGTTACTGCACTCTGTGTATGTCCTGGAAAATGAATCCTTCCTCTGTGAGTTTTTTCCCCCATTTATTTTCTCAGTAAAGGTTTTTTTTTTTCACTCAAAGGCCAAAGGATGTTGTATATTGTGCAGATGGTCCAGCTCACTGAAAGAAAGCTGTGATTTGTGGCACCGGACAGATTGGATTGGACTAAACTGAAGTAAAGGATCTCAATGCATCTTGTACCACTGCAGCTGGGACATACTGTACATTCATCACTTATGGAATGGTCTAAAAGTACACACACACTGAGCCCAGACCTGAACCATACTGACAGAATTTGTGATGTCCTGGAGAAGACATTACACAGTGGTTTGACTCTACCAGCATCACAAACTACTGGTCAAATATCACTTTGAGCAACTATGTATGTAAAGAAATCACAAAAACACTCCAACTGCTGTGGTGGAGGGATGTTCTTTAGGTTTTGACGATAAAGTGTCTCAGTACTGAGTTTAAGTTCAAAAACATCTACATTATGGATCCACTGTAATCTCTGATGGACTCGGATAGACAAGCCTGTTGGATCTGAAGGCTCCAGGTTCATTTGTCTGAGTGGGGGTCAGTGCAAATGTCTAGACAGTTTAAGAGCTTTTTCACTTACCTTTTACTCCCTTTAAGGGATCACCAGATAATTAAACATCAGGTGATGTTTAATTATCACCTGATAACACTAAAACAGCCGTGCATGTCTTTACATATAAGTATTTGTATTTTTAGACAACACACAGGGATTTAATCATTTTCCTTCCTTATATATATATATATATATATATATATATTTATTAATATTATTTTGCATATAGTGTACAGAGACAAACACCATGCTTGAGAGTGTTTTATGATCTTTATTATGGGAAAAACATACACATTAAATTTAAGACGGCAACAAATCCAATACACTCACAAATTACAGACACGTCAGTGCCTGCAGTGACACGTGTCGTACATGTGATACGTTGGCTGTGATCTGGCAGGTTATTAATGTCCCGTCAGACTACTGTGGTGTGAAACACTGTGTTCCTCAGTCCTCTTCCTCCGTCACCCCCCCCATCCAGTCCACTTCCTGTTCTTGACTCCTCCGGGGCAGGGCAGACCACAGCAGTTCTTCAGCTGGCAGCTTTAGCATGTGTACAGGAACATAAAGCTTGCCAGTGAAGAACTGCTGTGTGTCAGCCATTTGGGTGAGGAAGAGCTAGGAGTTGAACGTGACAGGCAGCCCGGCTCCAAGCACGAACCGTGACTTCTTCTTCTTCTTCATCTTCTTTAGGTGCAGTCCTTCCTGCAGAAAAAGAAGAATCATTTAACTTCCTCTCTATACACTCCAGTGGCGTGGGTATGAGGTGGCCTGCAGCCAGTCACACAAATACAGTAAGTGGGTGCAGTGGAGCTACAACGTGTGCGATCAGCTGTGAGTAAGTGGGTGAAATGAGCTGATATGAAGAATGACTGAGGAGATGCACATAAGATCATGTGTCAGATGACCAGAGGGCAAACATGCATCAGCAGCTCAGCTGTCCTACACCACGTTACACGGTGCCAAGAAGAAATTCTTACTTTTTTTGTAGTTTTGATGCTCAAAAATCACAGATTGGCCTCTGGAAAATCACTTTGGATTTTTTTTTTTTCAGTTACCGTGGTTACGCAGCATGAGTGAGAGGTGATGAAGAGGAGTAGACAGGCTCTACGGGAAAGTAGAGAAACCCTTTCAGGAGCCAACATTTGTGAACGTTGAGGTATTTTCAGAAGAACTTATCTCTCTAGAAAAACTTTAACTGCATGGATTACAGAAATATCAGACATTTATCTAGCTTTATTTATTAGGCTAGTATTCCATTAGGATTCTTTTTCTCTACGTAACTATCAAATTGTTTCACTTATAAAGTGGCCTTTTTGTCATCTGTACATGACTGAAAATCATCTACCTGCACAAAAGCAAAACAAATGAACAATAAGTGTTTTACTGCATAATAATGCCTAAATCTGTATCTATGGAAGTCATGTTAGTAGGGGCCTTTAGGATGTTGTGGGATCATAGGAGTTGATATTTTCAACACTACTGCAGATGAAAAGCTGATGTGACTCAAGCAGAAATCATGTTTACAAAAAAAGTAATTAAATATTTATGTCATTAAATTCAATTTCATGAAACATCTGTAAGTAATGTTAGTTAATGCAAAGTTAAACACCAACGTAACATTAGATGAGTCATTACATTAGATGAGATGAATGTTTGTCATTAACTGCACAGTACATTATTATATAAACGAGCTTGTTGGCTGCCATAAGCCACTGACTGACACTGAAATATGTCATTAAATAACGAAACAATAAACATACGTGTCATGAGTACAATTGGGTGACAGTGTACGAGGTTTTATGTCATGTTTACTGTGTTTCCTATAAAAGCAGATATGATACCATTGACAGGTGACCACATGAAATGGGACGTTACAGTAAATAAAGTTATCCAAGTTTCTCTGAATTGAAAAAACTGAATAAATATCCCTCTGAAGTGCCAAAACTGTCCAGAGCACATGTCTGGAAATAAATCTGTCCATGCACTCTGGCCTCTGAAGGTTCTTGAGTTTTTGAGGCCACGCTTCACTTCTCTGGTTGGAGATGAGTAACACATGCTGCACATTCCTGCAGTAAAGAGAACCAGAATAATCCCAGGTATTTGAATGCCCCATAGCCTGTAGACTGTACACAGTGAGCGGAGGGCAGGGGGGTCATAATCAACTGGACTTATGAAGGTTTTACAGACACTGCCTCGAACAGAAACCAGCTGGTCTCAGACTTCATTTAAAATTTTGACTTTTGGCGTCTTTCTTTAGTCCGACAGATCACTGCGGTCATTAACGCAAGTTTGCACGTAATATGATTTTCTTTTTAAACTCATGACAAATGTATCTTCGATTGCTTTTTTAAGAGGGTGAGTCAGCACAGACAAGCCCGACTCAGTCTGCTCTGACTCGTGACTGTTTAACACTGCAAAAAGTTTCCATCTTAGCAAGTTGTTATATTTAACGTCCATCTTTTTTTTTTTTTTTTTTAAACCCCCAAGAGTGTCTGCCAAACCTGTCTCCCAAATACTAAGAGTAAACTGTATAAAGTTTTGTCTGCCCTTAACTGGAAACAAGCCTATTCAACCCAGTAAGTGACAATGTCTTTGCCAGCAGGGTTTCGCCTCTCCTACGTTTCAGGACATTTCACGTTTGTGTCAGATCATACTTGTCATACTGTAATAACAACCATGCAACTAGAAAATAATAAGTCTCGGAGTTCCTTGTTAAGATGACAGTAGAGCTGGAGAAGGGGGAAAAAAACAAGTCTAATCAAAATGGCTGCAACTACCATCACTGTATTTATCTAAACAAATTACATCCCAACTCTGATGCCATCAGCGAAGCTTATTTAATAGGAATACACAGTTTAGATGTTTCTGATTTCACTCCTAAATAAACCACTACAAATGCATTAACACAATAGTAACCCTCTGAAAAACCTGATTGCAGTTCTAGAATACAGAACTGAGTTTATCTTCTTTCAAGTGGAGACTGAATATTCTAATATAATCACACTTGTTATCCCAGCGTCCACAGTTAACATATGGGACACTTGTACCTTTAGATACGGTCGTCATCTAAAGCGATTTGTTCCACTAATGTTGCACGGGTGAGTTATTTTGTTGCGGTGTCATTATCTTTGGTCACTGGCACAACATGGATGTCCCATAAGACTATGTCGGGTGTTGAAATTCAGAAGGTTTTGTTTGCTTTGACCTGTTTTTGATGCTGGATGACAGTATTTCTAAGCTACAGTAGCTATTGACAACTAGAACAGAGGTAGAGAAGAGGTCAAAACCAAGCATTACGTAATTTTTGTTAAAAAGAGAAAAGTCCTTTGCATTTTAAGTCAGTTCATTGTGGTTATTACGATGTAAGTAAAGGTAAAGGAAATGCACCTAAACTCTGAAGGTCATCTACTATGAAAGAGATAAAATAGGAGGAAATCTGTCCCTCATACATTACGACTTGAGACAGAAGCCCCTTTTACACAGCACTTCTGTTATGGGAATATTTCACCTTTATTCCGGAATGCTGTCTGTAAATGAAATGGTGGGATCATTTGGCCACCTTCACCGTGGCTCTCTAAGACTTCTGGAGGCAGTAACAGAGCCATAATAAAGGTGGACTCATGATTCCAAAACACTATGTAAAAGGAGCACTTCTCATTCTGTAATCAAGGTGTGACATTTTGTGGCTTCGTGCCACTGGTGCTGTAGCGACATGCCATTTATATCCGTGGCACCTGTGGCATATAGGCCCGACACCTGCCGCAGAATCCATGACAGTGCCTTCATATGTGCCTGCTGTCTCTCCTGCGCCGGGTGGGATTTTAAAATGAGTGCGGGTAACAGTAAAGAAGCACAGCAACGCCACCAGAAAGCTGTTGAACTGGGGATCAGCGGGCTGTAGACACTGTCCACGTTAACAGGGTTCTCCCCAGATGATGGAACAACACCGCTGCATCAGTAAACTGCTAGCTCAGCGCCGCTATACTCATTTTCAAATTTAGAGCATTTTTTTTTTCAATTTTCCCACAGTAATTTTGCTAAAATCTACCAAAATCCATCAGGTTTGCAGGCATAATAATAATAATAATAATAATAATAATAATAATAATAATAATAATAATAAATTAGATTTTTATAGCACTTTTCAAGTCACCAAAAGCGCTTTACATTGTTGATCCATTATTCATTCACTCTCACATTCTCCCTCTGGTGGTGGTGAACTACATTTGTACCCACAGCTGCCCTGGGGCAGACTGACGGAAGCGTGGTTGCCATCTTGCACCTACGGTCCCTCCAACCTCCATCAAACATTCATACACCAGTGAGTGACACTGGAGCCAAGGAGGGTGAAGTGTCTTGCCCAAGGACACAATGGCTTACCTGGGGATTTGAACCACCAACCTTTCGGATATTGGATATTGCTCTACCACCTGAGCCATAGCCACCCCATGCGGTCAATTTTCCAGCACCATATTGTTTTTCCTTTGAAATCTTGTGGAGTTGCTTCTATTGCAAGGTTTTAGCGTGAGACTTTCTTCCCATTGGTTGGATATGATATAATGCATTAAATCAAGCACTCTTATTGGTCGGGATCTGACTGCATGTAAATGTTTTAAAGGGCCATTTCACAAACAGCACCTGCTCACTTCCTGTTTACATCCAGATGACATGAACATGACAAAACTCCAGCGTTATACGAAGCCTGATGATCAGAGAACGATCTCTGCATTTTTTGTTGCGTCCTTGGCGGTGACAATGGCCCGTGTAGCCGAGGAGGAGCAGCCAGAAAAATGACCTCGTGTGCCGGGCGCTGTGATCGACAGTCTGTTCGGGGAGGGGGATGCACCAGGATACTATAAATTTCTGGGGAGAACCCTGGTTAGCATTTGCAGAACAGTAAAAGACAGGCCAGCTCTGGAGAGGTTAGCAACACCGCTACGCTACGGGTATTTCTGATGCGAAAGTGGTTTGTGCTGCACTGCATTGTGTCCCCGCCCCTTTGCTTCTAGAATGCAGGTCCGCTGTGTAAAAGTCCAGTCTGTCTCACCTCTGTTACTACTTTGGCTTGGCAGTGGAAATCAGTCAATTTTGGAAAAAGGTGGGATCACCATCTTGTTATTTTTCTGGGACTTCTGTGTAAAAATGGCTAGTGTTTAGGATGTGGAAATTGCCGACAGTCTCCTAGACTAAACTACGACTTGAAACTTAAACTGATACTTGACAAAAAACCATTTCATTACAAAACTGCGAAGAAATCTACATTTAGTTATTACTGGGAAATAATCCACAAAAATGGACATCTTTTCAGCACAGAAATCAATAATTTGACACCAAAAATATAAAATGATTAACCAGATGTGAAAATGACTTTATTGCTGCCAACAGATTCTAAAAATAATACAGTGAAGCAACAGTCTGTTGTAGAGAAAAGCCAGACTGTAGACTGCCATCACTGACCAAACTGAACGGGAAGTGCAGCAGAGCCGTGTAAAAATGCTTAATAATGAACCAGCTTAAGCAACACTTTTTCAGCACGTCCAAAGTGCAGGTGTAAGCCTTTGAAAAAAATGAGCTTTATCATCAAAACGCTGTCATTAGTCACATTAGTATCGTGACGTGGGGTACTCCCTGCACACAGGTTCAGAGGGAGGGGGATGCACAGAGGACCACAGGACCATGGACTTCATCTGCTTTCAACCTTCAGCTGCAACTGTATTAGTGTTTTGTTGTATGAGCGCCACTCCCTCCACAAACAGTGACTCTGTATCTTCAGTCACAAGTGTAAAGAGCCCCTGACTCTTTTGCTTAGCCACGCTTTCCCATCTCTCTCTCTCTTTTTGGGCTTTTCTGACTCGCCCGTTCCCTTCTCCACCCTCTCTCTCTCTCTTGGTCAGATCAGACTGTCCTGCATTCCTAACATTCCTGCTGCGTATGTTAGAAATTCCATCCGGCTGCTGTGGGCTCGAACCGTCTCTTCCACTCCTTCTTTTCCATCCCTCTATCCTACACCCATCTTCATGTGTCTCTGTCTGGTCTGCAGCGATCTACAACAAGGCCCACTGTCACTTCCACCCCTGTGTCCCTTCTGCCTTTTTTTTTTGTTTTGTTTTGTTTTTTTTTTTAATTTTTTTTTCCACACCCTCCCCCATTTTTTTCTTTTTCTTTGCTGCTTTGGTCATGACAGCCAATGTACACGGCCTTGAGACAGACTTTTATACATGGTGCAACAGTGTAAAAAAGATAACACACACCAACGACAGAGCTTATCTGGGACTGTGGACGTGCAGTCACTGCCACAGCAGGGAGGGTAAGAAAGAGGAAAGACACACTAGAGGTGAACGACCAGGATGTGCGTGTCTGAGAAAAATAAGAATGACTGTGTGTAAATGAACCATGAATTAAGAATATTTGACTTTTTACCTCTTTAGGACATGGCTTTTGTCTGTGATATCGAGCCTCGGCTGCAAAAAGAGTTGTCAAAATAGAAAAACAGTTGAGCAATAAACAATTATGCAGGTATTTTCTGCAGATGAGATGGTGAATAAGACTTTGTGTTTCCTTTCAGTCTTATAGGCATGCACATACCATAAACAGCTATTTTCATTGCTGATTCATTTATTGATTCGTTATTTGGTTCCATAAAATGTATGAAACTTGGAAAAAAAATGTTGATTGGCATTTCTCAGTGCCAAAGGTGACATCTTTGACTGTTTTGTTTTGTCCACAAGCCAATGGTATTTAGATTTCTGATCACATGGGAGTAAATAAAGCATAAAACAGTGACACTTGGGATTGTTATAAAAAAAAATGCATAATTTATAATTAAAGATAATTAAATACCAAAACAGTGGTTAATTTAATAGTTGACAACTCAGTATTCCCTGCAGCCCTGCAACCACAGGCCTGAAGATAAATCTCAGTATCTATTCCACAAATAAAAAGCAAAAGTAATAAAGTGAAATATTTTCTGTGTTTCCATTGGGAACCATTTCACTATATCACTGTCAGACAAACAGAGAAAAACAGAGCTCACACAATACCGACCCGAGACCTTTTCACATTTCGGGTCATACTATTGTGTGACAAACCATATGAAGTGAAGAGATAAGGTATTTCATTCACGGGTCTGACAGCCTGATTTGAATTTGGTATAAATCCACTGTCAGTAATGAAACAATGCAGATGTATCCCAGCCATGTTGCAGAATCATCATGAAAGAGTTGCAGATTTTCATGCTGCACAATAATTAAATGTTACATATCAATTCAGGTACATTCCTCTGCTGTGGGTGTGGACTAGTTGGAGGGTGTTTACTGTCCCAGATTGTAGTCTGTAATACAGACTGATCATTTTAGACTGGGAATGGGGACAAAGACAGGGAAAGGGCGGTGGCTTTGGCAACACACTGATCATAGTGCAGAGAGCCTCTTCTTCTGCTCAGCTGCTCTGGACTTTAAAGGCTATCTGACTTAACCCTCAAGATCACTAAAAAATAAAGGGTGTACGTTGTTTCATTCGCTAGGAGGAATAGCTGAATGCCATTGTGAATGCATGATATCCTGGGAAATGGTAATGTACAGTATGAGGCCTGTAAGCCTGTCCTCAGGCAGTGTGTGCCATTTTATTTCAAAGAAGAGGATTTTTTTAAATGAACATACACAGCACATCCCTTCTTGCCCCATCCTCCCTTGACAAGACACGCAATAGGAATGAAGGGTGTAACCCAGTTGAGCAAGATGGCTTCACTTCTGCAAATGTAGGCAATAAAACAACACAGGGGGCTTGGTTTTTGTTTTTTTTTTGCCTGGATGCAGGATTAACAGATGTGGACAAAATGACAGCCAGTTCAAAGTTGCTTTTTAACGGACACCGTGTCATTGCCATGTGATTCTCATTGACAGGCTGTCTTATGTCACACTCCAGGTTGCAATGGCACAAATGCATCTCGTGACACAGCCTATTGCGCATTCCTACCGGCGGAGTGAACTCTGGCTGTACAATTATGTAAGACAGGCTGCAACAATGTAACATACACTCCAGTAAGCTTTTCCCTTCTGACTATTCATCCTAAAGAAACACCATTTCTATATAATCCCACCATATATCTGACGAAATCACTGTAAGGCCTGCATGTATGGTATTTAAAACTTGAGAGCCCTTTGAGCTACAGGACAAGGCCTACTAGTGTCTTGCGTCATCTGATTTAAGAAGGTCTTACTTCTCCTCGCAGACATCTACAGTATGAAACTTGTGTTTATAAACTCATCTTTCATTTGAGGATTCTTCCATCTCAGCCAAATGACTGCTGGTACTACTACATTTCTCAGAAATGGCTTAGCTTCTCACTTTATCTTCCTGATTTTTACCTATTCCCCACCACAGCTCAGGCTTTTTTCAGAGCCTGTTATCGACTTAACAAATATAAAAAGAGTTCTGACGTGTTTTGACACGTTTAGATTACATAAATACAGTGTGTCACAATATGGGAATCCAAAAAATGATGAAATTACCACTCTTTCTGGATGATCCATTGGTTATTATTACACATGCAGTAACTGATTAACATTATGTAAGAGAAAATATGTCATAGCACTGATATTTCTCTGGGCTAGACTGCTGGATTTTCTGCAAAATCTATTTTGTTGCACCAAACGCACACTCTTTTTACTCTCAGACTATAATAGGACTTTGTAAGTGACTCCCTGTGCAAATATACCACGACAAAACCTCTCACTGTCAGTCATCCACATGTTGCATAAAAGGTTTGCAGGGTCTGTGATGTTGCCAAAGGGTGTCCAAATATCTATGGTGCGCACAAGTCCTACCAGCACCCCTGTTTCAGTAGGCCTGGACGATACAGTCTATGTGACACACAGGCAGGCCTTCAGCCAGAACTCCTTCAACATCAGATCTACACCCTCGAGGATCAGACGCACCACATTGAACAGAAACCCACGAACAGAACAGATCCAGAACCAGATCACACCCGAAGAGGCCGTTTGGACTTAAGTAAAAGTGGTTTTAGGACGGTTTCCCAGTGGTCGTTTTACAAGCAAACTGGGTCATCCAGCCGCCATGGGCTAAATCAGGCTGACAGGATCAACATTTATCCAGCACAAACACACAGACACCCTGACACCGGTAATGCGCCCCACCTTGACCGCCGGCCGGGTCGCTCCTGCTCGGCCAGCCGATCCACGGAGTTCACGGAGCCTCGCCCACTGCACTGCACGGCGGAGTCCTGGACCTCCAGCAGCCCGTGTCGCTGTCTGAGCGGCTATTTCTCTGACATCCGCGTTAGAACACGGTTTAGTGAGAGCTAAATGTGCGCTGATCACACTACTTTTCTACGCAGCAGCTGTACAGACCACAGCGCAGGACTTCAGCCCCTTTTACACAACTCCTGCCCGACTCCTCTGTCCTCCCGCCCCCCTCCTCCTCCTCCTCCTCCTTCTTCTCCTCCTCCTCCTCCTCCTTTCCCCGTCAAACACACACCCAAGTCAGGCACAACCGGCTTCCCAGTCCGATCAGCTGGCAGCGTGATGACGTAGGCAGCCACGAGTGGTGAACGTCAGAGTCCGCGGATCTGACGTGTACACGCATGTCTGCAGCAGCGACTGCAGCAGGTAGTGTTTGCAAAAATTAACACACAAATATTTGGAAAATGACAGCAGCCTTAGTCATCTGTGTGACATCACTGAAGTGGTCTGTTGTCGTGGATATAAGAATAAAAAATAAAAAAAAAACTGGAAAAAAAAAACATCCACTAAACTGTTTCTGTTTTAGTAGAAGAGGACAAGGCTCAAAAGCTTAGGGAAATACACTTTCTCTGGGGTTAAGGTCAAATTCACCAAACCAACCAGGTAGTTCTCATCAGATAAGTCTTTTCTTCTGTAAAATTTTAACTTTATCTTTTGTAACATGATCATGAAAGCATAGGATATGTGTTTCATTGGCTTCTTCTAAGTGGTTTGTTTTGTTAATGGGTCATTAGTGATGATAGGGGCTGAAATGTATAGATAAACAAGTATCAAAAGTAAAAGAAACAAACAAAACAATGTTGCCCACAAAGTAGGAATAAAATATTGTAGGCTATCTCTTCTCATAAGAGAAGAGATAATGTGATTTATTCTTGATAGACGGAGTGAAAAGGGACTCCATTGAAACCATCGCACCGGGTCAAAAGTGATCACTGAAGTATATACGTAAGAATGAAAACAGGAATCACCACATTTCAAGGTGTTCTGGACCGTCTACCAAAATTGCAGTGGGAAAAAAAACACAAAAAACTGAGCACACTAATATACACAGACTTCAAACTTCATTTGGTTGGTCAAGATTTCAGGTGTGAAAACATCCACTGACCACCAGAGGAGAGGGTGAGGGGGTTATTCAGCTGTTTGTAACCTGCAGTGTCACAACTCGATCACTAATACTATGAAGCTTTAAACAAATCAAACAGCCTAAACTGTCTTTGAATCAAGTATCTTTGTCTGAAAATGGCTTCAGAAGCTGGTTTCCACCGGCTCTATATGGAAAGTGTCATGAGATAACGTTTGTTATGATTTGGCGCCATATCATTACAATTTGATTAGATTTTTGATTTGATTTGACATGCATCACACACTGATAATAAACCCCTACTTTTAACCCATCACTATTTGAACATGCAGGAACTCACCATACTGTGACAGGAGCAGTTGGATGCCATGTCAGGTCCCCTGAATATTCTGGGTGTAATGCTTTGCCACTTAAAGGAACAGTCCACTGTGTTTTCATACTGAAATATGTCCTTCTCTGACCTGAGACGAGTTGATAGAGACCT
>JAQQZY010000007.1:25035298-25045658 GCA_030068375.1 Ostorhinchus rueppellii | reverse complement strand
AATATAGAAAGATACTGAAACTTGTGACTGCTTTCTTTTAGTTACACAGTACTTTACATTTGGCTTTTACTTTCAGTACTTGAGTTGTCTTTTTTTTTTTTTTTACATACTTCCATTTGCGATACTTAAGTACGAAAAAATGTGAATACTTTAGTACTTCCACTTAAGTATGATGTTTAAAGAACACTTAAACTTTTACTCCAGTTAGTTTTTTGATACAGCACTTATACTTCTACTCCACTCCTGTACTCCAGTACTTTGTACATCTCTGAGTGTAAATCATTAGCTTGTTATTGTCATTATACTCTAATTAACAGGGTATTTTATTTTTTTTAAACAAGAAGGCTTTTTTTTCATATTATCTCCATGAGGTGAGTAATGATTAGTATTATAGTATGTTAAAATGTGAGAAAACATCAGATTAGCACAATTAAAAATGTTTTTATTTATCTATTTTTTTACTGTTATTATTTCTTACTATTATTTATTTATTTTGTTTTTATATTTATTACACAGTTTTCACACAGTATATCAGTAAATACATGTTTCTTTGTGTCCAGCTGAGTGATTATTTTTGCAACTCCATGAAAAATAGGTTCATGAGAAAAATTTCATTGCATTGTTTTTTCATGCCCAAAGAGAAATAAAAACACTCAGGAAAAAACAAAAACAAAAAACCTGATTCTCATAATTCATGCATGAAAGGGTTAATTCAGTTGATTCCATACTTATTAGATATTTCTTCTTTCTTCCTAAAACTGTATTTTATTTTACATTGTTTCTCAGAGGACCATGATGACCTGTGTTTCAGACAAATGAGATTTTATTCTTGCGTTCAAACCATTTTATCTTTCCCATCTTTGTGTTGAATGAAACTGCACAGTCATCCTTCACTGTTTTTCCACCTGTTCAGCCTTGACAGGTTAATCTCTCAGGTAGCAGAGGTCGTGACCTGATTCACCTCCTGATGGACATGTTTGACTTTAGACTCACAGCACTATTTTAGTTTATAACAGAACACACTGACTGCTTTATGGAAGGAGTTTAGGAAATACCTGACTGGAAACTCAAAAGTATTTAAATTAGTGTGGATAGTGTCTACTCTGCTATGTGTTTTTTTTTTCTCAAAACGTAGCAAAAAACAAACAAACAAACAAACAAAAAACTGAATATGGTTTTCACATGTGCTGATAGGAAACCACTAATCCACTGTTAAAAGTTACTACCACACTTTCATTTTTGTACATTTCAACTAGTATGTTTACGGTTTTAAACATTAAAGTCTAGTGCTACAACAGTTTTCTATAAGTGATGTTAAACATTGAATGTCTAGATGGATTTTCCACTTGGTATATACTGAGTATCATCATACTGGTGCATGTGTTTCACGCTACATGATGAACTTCTTCTTGTGGAACAGGCTGACCAGAGTGGGGCCTTTGCAGTTGGTTTGGACTTCTTCTTTGATACATGGCAGGAAAATCTTCTCCGTTCTTATTTCTTTCTCATAATAAGGACAGACCTTTAGATGCTCCGATATGGACGGCTCATCTCGGAAGCCCCAGGTGTCGACAGGAGAGAACAAGGAGCTGAACTGCCAAACCTGAAGTAGCACAAAGACTGAGTAAAAATGAAAGCCAGTGACACAGACTACTCAAATACAACACCTTATGTCTCACTATGTGTTTCTTTATTACCTCCACCAAGGAGGTTATGTTTTTGCCAGGGTTTGTTTGTTTGTTTGTTTGTTTGTTAGCAACATAACTCAAAAGGTTATGGATGGATTTTGATGAAATTTTCAGGATATGTCCGCTCTGGGTCAAGGAAGAGTTGATTACATTTTGGAGGCGATCCAGATCACTGTTTGGATCCAGAGATTTTTTAAAGGATTCTTTATCATTGTGAGATAGGGCATGGCTGCACTGAATTGCATATGAGGTCATTCACGGCCATCTAGTGGAGGAAACACTACCTAAAAAAAAAAAAGTACAAACACTACCTTAAAACCACAGTGGACATATCCTGAAAATTTCATCAAAATCCGTCTATAACTTTTTGAGTTATGTTGCTAACAAACAAACAAACAAACCCTGGTAAAAACAAAACCTCCTTGACGGAGGTATTGAAAAAAAAAAAGTACAAATACTACCTTGACAGTGGTCTGTGTTCTCTGAGTGCTTTTCTACTTGGGCTATTTTTTCCATGTAAGGAATCAAATATGGTAAATTCATTCATTGACCTTGATTTTCTACATAACAATAAAAAGTCTTGAAAAATTTCACAAAACTAATAAAATCTTCTTATGTCCTCCAATAACACACTAAGGTTGAAAATTTAAACTTCCACTCTGATGCTACTTTTACTTAAACACTAAATACAAGGCTAACCTTCTGATTGGCTCTCCACTTGTTTTTTCCATGTGAGTCGGTCGTCCTCTCCCACTGCAGGCTGACCATCCCTCTGTCCTGGAGCAGAGACCAGCACACCTGCCTCATGAGCTGGGACACCAGAGCCAGCTGCGACAGGGACAGACTGTCCAGGAAACTGGCCATGTGGCAGAGCACCTCGTAAGGAAGTGAACTCAGAGTGTCCTCCCCTCCCCCTGCCCCGGACCCTCTCTTCTTGTCTTCTGCGGTCCCGGAGACCTGGGACATCAGTGATGCAGGGGTGGTGGGATGGAGACTGAAGCAGCCGAGCTCCTCACTGAAATGGAAATGAAAACCTGGCTTTCAAAACTGACATCATGCTTTCCCTTTTGCACATTTAGTCTAAAACAATAAGCATAACTGTTAAAAACAGAAGTTAATTCATCCAAAAATCCTGAGTTAAAAGATAATGAATTGGTGGTTTGCCTGAGCATCATCTTCCACAGATCTTCAATATGTAATACATAAATCTACCAGTAGAGGGAGACAAAGATCAAACTCACTTGGCTTTAAACACACATTAAGTGAAAACTATCCAACTTTCTCACTTTTTTTTTTTTTTTATAAATGTATTATCATACAATCCATGATTTATTGCCGCATGGTATAATCAGTGATAGGAGAAGTATTATGGTCCTTTTCTTTTGTAAAAGTGCAAATACAATTCTTTGAAAATACTCATTACGTGAAACTCAAAACTTCACTGAAGTAAAAAGTAGGTGTTGTCAGTAAAATGGACATAAGCATGAAAAGTAAAGGCAGCCACTATTCAATAAAATGGTCTCTGTCTGTATTTTACTACTATGCATGATGATTTCACATTTGTTTTACAGCTGCTTTAAAGTGTGTATTGTATTTTATTTTATTTTTTTTTTTTTTGTACATGGGCTGAACTCAGCTGAACTACTTCATAGACTGTTGTTTAATTTAATGCATCATTTTCTGTATGCAGTATTTTTGTAGCATCATTGTACTGATAGTTTTTTTTTGTTTTGTTTTGTTTTTTTTTTTTACATTGGTGCAGTTTCCACCTAAGTCAAGAGGGGTTTAAAAGGGTTGGTGTAAGAAAAAAACATTTTCTCAATCCTTAAGGGAAATTTTCATTCTTCACCTCATCACTGTCGAAAACTAACATACTGCATTTGGATATTTTTGGTTGTCATTAGACGGGAAGAGGATATAAAAATAAAAAAGTGAAATATGACAAATGTGGTGGAATAAAAAGTACTTGAGTTATGCGCTTCCACTGCTGATTGTAACTCACAATATACCTACAAACAGATCATTAACCCCTTAACTCCTGAAATGTTTTCCAGTTGTGAAAAAAAATTGACTTGTGTTTTTTCTTTCAAGTACATAATATTTTGTTTGCATTTTGGAGTGTGGAAGGGTTGATGCAAATTCGTGATGAGTTAAAACTGCCAGCGCTGTAAAAATACATGAGAAAATACCCAATAGTAATAATGCAAAACTTTCATCTCACTTGTATTTGACGGTGGCTTCAAGTGTTGATGGCTGGAACCTCTTTTGGCTGTAGGTACAACCCAGATACGCCAGTGGACATCTCTGCTCAAACCAGCCATTCACATTCATGTGGATGTCACTGTGGATGTTCCTGTATGTAAAGAATATTTGGAAGCTTTATTTTTACATGTAAAAGTTTCCTGTTTTCCTTATTACCTCCGCCAAGGAGGTTATGTTTTACTGTGCGTTTGTTTGTTTGTTTGTTAGCAACATAACTCAAAAAGTTATGGCCGGATTTTGATGAAATTTTCAGGGTATGTCCACTCTGGGTCAAGGAAGAGATGATTAAATTTTGTAGGCGTTTTGAATCACCGTCTGGATCCAGGAACTTTTTAGATGATTCTTTATCATTGTGAGATAGAGCATGGTGGTACAGATTTGCATATGAGGTCATTCACTGCCATCTAGTGGAGGAAAGTACACTACCTTAAAAAAAAGTACAAACACTACCTTAAAAAAAGTACAAACACTACCTTGAAATAAAAAGTACAAATACTACCTTAAAAAAAAAATACAAGCACTACCTTGGCGGAGGTCTGCGCTCTCCAAGTGCTTTTCTAGTTTTTAAATGTGCTCCATAAATAAAATGGATGTTAGACAGGACTCACTTATAATGTCTGCTATACTCTCTGCGTTGAAAGGTGTGACCACAGAGGAAGGTGAAGGCGGAGCTGGCCTTGTGGTGTCGACTGGTGACGCTCTCCACCTGCAGCTGAAGGTGCAGCTCCAGTGGTTTATTAGTCATCAGGTCAGCCAAAGATGTGTTTTTGGGAAAAGGAGCTGATAGGAAGCTGTAGGTCTGGGTGCCTTCATCTGTCAGCAGAGCGTCTGTGCTCGTGGTCTCTGCGATAAGGTGACCTCTTTGCTCTTTCTCCAGGGAGCAAAGTATAGAGGCCTGATGAGAAAATAAGAAAACACAATATGAGACTGTTTTCATTCTACTGATCATGGAATGTTAACGTTATGTGGAAGTGAACAAACAGGATGGCACAATCAGCACACTGTAAAAAGTAAAACTTGAATCAACTTAAAGATTTTTCTTTAATAGGTCACACATAAAAAAAACTGTTGAGTGAACCAAATTCAATTATATTCAGTTACATTCAATATAATTTAATTTGGTTCACTCAACTAATTCTTTTTAATGTGTGACCTATTGAAAAAAATTTTTGAAGTTGATTCAAGTTTTACTTTTTTCAGTCCAAATATAGTCTCCCAAAAGCTTCAGTGGGCAATGGTTTTTAAGTGCTGAATGACAGGACCCTAATGTCAGCCACTGGTTTTTGGGCTACTGGAAGCCAGTTTACAATTCAATAGCTGCTGTTTTTTTGAGCAGGAACTGACCATATTTGGACATGAGAGGCCAGACTATGGGAGCCCACTGGGTTAGAGGTAAGCTAATGCTAAAGGCTAGCTTACTGTTTCAGTAAAAACATTAAACTGATGAAGTATAGTGTAACAAAATAATTTTGTCAAGTTTCTGGAATCTGTTAACTTCAACTCCAGCAGTGATATGTGTCAGGAAAGGATGCATTTGATTCAATAAATAAATCCAAATTCTGACACAGCCTGAAGTAGCATCAAAGTCTGTATTTGACCTTGTTATCAGAGGAAACATTTTAATATAGACCACTTGATCCATCATTAGAGTCAATATAAAACTAATCAGACCAAAACAAATGTAAGAACCCAACCGCAGCAGCCATTAGCAGCATGACAACTTCAAGACATTCAATATGTTATATTTCCAGTGGTTTTACAGATGTTTCTGTAACTTGTGACAGATGAGTTCAGCCTTTTGAAAGGTCTATTCATAGAGGTATAATATAAAAATGAATCCTTGATAATGAAAACCATGACTGTTTATGTGCTTGTCCACCATGTTTCTTTTACATAATATTGGAGTGCATCAGGATCTAATGTTAAAGCTATAATTGCAACTCCATGAACACCTCTCACCTCATTCCACTCGTCTAAAGTAGGAACATAACTTGCTGCACTCTTTTATTACCCCTTAGCCAAATATAGTGTGAGATTCTGTTGAAAGTTGCTGCCCTATAATTTACATTAGATTGTCTTTGTATTTGAAATCTCAGTGCATTCTTCAGATAATATGATTGTGTGATTGAACGGACATGTCACCATTTGACCTTGAAAAAGTAGGTCAAGGTGACCTATTTTCAATAGGCTTCTGCACAATGCCAAGATGCATCCAGAGTATAAATTTGATGCAGATACCTTAATGCATTCTTGAGATAATCCAATTTGGTTGTTGAATGGACAGATAAACGGGCAGATAGATGGACAAACAGACAGATGACAAAAGGATAACAATACCCCTTCAGTTACAGTGAATGCTAAAAACATTACAAAAAACTTCTGTTATTTTCAGATTATTTTCAGATTGTTATACACTACTGAAAGCTGTAATATTTTTTGGAATTTTTTTTTTAAAAAAATGGTATACACACACACACACACACACACACACAATTAAAAAAAAAAAATTCTGCACGGAATGTAAATAAGCGTGTCTTATGTCATTATGATTGTTGAATTTCCTTCCCTCACCTGTACTTCCTCCCAGACAGGCATGTCCTGTAGCGCCACCCCCAGGTCACTGGTGTCCACACCTTTGCTCTCCCTTTTGTAGAACCCAGGGTTGCGGATGCGGCTGTGTTTTGCGGAGAAGCTGGTCGGGATTTTAAATGTACGAACTGTGATGATCTTCAATGGCTCCACATGTCCATAGTAAAAACTCTTCTTCACATTCTTGGTATGACAGGAGGAGGAAGAGGCAGAGGAGGAGGGATCAGTGCATGCGCTGCCCACCTGTTTGCAGGTGTTTGAAGCAGCAGCACCCATACATGACTCAGCATCTTCTTCCATCAGAGTTCCCAGAGTTCCCTTGCCTTCAGCAGCTCCCTTCCCTCTTCCAGCCCCTCCGGCCTCCCTGCAGCCGCCCATCTCCATGGTGAACATGCGCTCCCATGCATTGTAGTTTTCCAAAAACTCAGGATTCACCCCAGAGTCGCCCCTAGCAAGAGCCTCTCTCTCCTGCTGAGTCAGAGTGGGCTGGTGAATCTCATCCACATTCTCATCCTCATCATCCTCATCATCATCCTCATCATCCTCTTTCTCTTCAAACATACGAGTGTTGAATATGGTAAAAGGCTGCCAGACATGAGCGTTTTGCTTTGTGGCTGCCTTCTCCAAAGCAGCCTTTTTCTTCTTCTCCTTCTTCCTCTCCTCCTGCCTTCTTCTTTCCTCTTTCTCCTCCTCCTCCACACTCTGGATCAGCTCTGGAAACAGTTTCTTCATCTTCATGGAGTGGAACAGTCGGTCCTGGTCTTTCAGAGCCATGGCCAGGTCCAGACATCCTCCACGCTCTCTCTGACTCAGTAGGTTTTCATGGAGTTCTATGTTTGAATGAGAATGAGCATCATTTGCTGGCCAGCGATTCCACTCCATGGAGCAGCACACCAGGCTGGCCGGACACACCTGGAGATGTGCAGCCTGCGAGGAGCGGGTCATCTGGAGTGGGCATCCATACTCAGCATTGAGGCAGGGCACCCTCACATTGGGACACAGCAGCAGGTGTTCCTCCTCTTTGCACAGGTGGAACACCGCTCCACAGAGCAAGCGGCAGGAGGTGACCACACAGCACACAGAGGCTTCCACACGAGCCCTGCAGCGCCGGCTGTAACACGAATCACAGTGGGCATGATGTCCACGTCTGGAGGCTCGAGAACGATGACTCTAAGGAAACATTTAGGCTGATTATTCAACAGAAACATCCTTGGCATGTTTATTACTGTGTGTTTATGATACAGTTGCAGGGTTAGTCATATTTATTGGCTGTCATGTTGCATCACAAGGCTTTTTTCACATTCTTTCACCTCAAACCAGCAGAACCTTACTTTAAATTCTAATGAAGAGCTTCCACATACAACATAAAATACACACTGGGCTGATTTCAGCAAGAATGTAGATATATGATGCACAAGACATGCAAAAGGAATATCATCCACCAACATGTGTGCAGAATAAGAAGAAGCTCTTCGATTAAGAGGTTCCCCAAGAGACACAGGAACTATCTGTGTGGTTTTACAGAGCGTTGTAAAATAAAACCATACCATGCTTTGGATCTTCTGGGAGCACTTTTGTCTGTCCTGCAAACAGAAAGGAAACTATGAATGTCACACGTACCATCGACTGGATTAAAATTAGCACATCTAGAACTATCTCAGAAGAAGGGCACGTAAACACACACAACAGCAGCAGCAGAGTAAGTAACAGTGAAACACAGACTTCATCCCTACCACTTTATAAGTTGAAAAGTACGCACTCCGACTTGTGTTTTACCGACCAAGAGTGTGTCAGTGTTATGTGTGTGTGTTATAAATAGAACTGGGTACTGACCATGAAATGTTACCCAGGTGGTCCGAAACATGGTGTGGGTTACCAGGCCTTTCAACAACTTACATCAGACAATTTCTATCACCTTCGCCCCTGAGACTCCTGGTTGGTGAAGCCGCTGATAATCAGTACATTTCAACCCACACAGTAAAAACAGACTGAATCATCTGTAAAACCCAAACAGTGTCCTCTAGTGGAGGTTTGCTCTAATCTTGAGAACTGTAACACATGGTTTAATATTGATTCTGTGCGGGTTTTGCTGCATTTAGACTTTCTTTTCAGCCCCAGCATGAACATTTGTAAGTTTGTGTGATTTGTGTGAATGTGTGATACATTTGGATCCTCAGCTGTAGAGGACAAGACTGAGGGGGAGTTATTTCTCCTTCTGAACCTGCTCGAAGCTGCCCAGCTAATTTTAACCTGCCTGTTCAACAAGCTCAGGGACTCAAGGAGAGGAAAGAACCCTTCTGCTTTGGCACGTTGGTAAGACCTTTATTTGTGCTGGACTTAATCTCATGGTTTCTAATCATTTATCTCCTTTTGTGTTCATACTTGGGTAATGAAAGGGAACAGGTGATTTGGTGCTTTCAGGTCCATCGATTTTAAGGTGTTGCAGAGCTTCAGGAGAACTAAGGAAATACTACTGTTACAATTTACAATGAATATCATTTTTTTAAGGGTGTATTAAGAGTTATCTGTTTGGATTTTTTACTTTTTAAACTATCGTTTGTTGCGTCTGTATGTATGTACAGTATGTATGAATGTGTGTGTGTGTGTGTGTGTGTGTGTGTGTGTGTGTGTGTGTGTGTGTGTTTGTGTGTTTGTTTTTTAAGTACAATAAGTTCCCTACTGTAGTTCAGTCATATCTTGGTTGATCCGATAAAACTATACCACTGATAATCCTTTAACCTATATGGATAAAGGTCAAATCTGCCTCTATTTTCTTTTCTTACAGGTTTAAAAAAAAAAAAAGATTCCCTACAGAAAGCTTTACAGATATGGTGAGTTAGAAAAAGAAAGTTCTTAAGGATCATCTTCAACTTGTTCTTTTTCTCAGTTTTCAAACACTCTCTCTCTTCCACTGCCTTGATCAATCAGAGTCACCGTTCTCGAGCCTCCAGACGTGGACATCATGCCCACTGTGATTCGTGTTACAGCCGGCGCTGCAGGGCTCGTGTGGAGGTCTCTGTGTCCTGTGCAATCACCTCCTGCCGCCTGCTCTGTGGAGCTGTGTTCCACCTGTGCAAAGAGGAGGATCACCTGCTGCTCTGCCCTAACGTCAGGGTGCCCTGCCTCAACGCTGAGTATGGATGCCTGCTCCAGATGACCCGCTCATCCAGGGGTCAGCACCTCCAGGTGTGTCCGGCCAGTGTGGTGTGCTGCTCCATGGACTGGCTCCGATGGCCGACTGATGAAACAAACCCTCACTCCTTCATAGCGCTGCAGGATAATGTGTTGAATGAGAATGAGGAGCAGGAGGAGGCCCTGGACATTGGCATGGCCCTGGTCGATCAGTCAGACCTCTATGCACGAATGAAAATGAAGCCTCTCTATCCACAGCTGATGGAGGCTGAAGAGGAAGAGGAAGAGGAGAAAGGAACAGATGAGGAGGAGGAGAAGGAGGAGGAGGCAGTGGGACCATTTGTAAATAGTGTCACAGACAAAGATAAAGGTGAATCTCAGTTGCGTCTCTATCTCTTGGATTAATTCTGAACTGGGGTAACTTGTCTATAATTTCCATTCATCTATTTAGAAATTTAGACTTTTGCCGTAGCCAGTCGGCAAAACAGCAAATACATCTTTCTTTAAAAGAAAAAACTTCAGTGCTTCTTCCTGCTCAGCTTTCAAAGAGAAGCCCAAGTACAACTCTCCCAAAATTAATGATAAAGCCAAATTAAACGACTGCTGTTCCGTATTGTGCTAAGCCCGCCCTACAATCTCGCTACACAGATGGAGCGTTGTGATTGGATCGGTTAATTTGTACCAGACCT
>JAQQZY010000007.1:24971016-24998997 GCA_030068375.1 Ostorhinchus rueppellii | reverse complement strand
CCATGTCGCTAAAACATGCTCACAGGTAAAAGAGTAGATATAGATATAGATATAGATATAGTTATAGATATAGATACAGATATAGTTATAGTTATAGATACAGATATAGATAAAGATAAAGATATAGATATAGATGCAGATATAGTTATAGATATAGATATGGATATAGATATAGATACAGATACAGTTATAGTTATAGATACATATAAAGATATAGATATAGATACAGATATTGTAATATATATAGATATAGATATATATATATAGATACAGATATTGTTATAGATATAGATATAGATATAGATATAGATATAGATATAGATATGCATATAGATACAGATATAGTTATAGATATAGATATAGATACAGTTATAAATATAGATACAGATACATTTGTAGATACAGATATAGATACAGATATAGATATAGATACAGATATAGATATAGATACAGATATAGATATAGTTATAGATATAGATGCAGATATACATATAGATATAGACATAAATATATCAGCAATGTGAGCAAGCATTGCTATACAATTGAGGTGATTTCTATTTAACACTGAATACATAGGAGCAAAGACAAGCTGAAATATAATAAGCACATTTTCAGTGCAGATTAAAAAAACAATAAAAGAAGAAAAATACTGTTGTGGTATTAGATTTGAGAGAAAAAAAGATCATAAATCCCATATAGATCAAAAAAGATCATAAATCCCACTTATAGAACTGAGATGAATATTTTCAATACTAAAATATTATACCCTCAGCATGACCATAATAATCCTTAACACAATGCAACATAATGACAAAAAATCTTTAGATTGAGTATAAATAGGTATACTAAATAGTGTGTGTGTGTGTGTGTGTGTGTGTATGTCCTACTTAGTTTTCTTTAGATAAACCTTCTTCTCACCGTCTTGTCTGTTTTCTGTGCAGTCATCATCTTCTTGCAACTATGCTTGAGAGTAAAGGAGAGTTTCGATCAGCACTGCAACATGAGAAAGAGGCTTTTTCAATTTATAAAAGACAAGTATGCTTTCATATTGTACCAGTGTATGCCATGCATGTCAATACAAAATGTTTGATGCTGCAGTCTAATGGTAGTAACTAAGAGACTTCACTGTTGTTCCAATGAAGGTTGGTGACAGCCACGACAAAACGAAGGAAAGCTCGGAGTATCTGAAGAGTCTCACTCAGCAGGCGGTAATCCTTCAGAAAGTTATCAACCAGATCTACAGTAACACACCTGGTGCCTGTGTCCCACCTCCAAAGGTATGCACACTTAAATTACAAACCCTCTTATATACTCATTGGACTGTTATAATGCACCTCATTTGAGATTTTTTCCCCCCTAGTTTACATCACCAAACCTTGCTACAATCCTTCAACAACTCAACTTAACCTGTGGGATCATTCTCATTCCTCTCAGGTAACGTGGAAATGCTCTCATATAAACTATTGCAAATAGAATTAAAGTCAAGAGTTACAACACAATTTCAAGGATAAAGCATGAATATCGTGGCAATATATCCCAGTGATAAACACATATACACAGTAGTGAGCTGTTTTAAGAAAAACATTTGGGATCTGTTTTAGATCTTTGAATTCATTAGGATTAATATTGACAAGTCATTGGTATTGGAAAATATTGAGAGACAAACAAATCTTTTTATTGCAGTTGTTGAATTGCTTTAAATGTCAATATGGTGGTTATAATGTTCACCTCTTCTGATGTTTATTCTGTTAAAAAGTGAATGTTGAAGGTGATTCAATTTTCTGAAATTACACTTTCTCACACATCAACTGCTTCTGTCGTTCTCCTCTTATGTCTGTTTCTTTAGTGCAAAAGAAGTGGCAGATCTGAGGATGGAGTTTCAAGGAAAGGAGAAGGTTCAAGTGGAAGAGCTAGAAAAACAGTTATTAAAGCAAAAACACTTGACATCTGCCAACAGGGGGGAACAACACTGAACTGTGGACTGAAATGGTTACAATAAACACCTGTGCTCAGTCAGACATTGACAGACAAGAAATCACAACCTTAGCAGACTGAATAAAGGTTAGCCTAGTTTGGAAAACAACTGTGTCCCTGTAACAGACAGGTAAAGACATGTAATTTTGAAAAAAAAAAAAAAAAAAAAGGTGTTGTTTCTGCAAACCTAGTTACAGCAATTTTATTTGCCATCAACAGGTTATTTTTGTTTTTTTTTCATATGTGCTCTGAGAATAAAGATTTAGATCACCAATGTGAAGAGGTTATTCAGTCTGATTGCGAGAGTATTATTTTGCTCTGCAGTTCCTCGTGTGTCCACCTGGTTTCACAGTTGTGCTATAACAGTTCAGAGTGGGTGATCCGCCCGTCGATCTCTATGACCTTTTTGATACATACAGATCGATCATAATTTAATACTTTTTCCACGCATGTGTCCTGAACTGCTTGGTGGTCGTTGAGAGGCAATAGCAATTTCAGTTAGTAATAAACATACCAGTAGTCTGAGTGGGGTGGAAATTAGATAAATATTATTGTCATTATTTAAAGATGGATTGTTTATGACAAGCTGTGAATGAATCTTCTTTGTAAATATTATTTGTATTTACTAAATAAAAGGGGTTTCAAGGTTGACAATTATACAATATATCTATCCATATTTTATCTGTGGAGACAAGTTCTGTCTTTAAATTACAGCAACATTACATTATTAATGATGTAACTGCCTCAAGAATGAGCGTGTTAATCGTTATTTATCAAACCGAAAAATACTGATGACTGCACATGATATTAAACGTCATGTACTGAACTAATATGTCACGGTGTGTTTTTCCTTTAACTCTATAAGCGACAGGAGTTCATGCTGCGCGTCACCGTTTACCTCGACGTGCGCGTGTCCGATGTCCAATCGCGACCGTTAGCCGGGGCCGGGAGAATGCGGCGGTACCAAAGAGAAAAAATCTGACTGACCGTGCCGGCTGATGTGAAAAGTCGGATCAAAAATAGAGTTTTATATCAGATGTTTAGATCAGACATTGGGCTATGAATATCACCATCTATCAAAAGGTGAGTTATAAGTGCGTACACGCCAATATATTTTTGTTTTGACACTTAAAATTACTTGTTATTTTGACGACGAATTGCCTGCAGTGTCTGCGCTTTCCCCTTCCAATCTCAAAATGGCGGAGAAGCCGAAAGCTAAGCTAAGTGGTATAGTTGGCATTCACAAGAGCATCGATTAAGAGAAGGGGCGTGAGGAGAGGATAACAGTGATATTATTTAACCATGATGTACGTGATAGTGATCTCAAAGGCAGTTTTGTGGTTTTCGGTCTGTGCTTTAGATGCATCTGGACACTTGTTGTGAAACCTAGCTAACATCATTTGGCTAGCATTAGCTTCGTCTATTTATGGAAGTTCATTAGGGATGAGCTAACGTGGTAAGTTAGCCGGCTAAGCTAACGTTAGGTGCTGTCAGTATACTGCCATGTTTTCCTCAGCCGTGGGGATATATTCAGATGTTGCATATATATACGCGTATAAGTAAAATTCATCCCTTTGGTTCTGCAAGGCTTTTAATATTTTGTCGTGGTAATCTTCATCTCCGTTGATGCGTTTTGTGTTCTAGTTAACTATCTCTTTACAACCCAGTAACGTTTATCAGTCTAATGGCTCATTATCTTTGCAAATGATAATGCATGTTGGATTGTAGTAAGATGTCAAGTTGCTTAACTAACTGTTATCTTCAGCTCGTATCCGGAGTATGTTTTGGAGACATTATGATGGTGTAAATCCAGTCTGCTCAAACTGACAGCTTCATCTTCTACGTCACCCTGCTAAGCTAACGTTAGCTAGAAAGGGCGTTGCTGAGCCATTGCTGCAACTTTGCCCTTGTGGCCATCGAAGCTTTGAAAGACGCCACACTAACCAGATTTTTAACCTATTCTTAATAATCAAAGAAAAAAGACGCCACTAGTCCGTGTCTATCTGGTTTTCTTACATTCGTTAGTCTTCCTCAAGCTCACGTACAAAGGTTTGAGGAATCACGATCAGGGTGGAGACTACAGGACTATCACCACAACATTGTAATCCAAGGCAAGGGTTTGTGATGTTATTCATTCATAGAATTAACTTAACGTGCAATGTTAGTGATTTTCACTTGTTAATTTTAATCGTCTTAATTTCTCAGTTTTTCTTAAAAAGCAGCAATGTGTAGGCCCATGTCTCCTCAATACCTCAGTCAGAGTGCCAGGACATGTCACATGTTTTCAAAAATACTTCATCATTTTGTCTGAGTTGTACTCATTATACATTTAAAATGCTGTTCATGATAGTGGTGCAGTCATTGCCAGCATTTAATTTGACTCTATTCTTGCTTTTTACCTGCATTCTTGCATATGCTGCGTCAAGTGCTCTATTATCTGATTACTTTCACACACATCTAAGTAGTACACTGTTTTTAAATCAAATATGGCCATCATTTCACTAGACTTGATATTTAGAAATAACCTTTTGTATGTTTTTTTTTTTTTCTGTTGTGTGTGAATTTAAGATACTTGTATTTATATCAGATGTTGCATTTTAACATTAAATATATTTTTTTAACTAATAGCATTTAGTTTGGAATAGGACACTAATTACTAATATTACAATTAATCCTCTTGCCAATATGTATCACTAATGAAGGAGAAGTAGGATTTAGCTGGACTGTAGACAGATAGTTGGAGAAATCAATCATTGCATATTATAACTGATTATTATTATTATTATTATATCTGAAAATATGCATTTCTTTTGTATTTAATTAATACCAGGATGGACTGGTCTGAAGGTCACCCATAAAGAGAGGCACAGTTCAGCAGCTTGGTAATAAATAGTATGATGGTTGAGATCCTGATCCTGATCCAGGAATTTTGACAGTGATTGGTTTAATTAATTTCACGTAAGTAAGATTGTCATATGTTTTACTTTTTAGGAATTCAGTCCTATGTTCTTGTCACTTTTTATCATGTTAAAAATCACTCTGGGAATGGATTTAGTGCAGATGCTGTGAAGTTTTTTTTTTTTTGGACTGCCCCAATACCTTCAATTAATTGATTAATAATAAATAAATACATGTGATGTTAATATCACCTATACTCATAGTAGTCTTCACATTGATTTTCACCAATATTAATAGAATTGTTTGGTCTGTGTGTCAGTGTGTCATTGTTTCTGGAATTTCCTTGCTCAGGTTTTTTTCTCTTGATGTGATATGAAGAGGTGAAAAGAACATTTATGGATGTCTTTTAAGAGAGATGGCACAGTTATTACATAACACCATATTGCAATGAAAAATAATGACAATTATTTTACATAATTGTAGTAATCCTTTCCTTTTACGGATTTTTTTAATCAAGTCTGAATCAAATCAGTTACTGTTGTTTGATAATCTCCTTTAATGACCTCATGTTATTACACACCTTTGTTATGCTGTGAATTCAAATTCAGATGTATGACTTTGTGGTGAGTTGGGCCTGGATCCCAAGGGGGTGGCATATTGGAGAAATCCCCATTTATATATCAATAATTTATGGATGTTAATGAAAGTCGTCCACACATTTTGAAAAGTTACTCTTTTGTCTTTACTGTTTTATAATGTTTATTGTTTGGTTCGGTGTGGTTCAGTTCAGCGTGTCATTTATTTACCTTTGTATAGCATTAGTCAAGCCATGACATCTTGAAAGAGTTTAGCGTGATCCTGGGTTGAACATAAGCCCACAACTAAACACAAATGGAGTGTGAATAGAGTGATGAAGCTGTGTGGAAATGGATACAATTTGTATTACATCTGTTTATTATCCTTAGTGAAGGTAAAATTGTTTAAGTTACTAAATATGCTTTTCTAGCCAATCGATGTTGGGTCTATGTGTAGAAAACATAGCTTGTTATGATAGCAAAACAAATAATTTATGACTAATTCAGCTTCCACTATTTTTTTATTCTTTCTTTGAAATTAAGTGATTTGTTGGACAAAAATTCTATCATAATGAATTTACAGAAAACTGAATTGTTTATCACTATTCCTGGTAGGTCAATGGTCCACTCTCAGTGGAATATTTCTAATATCGTTTGGTTTCATAAGTATTAATCAAATCATTACATCTTGTTGTGACTAACCTTGAAATTGTCAAATTAATTGTACAGCTTGTTTCTTAAATTAAGTTTCCTTAGTCTTCTTTTGTCTGCAGCTGGCCTAGCCCCTTCATTTCCCATCATGGTTTTCCTCTGTAGATAATCGCTGTCTTTACTGTGTTGGGAAAATGTATTTAGGAACAATGACTTGTATAATATTATCATTTGGTCAAAACAGGTACTTTCTTATCAATATGTCCCATGTTGTACTGTATAGAAATAATCAAAGTTAAAATCCAAACCAGTGCTCTCTATGCCAGAGAGTTAATGTATTCATGTAAGATCAATGTCATCTTCTCCCCCTATTGTGGTTTTGAGGCAATCTTGGCTGTGGTCCCACCAAAGTAGAAAGTGTCAGGTCATTGTCAGTTTGAAGTACAGTTTAACACACCCTTTGACCACCATAGAGGTTAAACTGTTTTTGGTTGTCTTAGGATTTTGCCAGGTACTTGTAACATAACTACTTGTACTTGTGCATGAATCTCATGGCAAGAGTTTCATTTGTAATGTTAATTTTTAATCCATTTTTGTAAATACATCATCAGACTCTTCATGATTGTTATTGAGTATTTTTTTTAGTGTTAAGCCCTTACCTAAAGTCATGTTGTCTGTGAAAACAAAATACTGGTACCTTAATCTGTGCTGTTGTTTAACAAAAACATCTCTCTTGCACTGAAGTAGAGTTGAATACTCCTTTTTTTTTTTTATTTATTTTTTTTTATGTTAACCTCAGTTGAGTCTTTGGTACATCAGAATTAGGGCTGGAAATAATGTGTGTTTATAACCACTTTACACAGGTGAACTAATGTTTTGTAACTTAACTTTTCCTTTCTTATTTGTCACAGAAAAGACTTTGGCCTGTCGTTCTGATTTATGACTCACTATGTTGCAGTGAGTAGCACTAAATCTAGATAACTGGACACTATTTCAATAGCTAGATGAAGACCTATGACAAAACCCGTTCTCATAACATCACTTGTAGTTGTGTGGATATGTGTGCATGCATTTATGCATTTCATGGTTTTAAGAATCTCATGCAGGTGTAAAAAGAAATGGTTATGTAATAATTTGGAGGATGTCTGTTTGGTCAAATGCTATTTCTGAAGCACACTGAAGAGTGCTGTTCAGCTAAAAACACTAGTCAGTCCTGTCAACCCAGAGCACTCATTAAGTTTGCAGACAGAAGAGAGGAGTTCTTTCTAGGACACTTGAGGACCTTTCCTGGCTAAATGTTTTGTTTGCTGTGGCTGTCATGCTTTTACTGAAAAGAAATCCTCAAATTTTCAACAATCTCCAAGAAAAAAGTACATAAGAAAGCCCCTAATGATATGTTTGCATAAATAATCAATTGCAGTAGCATGACTCTGCATTTATTTACCTTTCTGAAGCAGTGTGTTGTGTTAAGAGAGTGAAATAATGGAGTTGATGCACTAGGCAATGATAGTCAGCCAGATAAGGGTGGCCTGCTGTTAAAGTTCTCTCTCCCATGTCTGGGGTTAATCCTGTTAGCTGCCGTCCAGTGCCATCTTTATGTTGCACTGTCAGCTGTATGGAGGACTTGTGGTCTCTGTCACTGTGAGACACCCACAGACGCAAGGTTGTCTTTGTCTGGCGGCTAAGCTGCTTACTGGCATTGTGGTCTCAGGTGCTTGTAGTGTTGAAGCTCAAGAAGTGAATTACAGGTTTGCAATCACTGAATGGCTCGTTTAATTGCTCATTCTGTGCTTTTGATCCCTGTTGGGTAAGTGACAAAATCATAATTAATAAAAAAAATATCTAGGTTATTTTAGTTTTATGAACCACTTGCTGCAATTGTTGGATTGTTGTAATAGCTTATGAAGCAAATATGTCAAATAACTGTTTAGTTGGAGCATCTTAATCTCAGGATTTGTTGATGTTGTTTGTCTTGTGTGATGGTAAACAGACTTCCTTTGGAGTGATGAGTCAACACAAGACGACATTTGACATCCAGGTCCTTTCAGGAAATGGATCAGTGCTTGTTTATATTTTCTGACATTGTACAGACACTAGACAAATGATATAAAGCTAGGTGCAGGATGTCTTCTTTATTTATGGAAAAATAATTGATATATGAGTCTGGTTTAGACCAGCTCTAAATGCAAAGTGTCATGAGAGATAACCTTTGTTATGATGTAGCGCTATACAAATAAAATTTGATTGATTGATTGATTAAACCTGTGCCAGTGTTTAAGCAAGTGTTGAAGACAAATAATCAGGAGTTCCTGCTGTGTTTTGATTAATTTAACTTTTCACTTTTGTGTTTTTTCATGCCTTTGTGCTTCATTTACTTAAACCTTGTAACTTAAATGGCATGAAGCTCATTGTTTCTGGCAGTCGCTTTGTAATTTTCTATTTTTTATACATACTTCTCTCCCTCTCCTCCATTCATCAGGTAATGGGAACGCTTGACCATTGAGATTTGGGCCAGTCACAGTTCTTGGGGAGTCTTGACCCTTCAGCTGATCGACAGCCCTATCTCCAGTCAGCCTTACCCAGTTTGGCTCCTTTTTCTCCATCCGTAATTCTCTGAAGGAAACCCATCACTAAGGGAAGGAACACCTCCTCTCTGCGTACTTCAAGGCCAGTTTCCCTCAGCCCATCACCTCGCCCTTGCCTCCCCGAGAGGGAGCAAACAGCAGCCACCATGGTGCTGTCACAGAGACAGAGAGATGAACTGTGAGTGTCTGGACATAAGTATGTGGGTGTGCTGGCTCACTAAACACACAAAACAAGCACAGACATGTCAACAAACACACGTGCACTGGGCGTTAGACCATGGCACATTCATCACTTTCTTTTACTGATAAAAAGTTGTCAGATAGTAACCTGTCTGATCGATGCAGAGGTTATTGCAGGTGTGAGAAAGTGTATTTCTGTACAAGAATGTGTAATGGTAGAGATGATGTGAAGAGATGTGAGCTCCAAGGTGCTTCACTTGATAGCTGCTTAGTGAATATTTCATAACCCACATGACAGGAGCAAAGAAATGAGGGGGATGGGGAAGGAGAAGGGACCTCAAATGACGACTGGTTAACGAGAGCATCCCTGAGCAGCAGAATATGTGCAGACCATGCGGTATACTCCCAACATCAAAATATCAGATTTTGTTTATTATCATCTTGATAAAACCCTTTGCTCTTAAAGAAAATAATTGTAAATGTGACCAATTGAAACATTTGAATGACGATTTACTCAAAATATACATGTCAAAATTAGCATATAAAACCAGTATCAGCTGTTAAAAAAACATCCTAAAGCTATTGCCTAAATTTAGTACTGTTACTTATAAAATATTTACTCCTTGTCTCATGAAAGAGCTGTTCCACTTATTTATATAACTGTGTATGTCTGTGTGTGTATCTAGGGTTGTGTTTTCATGTTACTGTGGTTGCCCAGTCCTCGGTTGTCTGTGCTTAGTGTTCCCTCTGTGTGCTGCGTTTCTAGTTTCCACAGCACCACTAAACACAGCTTCCCAGTGAATCAGTCGTGGGTTTTTCTTTTTTCCTCTCAATAATGATAATTTCTTTTGGCTGTCATTCAAATTTACTGACATTTAAAGTGGAGCCATGAAACTCGAATCCCAGTGCTCCCATCTGTTAGACTGGGTGTGGTCTCCTCTCTTTTTAAGGAGGAACCTGTGTTTTTGTTAAGGTGGCACTATTGTAATAGGATGACACTCTCACATATACTTCATTGAGATCATTGGTTGAGAAGATTATACTAGTAACATCATTAGTAGTGTAAAATTAAAATATTCCACAACTAGGGCTGGGTAAAAAACAAAAAAACAATTGGATTTATTTTATTTAAATTTTGTGTTCTCAAGAAATAGTGGATGAGATTGATTTTTTTTTTTAGAGTGGGACAGTGAATACCTGACCTGGGTACCACCGACACCAAGGTGCAGCCAGCTCCGTCTTGTGGGCCCCTGAGGGAGATGGAACATTTCAGTCTCGTGCACGACGGTTCTAGTGTGGGAGGGGCATGGAGGAAGGGTGGGGAAAACACAGCCGCCGGAGGTCCTCTCGGCCTCAAACTCGAACCTGCAGTGCAGAGGAACTGGCCACCCAGACCGTCTGGTTGGTGGAGGCTCTGCAAGGCAGGTCACGGAGGCTGGTTGTTCTAGGAATATTAACTTAGCTCCACATTCAGCCATAGATGATAGTAATACAACTTAACGCTAGAAGTCACCAGTCATAAAACAGAATAAAGATGAGGAAGAAGTCCGTTCTGAGCCACTGTAGAAACATGGCCATTTTTCTGGCCTGTTCATTATTTTAGAGGAGATTCAGCTATTTACTGTTGAGATTGCATATGCATTTCCTTTCTAATATGAATATTGGTACCAGTATTTATGTGTTTCATGGCTGGGGTAGTAAAATAATCAGGTTACTGCTCAAAGTTGTATTTTGGTATTACTAAGTGAATCTGAATCAATCAATACTGAGTTAATATCGGATCAGATCAAATTGTGTTGCGATCAGTTGATTCAGAACCTTGTGAATTGAAATCTAATTGATTAAGGAAATTAGCCATGATACCCAGCCCTACTCACAAGTGTCTAATCCAAGCCCACTTTCCCAATTAGAGGAATTAGAATTGTGGATATAATCAAATAAAATTGTAAAGATAGTGACACTTCAGTAGTTATTTTTAGGACCAGTGATAGACTGATTAATTTGGATGATATGCTAATTTGAGATAACCACCACCAGCTTATTATTACATGGTGTCAGCCAGTGATTAATTCATGAGGCTGAGATGCAGATTTGTAAATTATTGTTTTCTCATTTATAAATCTTTTTTCTCTCTCAGGGAAAAAAACCTCACTATAAGTTTATACAACTGCATGAGATCCCTGTTTGTAAGTTATGAATGAATGTTGTTCTGCTTTTTCTCAGAAACCGGGCTATAGCAGACTATCTCCGTTCCAATGGATATGAGGAGGCATATTCCACCTTTAAGAAAGAAGCAGAGTTAGATATGGTACGAAGAGATGCGCACATGTTACAATAGCAAAATCAATTTATTTTGACTCTGAGGAATGTAGATTAATTTTTCTTTGGCTCTGTTTGCCTTTCCTTTGCTTATAGAATGAAGAAGTAGATAAAAAGTATGCGGGTCTTTTGGAAAAGAAATGGACCTCAGTCATCAGATTACAGAAGAAGGTGAGGAATGTTTGTATGCAAGATGATACTCTATTATTTGAGCAGTCTGAGATGCTTGGTGTAGTTTGTAGGGATTTTAACAGGTTAATATTATGGTCCTATGGTGTATGTGTATATACTGTACTCTTGAGCTGATTAGTGCAACAGTGCAAAAATGAAATGATTGGCTAATTTTTCTTGTTCGCTGTTTTCTGCTTTCTAAACGCATCTTTTTTGTTTTCATCATTTGCATTCTTTTTGACCACTTCTTTCTCTTTTGCCTCTCAACTCACCTTGCCCTGTGTTAGGTAATGGAGCTGGAGTCAAAGCTCAATGAAGCGAAGGAGGAAATGACACATGGAGGTTCTGTTGGACAGAAGAGAGACCCCAAAGAATGGATTCCTCGTCCCCCAGAGAGATACGCCCTGAGTGGGCACCGCGCTCCAGTCACACGAGTCATATTCCACCCAGTCTTCTCTGTCATGGTTACAGCATCTGAGGATGCTACTATTAAGGTGGGTGTGTATAAAAACCAGCTACATGCACAGCCGCAGCCAACCCCATCTGTTAAAGTACAGGACATAGCCTCTGCTGTTGACCTTGTCTGCTTAATTCTTGTGACATCCAGTATATTGAAATACAATCCAACCATCCAATAAACTACAACCTCTAAAGAATGTCCATAGACTTGGATTAATACGTCTCTGACACAATTTGGACAAACACCGGTTTTTATTACAGGAAGTAATATTTTAGATTGTATTACATTTGGCTCAGATTTTCACACAGTAACTGGCAAGCCTTTACCAAATGTATCACAGTGCACTAGGAGAAATGTGGCTGAAATATTGAATCATAATAGGCTTGTCAATTCTCAGATGTAGAAACACAATTTTGGAAGATGTTGTCCAAAGCATTGTTTTTGTGATTTCCACACAAAAATAAAGTATTATATGTTTGATCCTTATTTATGTAAAGAACAGTATCACATTGTGTATCTTCTATGCCATCAGGATCTGTTATGTTTAAAACTTATTTTTTCTTTTGTTTGTACTGAATAATGTGCTGTTTTACAGTGAGATGAGAGGCCCTTCAAATAAGTGTTTCTCAAAACAATATAGAAGGATACTAATGGCTGTGTACCAGTATTTATAAGCAAAATCAGAGTGTTGCAGCGCACTACTACACAGCCTCTGCAGCTCTGACCCTTCAGATCAAAGCAGTACTGCAGATCTGAGCCTGCTCGCTCTTTTTATCCCCAGTGCTTCTGCTTCAGCACACTTTCCCTCACTGCCCCCTCCCTTCATCCCCCTTGCTCCCTCCCTTCCCCACTCGGTTTCTTTTTTTTTTTTTTTTGCTTTGTCACTGCTCATCTGTGTAGAGATGGGCTGATGCTCTTGTTGTCAGAGGCAACACTCCCAGAACACAGCACCATGGGAAACTCACAACTCTTTCTCTTTAAACTATTGCTACTCTGTCTTTTAATTAACAATAAAGTGTGTCAGCAGAATGTTTGATTTATTATGAAATAGCACAGTTTTGTATGTCACTGCTCTTTGTTATGTACTTACTTAGGAAAATAGAAGTATGTGACTTCATTTTAACAGTTTAATTTGTATGTCTGCTTTCACATTTTTCAACATTCAGAATTGCAGAACTAAAGATCTAACATGGTCGAGTAGTTTATCAGGCTAGTTTTCCTGTGATTGTGTATTCATAGTGTCAGATTTTGCTAGAATAAAGAATTTGCCTGTATCCAATTAAATTTAAATGATTTAAATAATGTCACTGTCAAATGTGGATTATTCTGTAAGGTAAAGGAAAATAATCTGATAACTGATGTGCCTTGCTGAAAAAAATCTGCTGGTTTTTTTTTTTTTTAGGTCTGGGATTATGAGGCAGGAGACTTTGAGCGAACTCTGAAGGGCCACACGGACTCTGTGCAGGATATCTCCTTTGACCAGACGGGAAAGCTGCTAGCCTCATGCTCAGCTGACATGAGCATCAAACTTTGGGACTTCCAGGGGTTTGAATGCATCCGAACAATGCACGGTAAGATAATTATGGACACATGACCCATTACAGTACAGAAGTAACTAGGCAATGGGTTTAGCAAATACACAAGCATAGTCAAACGGTCTAATTCACAAGTACTTGTGCATCTGTTTTTCTGTGTTATGTTGTGGTGCACCCATCATCTTGAGGCCATTGTATGTACATATTCATAGCATGACTTGGCTGGGCCTTTTGGGCCAATGTTACCCATGATTAGCTTTATGATGTTAGATCTGACCAAGTAGACCCTGCAGCGTAAATACACTGTTTTGCTAGAGTGTTTGTCACTACGATAATTTGTATTCATCACTTATTTTAATATACAGAATTTGTTCTTAGATTGCATTAGAAAGATCAGATAATTTTGTAGTTTGAGCATTAACAAACCAATTTCAGAAACTCAAGTAAGTTTTTGATTTTGTTGTCCAGGCCACGATCACAATGTGTCGTCTGTAGCCATCATGCCAAACGGTGACCACATAGTGTCTGCCTCCAGGGACAAGACCATCAAGATGTGGGAGGTTGCCACTGGGTAAGGCATATCCTCATTTTCTTAACCTGATTAATTCTAACAATTAATTAATTTTTTTTTATATTTAATGACACTAAAGAAAATACCAGATAATCTGCAGGCTCATACTTTTAACTGGTACATTGCATGTGCCTGTAGGTATTGTGTGAAGACATTTACAGGCCACAGGGAGTGGGTGAGGATGGTACGTCCCAACCAGGATGGCTCATTGATCGCCAGCTGCTCCAATGACCAGACGGTGCGTGTGTGGGTGGTCGCCTCTAAGGAGTGTAAAGCTGAGTTGCGGGAGCATGAACATGTGGTGGAGTGTATTGCCTGGGCCCCTGACAGTGCCCACCCAACCATCCTGGAGGCCACAGGCTCAGAGGTACATGTACCTGAAC
The DNA here is from genome assembly GCA_030068375.1 of Ostorhinchus rueppellii. Lineage (NCBI taxonomy): Eukaryota > Metazoa > Chordata > Actinopteri > Kurtiformes > Apogonidae > Ostorhinchus > Ostorhinchus rueppellii. The sequence continues at coordinate 24,984,695 of JAQQZY010000007.1, read as the reverse complement.
AATCTCCAACTGTGGAAAGTCATGTTTTTGCTGCAGGATTTCCCCAGTTTATTTTAAACTTCAGACCACTTCTCAGAAATTCATGATTGCATAATAAGAAATATTCAGATAATAATTAACTACAAGGGAGAGAGCAAAGGTTTCAGAAAGGCTGAGATGAATAAGCTTCCACACCACACTTGTTTTGTGTTGAGTTGAAAGAGTAATATTTGGGAAGGACTAATGTGGCAACATATTTGAGTTGCGGTGGTGGGAATTTTTAATGGTTTTAGGTGATGGGGAACAAAGCAGGAGACATACACAATGCACACATTGTTGACAGACTCACTGGTTCACTGTCCCAAGAGACCGCTGGAAAGCAATCTGTGTATTAATCACATCTGGGCTTACTGTTTCTTAAAATGTGTCTCCTTTGCATAACTTTTATAGAGCAAGAAGAGTGGGAAACCTGGCCCCTTCCTCCTCTCTGGATCCAGAGATAAAACAATTAAGATGTGGGATGTTAGCATTGGCATCTGCCTTATGACCCTGGTGAGTAACCTAAAGGTGTGTGTGTGCGTGTGTGTGTGTGTGTGGGGGTGGGTGGGTGGGTGGGTTAAAGTGATGCTTCGGCCAATTAGGCCTGTACAATATGGGTGAAATCATCAGTGTTCAGTAACAGTCATTTGTTGTGCAGGGACAATGTGACTTGTAATAAACAAATATTGAAATATGAATATTACCTATGCACATCCTGTGTTTTCTGCTTTAATGGGTCTGTTTTAAATAATGACCCCAACTATTTAATTGCCAAATTCTCACTAATAAAACAGATGGAATGTGTCAATTTGAACATACTTTTATTGCATATGAAAACTCATCTAACTATAAACACAGTTTTACGTTAAAAAAAAAAAACATCACTTCAAGAAATTGAATTGCTCTTGTTTTCTCTCACATATTTTTCTTCCTTGTAGAAGCTGTCGTAACTATTTGCCATGTTTTAGACAATACTTGTGTTTGTAACAAATTACTGCTGAATTCAAATTAAATCAAGTTTTCATCCAACTAACCTTTCATCAACACTGAACCGATGCTGTTCATTGCTGGAACTTCATCATTGTTCAGATAGTTTGAATGTGTGGTCCATGCAAGGGGGCCTTCTTCTGAAGGGTCAGATGTTGATTTCAGGCAGTGCTTTTGCAAATGTTCACAGTGTGATGACTGTGGGAATATGATTTGGCAGCACTGTTTATTGCTGAGGGAAGTGGTGTGTAATCAGTTGAACTTTGTCCTCAGGTGGGACATGACAACTGGGTGCGTGGGGTATTGGTCCATCCTGGTGGAAGATTCATAGTGAGCTGCGCTGATGACAAAACTCTTAGGATCTGGGACTACAAGAACAAACGCTGCATGAAGACCCTGAGTGCCCATGAACACTTTGTTACCTCTCTGGGTAAGACACAGACAGTAGAACAGAACCTAAATCGAAACATCAATCATATCTTTTTCAATCCGATCCCTATCTTAGCATCGTGGTACAACATGATGATGTTTAACACTGCGGTAACATTTACCAGAAGTCACCTGTACACATCTTTGTATCTCTCTTGCAGATTTCCACAAGACTGCTCCTTACGTGGTGACGGGCAGCGTTGATCAAACAGTCAAAGTCTGGGAGTGCCGCTGAAGTCCGCCTCCATCATCTGCCCTGTCCTGCCTCCCTCCCAACTCCAAAAGCAGCCCTATATCCCCAGCCTGCCCCACCTTACCCTACCCTGGTTCCTCTTCCTTTGGTCCTCAGACCCTCCTCTGCCCCCTCCGCCGCACTCAAAACCATAGTTGACCATGGCGCTTTTTCCTTCCCCCCCTTCCCCCTCTCCCATCCCCTCCCCTTTCTTCCCCTTCTCTTTCATTAGTCCAGCCCTATTAAGATGACTATTGTCCTTTTATGTAAATTATTCTGGATGTAGGGTACGCTTAATAAATGTCACGCAATCTCTGACACATAAACACACTCAAAAAGATAAGAAGTATTCCTTGCATGGTGAATCAAACAAAAAAATTGTATACTGTTAAATTTGACAAATTTGCATACTGTTGTCATGATTTCCCATCGGGTCAAAGGGTAATGATATCCTAGTGTGCTGGTGCAGGTGAATTCTGGTAAACTGACAGTGCACGAAAAACCAATGGTGCCCCTAGCTGAAGGGGTTTAGGTTTTGTTGAGTTTTCTTTCACTTCATGTCTCCATTGTGCTCTGTCGCTGTGTGGATGGTGATAGAGAGGGTGTGAAGCGAGCAAGTGTAAATGAATGGACAAAACGGAAGCTGTCCAGGTGAGGAGAGGAGGAGGAGAACGTTTTAAGGACAAAAACAAAGCAGGACGCAGCTCCCTAGTTGAATCACACGAGGTTCTGTGGGTGAGTGCGTGTGTACATGTGTATACATTGTGCGAGTGTGTGTGTTTGTAAATTACGACAGGAGAATCTATCCACCGTCTCTGCTCTGGCGGTCAGAGGAGAGAAGGCAGGAGGCAAAGCTTCTCATCCACTGTGTTCATTCATACGACTTCATCTCTTTTAACAGACTTGCTTTATAGTAGACACTCACAGGACCTTAATGATCCCTAAAGCTGCTGAGAGCACACGGCACACACCCCCATAGCAAAAGTGTGTTTTACAGAGGAAAAAGTCTGCTCACCTTTTCTGAGGTTTGTGTGTGTGTATGTCGCCCCAGAGAATCGCCCAGTGCCCTCTTGCTCGCTATCTTCTCTGCCTTGTTAACCCAATGAGGGCTCCCTCACACGGGATTTTCATCCTGCTTTCTGTGGTCTCACTGCTTTCTCTACACTTGCATACACATACACTCACAAATGCACATACACGCACAGTAAAAGTTGTGTATCAATATATCTGGATGTCATTGTTTGCAACATAATGAAATAAAATTCTGTAAATATAAGTTACCTATTTGTCTTCTTTTTTTTCATAAAGGGGAAATCGAGATGAAAAGAAACATGTCTCAAACTGCCAGTTTCGTGGGGAGGTAACACATTTTCACTGTTTTTAAATGAACCTAGTGAACACGCATGTTCTTGTCAGGGCTTTTGTTACAACAACACTACCGCTCATCTCTGACTACTTTTACTTTACAGAAAGTACCCCATCAAAAGCATGAATTTTGAACTGTGAAAATAAAATTAATTCTAATATAGACATACAAAACTTTACGTAGCTCACTCACTGATTCTCATTGTCAACATTTGTAGAATGTAGAGTATTTTTCATTCATTCATCTTCTGAACCCACTTTATCCTCACGGGTCATGGGAGTGACAGTATTTTTAGACTATATTTTAATATAATCTTTCATTTTATTCTCAAAACCACTTTACCAATGAAATATAAGTTTGATAGCTGAGATGTAAACCAGCACTGGGAAAGCTTCATCGTTCATATTTACATCTAAAAGTCCATTTGAACACTGTTTTGAAAGTGCGTCATATTCTCACAAGCGTCCTTACAAAACCACGTGTTCAGCGTTAACATTGCACTTAAAATACCCCACAGGTTTTTGCAAGTAAAAATATGATTTTAGATTCATTTTACCACTGCAGATGTTTGGTTGAAAATGATTTCACTGGACAAGAAGGAGATAACTTCTAATCTGAAAAGTAAAGCTGTTAGACAAATGAAACGGAGTCAAAAGGTCCTCTTAAGTTGCCATGGTGTGGAAGTACAGTCGTGGAAAAAATTAGACCATAAAAAGTCAACAAAAACAATAAAAATGCAATCAGGTACTAACTCCTGTGTGTATCATGTGACTAAAACAGAAAAGAAAACATGGAATGCCTAAAAGCACTGTTTTTGTCAGTACAATGCCATAGATACTGATGTAAGAACTGAAGTGATTTTGGTTTTTATCAAGAAAACATGGAAAATGGATAGATATCAGCTCTGAAATTAAACTATCATGAGCTACTTTTGTTGTTATCATTATATTTGTCCAAACAAATGTACTTTTAGTTGTACCGGGCATTAAAGTGAACAAAAAATTGAAGAAAACAAGGGGGATCTAATCATTTTTTTCCACGACCGTATAAAGCTGCAACAAATGGAGATACTGAAGTCAAATATAAATACCACAAGTTTGCAGTTACATTCCAACACTGGTCATTAGAGTAGAGTTTCAAAAGGAACAGACGAGGAATGACCAGTCCTATTTTACAGCTGTTAGATCAAAAGATGTTCCATACACAGAAGAGGAGGACTGTGTAATTCCTGACATTCATTCCTCAGGTGCAGCCCTATTAGCCCAAGAGTGGAAAGGAAAAGACATGAGGGGGCAGCAGGGACAGTTCAGACCCCCTCATCAATTATGTACACTACCCCAGCCTACTTCTGTGCTCTCTCACACACCTGCTCACTCACCCACACAGCCATTACTCTTCCCCTTGAGCTCTGCGGTATCCTGGCAACAGTTACCAGGGCGGTGAGTGTTCACGCACCACACCTTGCGCCATCCTGCAGGTCTTTTTAGGGTGGAGAACAAGGGAGTGGTAGTGTGTGAGGACAAGTAGGCTGCACATATCAAATCCAAATGTTAAAAGCACATGGCCTGGGAGTTTAATTGATGAATTCACATGGGAAGGCCGTCTGCTCCTGGAGGGCTGGTGAGGGGAAATGTCTACAAGGGGCTTAATGAAAGGATAATAAACCTGTCTCAGACGCAAACTCCTGTTTCTCAGCTGAGGCACTGGAGTAGAAACATTGGCCTACATCCGCCCCCCCACTACTAATGCTTTGCACACACGTTTCCCCTCATGCAAGCAAGCAGGCCACATGACCCTCCTTTTCTTATTGATACTGCTTCTAGGTCACCCACTTCTCGCTTTCCGCAACTAAGACTGTGATTCATGGAGGTGTTGAGAGTTAAAAATCAGCACAGATCTGGATATGCTGGCACTGTAAGGAAGTGTTAAGAGGTTTCAAGGTCAGTGTAGACTTGTGTCTGTCTGTTCCCTCAAAGATTGAATTCCTTCGTGTAAGAAAACAGCTTTTTCTGTGTGAACTTTCATGCAGAAATATTGAGGTGCAGACTGAGGCTCAGACAGCTGCAGGCTCTGTGTTAATATATAGGTTTGTGTGTCATCCTACTATAGCTTATATGAGCTCGGCTATAGTTTACGTGACCAGCATTTTAATCCTTGCAAAGCCAGAAGAGGATGTAGGGAGGTTTTGGAGGTGCTTTGATGAGGAATGTTGCAGGATGTGGCGCTCTCTAGTGGCAGCGTGTTGGGAGACGTCGATGTCCCTATAAGGAGAAAAAAACAGCCACCTCACTGAGTAAGAATGAAAAGGGGCATATGGATGTGATGGAAAGTATAATTAACCTCAGCTCTTCTGGTTTCAGGATAGATGGCAAAGGAGAAAAAATGTCAATTTAGTTTTTCGTTTTAGACTAAGGTTAAGACAAACCTTTAGAATTACAGCATTTTCTCAGCATCAGTTGCTTAAGATGCTCCTGCTGATTTTATTTTGTTGTGATTTTTCCTTGTTATAGTTGTAGTCCTCTTCATCACATTGTAGATGCCTTTATGGAACTTATGTTATTGTTTTGTGTTTGCATTTTTCCTGTCAGTCACTGTTACTCTAAAAATGGCTCAGGTTCAGGAAAGATGAAGCATTTCAATTTGAGGCTCATGTAAATGTACACTTAGAATTCATTTTAGTACCTAGCAGTTATGAAGCTGAGGATTTGAGAAATCAATTTTGTGCATTTCAGAGTACATCAGTTTATGAGACTTTAATTTGATTTCTGACTGACCGCTTTTACGACTGAAATCCTTCAGCACTTCTCAGAGTAACTTTGTGGATTGTTTGAGGAAGGTTTCAATCTAAATTTAGGGTTTTCTTTTCACTTTAAGAGGATATAAGTAAGATTTTAGGAGCATAAAATACTTCATATGATAATTATGAGACACAATAGAGTTGTATTTCACTGAGCAGAGCTACAATTTTTTGCATCCTCATTGCAGACAAAAAAGAGCACAGTAAGGTAACAAATTTTGAAGTCATCAAAACAATATAAATTAAATTAAGTTCCCAATTTTTCCCATTTGTGTTTGCTTTACTGATTGAATCTTTGTTTAATATGTGTGTTTCTGTTGCCTTGTTCAATTGGTTCTTCCTTATAGCGTGTAGATCCACTAATGATGCAGCATTTCTATCTGGGTCAGCCCGGCCCTTCTCACATCCCTCCCACCGTCCCATCTTTCTACTCCCATCTCCTCCTCCTTTTTCCACTGTATATTCATACATCCCTATAGACTTTTTTTTCACGCAGCTCATGTGCTTCCCATGTGCTGCAGCTCACTCTTCCCTGTTCCCTCCCTTCCTTCCTTCCTCCCTCCTCCTTTTCTCCCTGATTCATTTTCTGTTGTACATGCTGTCATGCTGCCTCCGCTTGATGCCAAGACTCATACAACCTTCCTGACACGCAGATAGCTGCGTATGTTTCCCAGTCAGTTTGAGCCTCAGGTTGTTTCACATGAACCTGACTAATGCCTGCTTGTCAGTCTGTATGGAAATGGTGTTAGTAGGTTTGTGCTGGCAGAGTGCGTGGCCTGGTGGTGGTAGCTCTTACAGTATGTACATCTGAGATGCTGTTTTTATAGGCTGAGACACTCAATCCTTGTGGTAAGGCGGAGGTTATATATGACTGAACAGTATCCAATCGACGCCTGTTACCATGCAGCTAAGTTTCCACCATGTGTGCATGCACCCATATACAGTATATGGATAATGCGTGCAGTGGAGGAAGTAATCAGATCTATTACTAAAGTAAACGTATCAGTGGAAGAGGATAAACATCCTTCAATTAGAGGTAATAATAACAGTCATACTCTTATTTAAGTAAAAATACACAAGTAGCATCAAAATTGCCTAAACAGACCAAATATAAAAATGCAGCATAATCCATATTACTTCATGATGTATTTCTGTTCATCCGTATGTTCCAGCTAGTAATCCTGGAGCTCATTTTGACTGTTTTGCATACTGTTAAGTAGCTAAATCTGCAACTAAATGTGAATAAAACTTTCTACTATCTTATAACTGTACTTAGTTGTAATAAATGTAGTGGACTAAAAAGTAAGACATAGTATTTGCCCTCAAAATGTAATGGAGTGGAAATGGAAAGCAATGCAAATATTGTCAGGCAATGTCAGTGCAGGGTTTTAAAAAAAAACATCTGAAAATATAATTTCAGAACCAGTACCAACTGTTGTAAAATCTTTCCACCATAGTTAACACAGTAAAGTTTACCGTCTTCCCTTGCCTCACTGTGTGCAACTTTTACCCCAAATTTTAAAACGGAATTTTAACTTTAGCAAACTCTGCTAATGAAGATGTGTTGCAGTAGAGACTTTCCTTATGTGGAGACTATTTTCCAGGCTGCTCCTTTCAAGGTGAAAAATTAACTTTCAGTTTCAATGTGTTTTAGTTCTCTTTTCAATCAAAGAAAATATTGCTAAAACAGCTACTCTGAATAATGAAATACAATTAACGTTTTGTATATTAGGTTTTACACTCCAGAATTCAATGTATAAAATAAGTCGCTGGACTCGCATAATAACATAATAAAATGCGGTCATGTGCCTATGTTCATTATTCACCATCTTAGCCCCGCCCATGCGTTTGATAGACAGTTCTGATCCCGAGACAGCAGGGTGGCCAGTCACGCTCTCGCCATGCAAATGAGACGCGCTCGGGCCGGGCGGGTGCCCATGTGGACTAGCACCATGCCTTGTTGTTCTGCACGCTCATTGGCTCGCTGGTGCCTGATCGGTCTTCATGCGCTGCGGGCCAGCTGAGCCAAGGAAAGCGTGGCGGCCGGACCACACGGACGGGACTGTCCTTCAGCGAATCCTACGGTCCGCTTTAGAGTCCTTCGTGAACCGCCTTCACTTAAGATGTTTTGAGGAAGAGGGATCTTTGTTTGTAATGTCAAATAAATTGGTATGCAAGTAGTTGTTACGGTTGCAGCCTGACGGTGTGTAATGACCGGGGGTGACGTGGTCTCCGCTTTTTGTGGTGGACCGTAGTAACAGGGCGGGGCAGGAGTCAGAAGGGGCGGGTCTTGCGGAGAACACGACTCGCCTTGTTGTGTGTATTCCCGTGCTCGCATCGCCATCTTGTTGCAATCCTATTTTTTACGTATGCGAGGATCTACTTTCCGTTCGGCCGAATTAAAAATTGCCCGTCTGCTTCCAGGAACATCACAGCGGACGAACCGCTCAGGCGTGCGGGGTAAACCGTGCACACACGGCACTTCCTACTGGGATTCTACCTAGCCGTCGCTCTTTTTCCTCCTTCTGTCCCGGGCCACCGGGTCCCCTGCCGTGAGGGTTTACGCGCAATGAGCATCGACACACTTTTGGAGGCGGCCAGATACCTAGAATGGCAAGCCCAGCAACAACAGATCACACGTGGTGAGTGAAACTCGGAACTGCTGCAGCCTGCTATATGTTCACATGACAGAGCTCCACAGTGCTCCGAATCCGGTCTGTGTATAAGTTGATCATGTCTCCTTACTATCACGGCTGGGTTTGTATTTTCATCTGACCCGCCTATGGTGAACGGAAGCGGTTGTAGTTTCGGGTTATGACACGGGGCTCGTGCCAAAACAAGTTACTGCAAACTAGCGCCAATTCCCCAGCGGTCATTTACTGCTCACTTTAACCTCCTGTTAATGCGGAAACGGGCAAACTTGGTTTCTGTAGTACTCTGCGCGCTCTCGGTGTATGTGTGTGTGAGAGACAATTGCAACACTCCAGTGACTCACCGTGCGCGTGTTTGTGTGAGTGTGTGTTTGTGGGTGAGACGGTGTGTGTGTTTGTAACAGAGGAGTTCCTGTCAGTAGCAGGGATCCTTTTATGTTCAGTACCTTTGTTATGCAGGCGCTATTTGTAGAATATACACTTTACTGCAGCTACAGAGGAATTCGCCCTAATTTGATTAACTATTAACAGTTAAAGCCTTTTTTTGTAAGGTTTTAGTTTTGTACATTTGTGATAAAATAGCTCTTTCGGAATCGATTTGCCCCAGTTTTTGTCCGTCGAGCCCCGGCAGGGCGGTGGCGAGCAGAGGCTGTTCTTTACATAATACCCTGACATTGCTCAGCTATCTTATGACACACACTGGGGCGGGCCTCACGCGCTCGCCCCACTCCTTGTGGACCCTGTTTGTGCGCGCGAATGTCCAAAACCCGTATGAGGGGTTTTGTTAATTATGTGAAACCAATGCGTCGTTAATTACTGTGATCACTAACTGGGGATCTGATAGCGAGGGGCTGCTTTTTGTGTTTCTCTGCTTTGATGACGTGTCAGACAAGTCACCCCCCCCCTGCATACCGCGTGTTAGGATCCGCCCACAGCAACCACGTGCACATTGCCCCCCTTCTCCCACATATACTCCTACACGCACACAGACTCGCACACTTGTACACTGTGCTCTCCCCGCCCTTCCCATTCAGTTTACTGACAGTGGCGGGTCAGAGAGAGAAAGGGGGGTAAGTAGGACAGCCTGCCTGCTCACCCCCAGCCCAGCCTTCCTCAATGCAGAAGTTATGTAATTTACGTTTGCGTGCAGTTGGCTATCTGGAGCATGGTTGTCTAGTAAGACTTAGGATTTACATGTGGATGCACTGGTCTACCAGAGTCTTCTGGGTCTGTTTAGTGTAAGCATTTGTGTCATGGTGTGTCTTTTGGAGCAATAAACAACCACCATAATTTCCCTGAAACCCCAAAAATACACATATCATGACAAAAGTATGCAATAATCTTTAAGTGTTGTTAAATAATGTTCAACTGGACTGTTGCCCAGTTTCACATATTATGAACAGAAGGGCACTCTGAGTGCACATACTTCCACCATAACAGAAGGAGAGTCTTTTTATTTATCAGTAAATAATGTATATGCAACACACACTGAAAATGAACCTCTGGTTTTAACCCAGTACTAGCTGAACACGCAGGAACACATCATACACTGCAGACAAAGAGCAGAGGGCTGCTATGTCAGATGTCTATGGAGCAAATGGAAGGTTAAGTGCCTTGCTCCAAGGCACAACAGCCAGTGACTTCTTTGTCAGTCTGGAATTGAACCAGTCACAAACTATTTCTACAACCTTTTAGGCTACAGCTTCCCCCAATTCCTCTAAAGTCAGTCTTACAGTTCTAGAAACATTGATAAACAATATTCCAGCCTTTGCCTCCTTTAATGGATGTGCTCCAGGATTTAAAGGATTTATGTCCTGTTGTTCAGGTCAAACTTGGTGCAGTAGTTTTTGCTTAGTCGTGCTTATACTTACACAAATCAGCAAGCAGGTACAGGTGAAACAGTCTCCTTGGCATAGTTGATTGTCAGTTTCCACACTGTCCCAAATCTGTATATGGCTACATAATACATATGTTTGCCAATATTGTCTGGGGTGAACCTCTTGTCTATTTAAAGGGAAATTATGTCATCATAAGTGTGCCACCCCGTATGCGGAAAAGAAAAGTTACTTAACATGCACTCAGACATGTAGCGTTTCTGATGTGTTTTACAGTGGTGATAATAGTTAGGCTGTGTGTTGGCGTTGTGTGTGTGCAGCTTTGAGGAATCCCTGGGATCTTCTGTTTTTAATGTTGCAGTTTCCATGGCAACGGAGGGCTTTCCACATTTGCTTTCAGTCTGCTTGTGATGGTGTGCAATAACGACTCACTCATATTACTAAAAATGTATCTATGTGTGTGCCTGTGTGTTCTTAACATGTCTGCTTTCCTGTTTTGTTTTGGTTTAGTTTTTTTTTTTTTTGGCTCTAGTTTTGGTCTCATGACACAGTGATGGTTCATTTGTATGTTGTCATGGTGCCATCTGTAGCTGACCTGGCAGAGCAGCTCTGTAACAACAGCCTCCGCCTGTTGGTCAGACAGCTCTGACGTCGCCCACAGGTGGAAGCACAGTCCAATCACAGGGCAGACAGAAGGGAAGGGATGAAGACATAATCCCCCCCACCTCCCCTCTGTCTGATCCTGCGATGACATCATCTGTGTGTGTGATGGTAGTAATAAAACATTCACTGTCCAAACAAACTGACATTGACTTTGACAAAGTGATCTTTTGCCTTGTAGTCGTATAAGGAGACGGCTGGTGGAATTTGTTTAACATTGGAGGATGAATTGCAATTATTAACTGCAATACTTCTTGTATTTTGACAAGTTAGGATGGTTAACATGTGAAAGGCAGACTTGATTGTTATTAATCAATAATAATATACCCTCTCTAGAATTGAGTAGTTTGAAAAATTAATAAATGAATAATCAACTTGGAACTGATGAAAACATTGTTTTCATTCCCTTGAATCCAGGTTTGAGAATAACACAAAATGCCATTAATTCTTTTACTATATATTCAAACAAAGTATTTATGTAGTTTACATACAAATATAATAAACTAAACAGCTCCCAGAAGTTTTATGAAGTAAAAATAAATGGCAACATTTAAAGTTTTACTGAAATGTCTTCACTAGTAATCTTAACTTGGCAGAAAGCTCTGTTACCATAGGAAGAGGTTGCTTTATTAGTAAATTATTATAAGTTTCATTTGTCAAATAAAAAAACAACCATAACAATAATCCTAAAACTGAACTTATGAAATAGGAACTGATAAACCAGCTGATGCTTACTGCAAATCCTCAGATATTCTCATGTGTCGGAAAGGGCAACTTGTCAGATTTCCAAACATCACATTTCTCATGCTCATGTGTCCACTATTTGCTGTGATCATCCATTATATTCACACTTTAAATACTTGGATCCTTCTTAATATTTCTGCATTTGTGTCTTTTACAGAAGAAGAGCAGCGTAAAGAGAAGGAGCTCATCAAAAGAGAGACAGAGTCGAAGTGTGTGGAGCTCATAACCTCATCATCATCCCAGCCAATCAGAGCCAGCCACATCACCTGGGGCGATGACACTCAATGTCAACCACCGCACCATTCTCCTGCCGTTCCGCCCCCATCTTTGCCTCCTCCACAAGTTCCTATCGCTGTCATCCCAATGGTCCCGGTCGTCACTGCCACGCCCTCAGTTCCGCCCCATCCTCTACCAACACCAATCGCTGCTGCAGCAACACCGATTAACAGCTCCTCAACAGTCAAGAACTCTTCCTCCCCTCCTCTTCAGCAGCCGCCAGCCTCACGTCAGCTGTTGTGTACCCCCCAGGTGAAGGTGGAGCCCACTCCGCAGCTGGTTACCACAAAGCCTAGCCAGCCACAGCCTCAGGTTCAAATTCCATACCCGGCCTCCATCAGCACTAACGGCCCTAGTTCACAGCATGCACTGGTTCCTCATCAAGCTCCTCCTTCATCTCAACCACGACCCAATGGGGTGACAATGGAGGACATGAGGGGGATGGAGGGGAAGAGGAGACCAGGAGGGTCAGTATTTGTGTGTCTGTAATTTAAGATGGTTCATGTCCAAATTATCTTAATGTCTAACCATCATCATTTATTTTGCATTTGTAGAGCGGGGACCAGAGAAGTGCACAACAAGCTGGAGAAAAACAGGTGGGGACTTTTTTTTTTTTATATATATAAATCAACCCATCCAATTGTTTTTGTATTTGTCAAGTGATTGTAAACTAGGCCTAAATGTCATTATGCTGAGCTCAGAAAATAATTTTCCTCTTCTACTTGCAGTTCTCTTTGCAGGTCATTGTTTTTATAGCCTCTAACGTACACAAGACTTTGGACACTAGTGTTTATTTACATTCTTATTACATTCCAGGAATTCAGGTGGTAGCACTGCCTCCCCAGTGACATCAGGCATCTTTTTATCATGAAAGTCTATAGTTCTGTTGTCACCTAGTGTTAATGATGTTGACTGGTACAGTCCACCACAGTCTTATTTTTTTCCTCTAGTTTTATAGTGAACCAAAAAATATTGTGGTTAATAGCGTTCTGCTTAACTATGTTGCTCACATTGTAAATTAATTTTGGGACAAATTTGGAACTTGCTGTTAACATGGCATTATAATGCATGGCGATTAAAGTGAAACTCATCACACAAACTACATGTTACAGTATACACTTGTATACATGCACACATATGTAAAATTCAACAGACCAGTCTGGGAACCAGTAGCCTCTGAAACCATGAGAACCACCAGGAATTGTTGGTAAAGTTACTTGGTAACATCAGATTATTAGTAGGTAGGCTATGAAGGCAGTAGGTGCTCTGTGTGAGTTGTGTTGTGAAAATGATTGTTACAGTGACACAAACTGGTCTGTTCTTACTTTGATTTTATATGGTTCCTCATTGTAACTATTAAACAGAGTGTTGACCTAAACTAAATGTTTGTTGTTGATAAGAGTGAAAAATTATTTGACAACTGATAAATTTGCAGAGTAAAAAGACACCGGGCGACACGGTGGTGCAGTGGTTAGCACTCGTGCCTCACAGCAAGAAGGTCCTGGGTTCTGTGTGGAGTTTGCATGTTTTCCCCATGTCTGCGTGGGTTTTCTGCGGGTACTCCAGTTTCCTTCCACAATCCAAAGACATGCACTGATAGGTTAATCGGCTACTCTAAATTGCCCATAGGTGTGAATGTGAGAGTGATTGTTCGTCTCTATATGTCAGCCCTGTGATGAACTGG
>JAQQZY010000007.1:24955782-24970916 GCA_030068375.1 Ostorhinchus rueppellii | reverse complement strand
CTGGGATAGGCTCCATGCGACCCCCGTGACCCTAGTGAGGATAAAGCGGGTATAGAAAATGAATGAATGAATAAAAAGACACCACTGAAAACGGTGCATGCAGGCAGAAGAGAGAGTTAAATACCAGGATAACAGGGACACTGCGGCTGTCTGTTGTTATGCCTGTGTAAAATCATGAATACCATAGATGCAAGTCATAGGCACTGTAATCTGATACAGTGTCCATTGTAACAGACGGTAAAGTGATGCTGTCTGAATCTGGCCTGACCTAATGGTTACCCTTAATAAATATGTTAATTGTCTTAATTAGCTATACAGTTTCTTTATATAACTAAAACATAGCTATCTAAGTAAATGATCATCTCACAAACAGTAACTCCTTAACTTCACCGCATGCTTTTTTATTGTTTTGCCTCTTTTAGGCGAGCGCATCTCAAGGAATGTTTTGAGACCCTGAAGAAGAATGTGCCCAACGTTGACGAGAAAAAAACCTCCAATCTCAGCGTTCTTCGCAGCGCTTTACGTTACATTCAGGTAGAGGTTTATTTGATTTGCTTTAAACCTTAGCTTCAACCAATTGAAAGAGCTTGAAAATACTTCTGTGGCCCAAGATATAGCATATTATTTACAGTCAGGTTTTATTTGCATCTGTCTCTGGACTTGGTTCATGTCAGGGAATAGCTTGTGTGAACAGCCTAGTGTAATCAATATGCAGTGTCTTTTTGTTACACTTAAAACTGTTTTGTTTAGGTTAGGCTCTTGTGACCATGATGTCCTCTTCCAAAAATGGTGAAAGAATAAGACAATGGTAAATCACCTGAATTGAAGCTAGAATTATTGTAATTTTTTCTTAAACATAAATGTACATTTTAAGCAATTCAGAGATTCCACAGGTTATGCTGAGCAACAATGTCCTGTTCTCTAAAACAGTCGTAGTGAATATTTATGGTGTAATGTCTCTGCAGACCTAGATTATTATGGTATTGTAACATTTCTAATAGAGGAAGAAGAATGAGGGTGCTGTGGGGGAAGGGTATTGTTTTGCCTGAAGTGGTGAGGTGAGTTTTCAGTCCACAAACATAGTTGTGGGAGGTTTTTTGCGCTGCAGCAGAAATTATTTGCAGCCCAGAGCTACATGCAGCGTTTCCTTTATGTGGTGTTAAAATCCGGTGATTTTCAGTTTATGGAATATGTGACATGAAGCACGTTCAAGGAGCTAAATGAGGGAGTGAGATTGGGAGTATTGGTTCCAAACAAGACTGTCTGCGAGTTCTCGGGTCAGCCTCAAGGGAGCACAGGACAGAGGGACTTGCACCCATTTGTGAGCAGATTTAATGGTATTCATAAGATGCTCATTTGCAAAATCTCTGATACATGGATCTGTTCTTTTTTTTTTTTTTTTACATATACAAAGAACATTTTTATTAGCATTTTGTGATATAATAGTCAATTAAAATTAAATTAACTACAGAATGGCGGGTGGATTTCTGACGGGATAGGATTTGGCATAGCTGGTAAAATATACACTTGGTTCAGTAATTTAAGTGTTAACTTAAATGGCTTTATTTTTCCTGTTTTCCACATAAGTGGGTTCAAATGTTCTGTAATTTGTCATAAAACCGGCTGGTTTTGTTGGAGATGAGGAGTCTCTCCTCTTATTTCCCCCCTCCTCTCTTCTGCAGCCTCTCCTCATATAAACCTGTACATCTCCCTCCCTCTTCCTGAGCCATGTGAGATCTGAGCACATGGCTAGCGCAAGCCTGATGGCGTCATCGTCACTTGCCTGCTTTGCACTGCACCTTGATAATGCAGAGGAAGGGAGAACAGGAGAGAGCAAGAGGGAGGGAGGGAGGGGTGCTGTGTTCGAACAGAGCGTGCTCCTTTGGGAATACGCAGCGGCCGACTGTCGCCATGGTTTTAACACAGGAATAGCTGCAACAGTTGTACATTAGATTGTTGCTGTTTAACCTGTCTCTGTCTTCATGTTTTTCTTTCTTTTATGTATGCTTGTCTCATCATGTGTCCTTTAGAACTCTTGGTAACCATAGCAACAGGCAGCAGGTGGCTAGTCCACTGTAGGCAGTTTGTTCCTCTGTGATTGTCTGAATGAAGCATATTTATATGCATCTTTATGTGACATGAAGATAAATTCAGCTCTCCGTTTCAATGATTGCTCCACTTGTTACCTAGAAAATTCCCTTTGGTGTTGGAGGAAATTCCTGTTTTACTGAAGCTTTTTTGTCCCATGCCTCATTCCACCCTGGTGAGGATCACATGTCTACACAGATTCATGATTAGGGCAGAGAATACTATCATACTCCAGGCCATTTTCCTCTTTAAAAAAAAAAAAAAACAGAGAGAAGTGTTGAATGAGGAAGAATAAAGGAGGTATAGATGAAGTGGAGGAGGGGTGGAAGGCGTCAGCTAAGGGGAGGATCGGGGAGGAGAAGGACAAGGAGCGTGGGATGGAAGTGAGGAGGGAGTTGGGAGGGACCTGAAGCCCCTGACTGGCAAACATCCAGTCACATCACTCCTTCTATGTAATTACCCACATGCTTCACCCAATTACATCGCTCCTTATGCTCTTCTACAAACCGCTGCTCAAGGAGCTAAATCCTCATGGATGAGGTTGCCAAGGAAACGGCTATGGGTGGCAGCTGTTTCCTAGGTGATTTGCTGCAGGACTAGTGAAGTCTGGGCTTGTACTGGAAGACCTTGAAATGATGATCCTAGATCAATGTGTATATGTATGTCAGCAGTTGTCTGGAAAATTTTATACATCGTTATTAAGTTGAAGAGGACGTATCAGTGACGTACTTGTCTATATGTATGTGTGTATTGAAAATATGCTCAGTGGACAATAGATGGTGATAAACCTGGTGTCAAAAATCAGTTGAGATGAACTTAATCAGCTCTACAAAAATATTTAGCTTGTTGCATTCTGTGATTTTTGCAGCTCCAATGAAACTGCAGCTCTAAAACTGAACATATATTATAGAGGTTACCTTCACTTCTCCAATAAAAAAAAAAGTCTTTGGAGAAACTGTTTAACTGACCTTCCAAAGTAAAGTAATCAGCTTTGGATGCTCAGCTATTATTTTCCCTCAAAGCCCATAATCCCACTTGTGAATGTAGTCAAGGGTTTTGAGGTACAGACAGATATTTCCCTCAGGAAATCACTGATACTCAGACAAAGCTAAAAACAGAATGAATACTGGACTTGGATTCACACACAACATGACACGCATAGCAAATAAATGCTGATCTTGCTCTGTTTAGCTGCATGTGTTGAATTGGGACTTTTGAAGTTCAGTACATTAATTTACAGCATAACAGTTAAAATGAATCACTGTTCACAGGTTCTTTCTTCCCTAAGATGGTTTACAATATTACAGACTATTGCAGATTTACAGATGGTAGCACATATGCATTTCCAAACAGTCCTGTTCACTCATGAGCTGTAAAAATGTAATTATGCAAAGAGGAATGTGGAAGGCAGGGTGTCAGATGTAAGATATTGATCTGTTGTGAGATGGAGGAGTTAACCAGGCCTGTGAATTTGGGAGGGTGGAGGGAGGAAGGGGCACGCGTGTGAGGCCAGTCACGTGCCTGCAGTGAGTAAACAGCTTTGCTCATTGAAGTGAGTGTCCTGTAGTAGGATCATGTGTCCTCATATGCTCATTTTCTGTGCTGCATCTTTTTTTTTCTCCCTTCTTTTCTTGCAGCTCAAATTTCTGTTTTCAAAGGCACCAGTAGGTCAGAACTTTTATTACTGTTTCGGTTCTTATTTCAAAAGTGAAGCTGACTATTGAAATATCCACCCAGTTGGATATTAAGGTGCTCATGACAGAAACAGTGTCTCACTGGTCATTGGAGTGGTTTCCCACCCTGCTTACTCGATAAACCTTCATCCTCTTTTTCCCACCCCTGCATCCTCTGGTCCCCTTTATCCCCCTCCTCCCTCATTCCTCCCTAGTAATCTGTGATAATGTCCTTAGCCTGTTATGTTTTGTGTGCTGACCCATTCAGAAACTGGGTCATGTTTAGTTTTGAGGCTGGGAAATTTGTGTTCTCCTTCTTCAAACCTCAGTTCAGTTTCCTTTCTTTGATTTCCCCCCTGCTGTGTTTTTCTTTGTCTTAGTTTCATTTGTAAGTCGATGACACACCATGCAGATCAGTATAACATGTTGGGGTATGTATTCATTCATCAATTCAGGTGATTGTAAGGTTTAGTAATCCAGTGACATCATCACAAGAAGTGGTTGAATTTGTGTGATTGGTGGAGACAGAATACAGCTGTGTGTGCACCCCCAGTCTGACCCCCCCCCCCCTTTTTTTTTTTTTTTCCTTTTTTAACAAGCATGATGTCCAGGAAATAGGAGGAGCAATGCTAGATGACAGAATAGATTGAACCTGTTGTGCATGAATGCTGCTGCTATGTCAAACTGGGATGATGATGATGATGATGATAATAATAATAATAATAATAATAATAATAATAATAATAATAATAATAAAAAACTGGGATACAGTGGAAAACTTGTGTTTGAGGCTTGTGCAAGTGGGGGGAGTGGCTAAGGCTGCATAAGGTAACCACATGATTTGATCTCAATCCCCTTTTAGCTTTGTAATGGTGTTGCATTGAAGTACAAGTGACCTAAGCTGACTTAAGATCTCTAATTTCCTGCTTTTTCAAAAGGAAAACCGAGAATGGCGATTCAATATACTGTGTGATAATGCAGTCTTATAATCTAATTTTAGAATCTCTGTCGTAGTATAATGAACAATCATTTTGCAAGAACTCTGTAAATGTTTAGACAAATTGCTAAAGATAGACATCAATGCCATCTAGGTTTAAAGACAACACAAAATGATCGGTGCAGCAAATGCATTTTTCAGAATCAATACAATAATGAAGTGTGATGGTATTTTGTTAGACTCTTATTTGTGCACTTCTACTTTGACTGGTTGGTAACACATCAGCACTTTTCTATCAATAATATATTTAAAAGTTAGCACCACATCAATCCCTCCGCTTCTTTTAAGAAGAACTTAAATGACATTTTCTCAGTAAGTGCACTATTAGAAGTCCTAAGTCTCAAGAAGAAACTGTTCTAGTTTCTCACCTGTAGTATTTGTTTTCTTCTATAGGGTGACTTATCTCTACCTTGTGTATGGGCCATTTATATTAATTGGATGCTACTTTTTATTCACTGATCCACCTCTTCTCTTCTGTCTCCACCCTAAAGACACTAAAGCGTAAAGAGAAGGAGTATGAACATGAGATGGAGCGTTTGGCCAGAGAAAAGATTGCCACACAGCAGCGACTGGCCGAGCTGAAGAATGAGCTCAGCCAGTGTATGGATGTCATGGAGATCGACAGAGTCCTCCGTCAGACCATCCAGCCGGAGGATGACCAGGCTTCCACGTCCACTGCCTCAGGTACAGCAATGAGAAAATTCTACAAACGCATTTGTTTCATTTGCAATATCCTTATGCCAGGCCTGAGTGACATTGTCCACTTTCACACCGAACCTAGATTTGGTTTGTGTGTTCTTAATTATTTGGTAATGATGGTGTTCTGTCTGGTAATAGCTGATAGCATGTTACTTTTTTAAAATTTATTTATTTTTTTTAATCATGGGTGGTGTTACAGTTGGGTTTTTATTATCATAATTTTTCCAGCTTATATGGCTGTTGCAAGTTGTGTCATGTAAGCAAATACACCCTGTTGGCTTAACTTACTGTGTCATACTGATATTTTCAGAATTGCCTGTACAACTGTACCTGACCGATAAATAGTTTGTCTCATGTTTCTCTGTCAGATATTACTCTTAACCATAGTACGCTCCATTGTAAAGGTGTGCTCATGAGCAGAGAAGGATCATGGTTGTGGTTTTCTTCTCCAACCAAACTATGTTTATTTGTTGTGGTTAATGTAATTTTCCTATTCCTGTGTCTGGTGCATCACTATTGTTTCATCAGGCCTACCTGGTACAAGACAAATGGAGCAAATGGTTTTTAAACGGAGGAAATGACATGCTGTCTTTCATGTAATTTACAGAAGGAGAAGAAAACTTTGAGCAGGACATGGACGAGGATATCTCAGTTCCTCCTGCTGCCACACCTCTCCCCAAACCAGCGCCTCCCATCATACAGGCTCAGCCACTCCTCACGCCTCATCTTTCCATCCAACACACTGCCCTGCCTCTTTCTGGAGTCCTGACCACACCGTCTGCCTCTGCCCCGCCTCCTCCTCAGGCCATTGCCCCCGCCCCTGCTCCTGGTCCGCCTGTTGCTCCACCGCCACACACCATTCAGACACCGGCTGTGCAGGTCCAGCCCACTGTTATCGCTCATGCTGCCGTCTCCCACGCATCAGTCATTCAAGCCGTTAATCATGCCCTGCCAACCAATCAGAAACATCTAACACACATTGCTCCCTCGCCTGGTCCAGCCTCCACCGCCCCTCAGCCAATTGCAGCTGCCCCAGCCCCTGCCACTCACCAGCCAATCACCGCCCAGCCCATCGGACACATCACTGTCCACCCGGTGGCTCACCTGGGAGCTCCGCTCCAGTCCCACCTTCCTACTCTCTACCCCCAGGGTGTGTCTGTGTCTCAACCCACCATGGTGGGCCACATCACCCACACCTTCACCCACCACACCCTGCCGCATGTCCAAGCTAATCCTCAATCTAACACTACCCAAGTGAACAGCGCAGCCGTTGTTACCCAGGGCAGCCCATCACTAGGGAAACCCACAGCCGTGCTAGCCCCACACCCGCAGCTGGTTGGGCAGGCTGCCGTCCTCAACCCTGTCACCATGGTAACAGTCCCAACCTTCCCTGTCAGCACTCTCAAACTGGCCTGAAAGAACAAAAAAAAAATTGACGGACTTGTGGAAGGAAGGAAAACTTTTTCACCGGTCTTCACACTCCGCAGTAATCGACAGCAGAGCATCTCTGACAGATAGGTGGGAGACTAAGATCTACAGACACACAGCAGGTTTTGGACAGCCTACAATGAATATCTCCAGGGATTTGTGGGTCACTCTTCTGTTAGTTTAACTCTTTCTGAGCAATGACAGTGAAGTTGAATTGGTAAGTCAGGCCATTGTTTGTGAAAATACAATGTTTGTCCCGACTGCAAAGACTTTGTTTTTTCCTTCCTGACTTTCTTTCCTTTCTCCTTCCTCTACAACCAGAAGCACTAACATAATAAGCTCAGTTCACACTCAGGCATCAAGGACTTACCTTAATGATTCATTCACTCACTGAGGGTAAAAATGCATGAGAGAGTTGTCTCTGATTAGGCTGTTGCCATGGAGATGCAGTATGTGCCAGTTTTGTGTTCATATAATCATGATGTTATGTGGGACATTTTGCTATAGATGAAATAATGTCACTAATGTGTTGGGAGAGCAGCAGAATGGTGCTCAGTGGTATCCAAATTATTCCACATGGAGGCTTTGATTAAATATGCATTAAACCACGGTACATTTGACTAAATAGAACTAGAGATCTGTCACTTACCGATGAACCCTTCAGTTTTTGTCATAAGTAACACGTTAAATACGCACTAGAGAAATCCAGTAATGGAAAATAGATTTCATATACATTTTTAAGAAAGCAGGTGACTGCAGAAAAATTAGTTTTGCCTTATTATGTGTAATCCTACTTCTTATAAAAGTCACCACAACACTTGGTATTCAGGACAACGATAGTAGGGATGCACCGAAATGAAAATTTGTGGCCGAAGCCGAATAATATATAAAAGCTTAGCCGAATACCGTATGCGGTTGTTACGTTCTTGACTATTTTTTTTAGTAGTGCATAAATAGCCTAGAATACATTTTCAGACATTCATTCATTCATTCATCTTCTATACCCGCTTAATCCTCATTAGGGTCACGGGGGTCGCATGTTTTTTTTTAAAGAAAATAAATATTTATTGAATATTCTGACATGTTTTAAATATTCCAGTAGCCTTTGCTTTTCAAAAAAAAGCCCAACAAAGTTTTTCATTCATATTAGACCTTCAAACTAAACAAAAGATGCATTCAAAAAAAAAAAAAAATTAAAGTGGATAAACCCACAACAGATGAATTATTGTCCTACCTTGTGCTCGGTATCATGTAACGGGGCTCAATGTGCTCCAGAAGCCTCCGAAAGCTAATGTCCTCCACTACACTAAACGGTTGATTATCCAAAGCCATGAACTCCATAACTTTATTTGGAATTCCGTTTGCTTTGGTTGCTTTGTTTTGCGAACTTTCGTCTTTTCAAAGACATTGGACACGGACAGAGTGGGCGTGCTGGGACAAGAAGCTTTCCTTTTAGCTGCTGCTGCTCTCTCGTACTCGGCAGCTGTTCAGCTTTTAAATGACAAATTAAAACAGTCGGGCTAAAGGTCTTTGCAGAGGAACCCCCTGTAGATAGTTTGGTTGAACATTTGTTGCAAACTGCAATTCTTTTCTCGCCCTCCAACACTTTACAATATCTACACGCCGCCGTCATTTTACGGAGGGTGAGAGGTCACCGCGCCACTGCACGTTGTTTGATTTTGTCATTGCGTCACACGTAACTATTCGGCCTTGCTTTTAACTCACTCCACCGAAAGCCGAATGTGGGGTTTTCTTCAATATTTGGTCGAATATATTCAGTTACTGAATATTCGGTGCATCCTTAAAAGTCACGGTCACATTTTTCAAGGAAAGATTTACCAGCAAAACATAAGTCAGAATTAAAACCCTCTAATCTGCCCTCATAAAAAGAAAGTAAAAGTATTGCCATTGTCGTCAGATGTTGTTTCTGTTCCGCTGCCAGCTTCTTTTCGCAAGCAAACCCATATCCTGTTGAAAGTTTGCGTTCTTTACCTACCCCCTCCCCTTTAGAATGACTACGTCTTACTCCAGAGGCTCAGTTCAACAGGAAGAAACATGACAAACCATTCTGTGGCCATAAACACACAATCCCTGCAGCAGGATTAATGATTGTCTGGTTTGCTGAACATATGAAGGGAAGTCGCTTTTAGAGACAACATGGACTTTGCTTGTTGGTTTTTGGACAGATGCTTAATTTCTGTGTACCACAAAGAGCTGATTTACAGGTACAAACCATTAGAAAGCCCTGAAACTGCTGAGGTAGGATTTTGAGTGGGTACATCGTGAATTTAAGCTTCACATATCTTAATAATGTAAAATACAGCAAGTAGCACTTAAAGCTTTGCCACATGCCATCTCAGATAAAAGACATGTGGATGAAGAGTTCAAGGCTTTGGGCAACATTCAGTAGTGAGGTACAGACAAGACCTGACAAGCTAGTTTCTTAATTGTATACCAATCGACTGCTGTCATCAGATCATGTAGTCTTCTCCTGTCAAGGAGCTCAGCAGAGGATTTTTAAGGCTTTGTATGTTCCCAGGAAACCTCACCGTGTCTTTCCAAAACTCATAACAGTGTTTGCCAGGGCATGTTAGTAATATGTTTTTCAGGAGCTAACTTTTTTTTTAATCATATGAGTACAATAATACAAAAAAGTCTGAAATACACCTGGTGGTTTTAATTTCCGGCCTCTTAAAGAAAAGATGTAGATGTCCCTGAGAATCATCAAAAACTGCTCTTTAAACATTCAGTGACATGTTTCCTTTTGTCATTGTTTGGGTCAAGTGAACCTGTAGATACTCTAGTAGAGCAATATGCATCTCCTCCACTTTATTTTAATGCAACAGCGCCCCCTGTTGCCTCATCCTGACCTCTTACTACTGTTACTAATGCACAGGAATCTGGGCACAACATGAATTTCCTCACGTTAAAGAAAAATCAAAGAATTCAAGGTCCAGTCACTACTTTTTACCCTAATTGTATTGTTCTATTTGGTGTCACTGATATTTCTTCTGAGACTGCGATAGGCGATTGACATCTCATGTTAATGGTTTTTGTCCAGCTGTGTAGAAGCCCTCCATGAAATGAATGGTAACAAATTTACAGATGACTTAATGTTACATTTACCTGCATTTTTGAGTTTGTTAAATGGCACTAGACTAAAAATCTATCTGCAGTAATTGTCAAATCTCAAAGCATTTCAAATGAAATTGGAGCAGTGAACTTACTTAGAAAAGGGTGTTGCTTTTGCAGAGAGAAATGCTGAAATGTACTTAAATTAGAAAATGCACGTCTTGGCTGCGTTTACATCTGGCAGCAGCACAGCCAAGTTTAGTTTACGGTGATATTCTCCAACAACAAAGCAAAATTCCCCCTCAGAAAATCATATGTTGTGACTCCCTCTGTTCTTTGTGTTCGTCTGTTTGTTTGTGTTTATATGTGCGAACAGTCCAGCCTAAACCATCGAATCTGTTAACCCCATCAGTTTCTGTGTATGTGATCAATGTTTATCTGCTCCTTGCCTCTTCTGTCTCTGTAGGTTATGTATGTATATGTGACCGTATTCAGTACGTTTCATATTCTGTACTATAGTTAACCCTACTGTACCTGTAGCATGGCTCAGTTTTTGGTTAGTTTGCCCTGTGCATGATGGAGTGTGTATGTGTGCGTGCCTGCGTGTGTGTGTGTGTGTGTGGTAAGCGAGCTATTTTTTATACAGAGGTGATTTATGGTATGAGCCTATCGTGTGTGCCTATACTCAGTTTTCCTAAACACTGTGACAACTCTGGCAAAACACGTGTACGAGTGAATGGAAGACAAAGATGTACTGTCAGAACTGTTTGTTGTTTTTAAGTTTCCCTATTTGTGAGTTGGACTGAGACATGGAGTGGAAGAAGAAGAGAAAAAAAACAAAAAAAAAAGATTTTGCTCTTTTCTTGATAACATAATAATGTCTAATATTCAATTTGAGTTTTGTAATATTTGTATGTACGTATGAAAGTTTTGTAAATTTGTGATAGTATGCACGTTTTGGCATATGAGTGTATGTATCTAAAAGTTTTAAATGCTTGTTTCTTTTGATTCGATTTTGTTTTGCATGTAGATTGCTGTTTAGGTTAATTTTGTTTAAAGGTTTTTTTTTTTTTTCTATGTTTCTTTTTGGGACCATGTACAATACTGTATAATGTGGGCAGAATCTTGGACCTCATGCTACATTGATATTATATATGAATATAAAAACGTGTTTTCCCTATGGAGAAAGTTTTAAGTTATATATCGCCTGTACACTTTGGGCTGCCTTTTAGATCTAACTGTCCACTGTTTAAGATAACAATGACAATAATGGATAAAAATATTAATGATGAAGAATTATGCTGATGAAATAATAAAGATTCTTAATAAATCTTATTACATTTACAACACAACTTGTTCCCACTGTGTTTCTTGGTAACAAATACAAAAGGATCCTGATGCACACAAATTCAAATCTGGTTTGGAGGCTTTTTCAAACTTAATTTCATGAGTTTATTGTCCATACAAAACATCAAAGTTACAATCTGTCAAAAGATGAATACAAAAACACAAGACTTGACTCGCAAATAGACGTACACTTAACATAATAAAAAACATAAGCTCAGTCTTTTTCCACTAGATGGCAGTGTAGAACCATTATAGATGTTTACTGACAAAGGAGCCTTCCTGAAACAAATAAACAGAGTAAATCGGATAAAACTACATCATTGTAGCAGCAGGCTGTCTCATGACAAGTGACTCATGCCTAAAAAAATCTTAGTCAACTTTCCCATCGTGTGTGACCTGCCAAAAACCTTCTGTTCACTGCTGCAGGTGACAGTGTTCAGTTAAAGGCCTAATTCCAATATGGCTGATTTGCTTTGACTATGAGCTGTTTTGATCATGTTTATTAGAAAAGGTGTTCCTTGTGCTGTTCCTGGAACTCCCTCCTTTATCTCCTCTCCTCAAAGGATTATGACATCATTAGCAGCCGCCTGCCTGGGTGTTCAGCATCTGCTCCTGAATCCTCTCCAGCACCTCCTGCATCTTCCTCAGCTACAGTAAGAGGGGATGGAATGAAAGAGTGGATTTACCTCTGTTCAGAGACGTGACTGAGGAAGAGGCAGAAGGAAAACTCACCTCCTCGTCTTTCTCAAAGATGAGTCTTTCCTTCTCTGTGTCGACGACGGCCAGCGGCAGAGGAAAATCTACCCCGCTTCCTTCTCGAAACTTCTCCCGTAAACTAACATCCACAGTCAAACAGACAATCAAAAACATAAATGAAGTTGGCTTTTTTAACCTTACCTCTGAAGAATATAAATCAGTTATAAAACCTTGCTTTAGTGTGGGGCTGGGAACCAGAGTAACACACAAAACCATATATAAGAAATGTTTTTCTACATGTTTGAATAAAAATATTGAGATTTGGCATTAGAATGACATGATATATTCCTTTATCACTTATACTGAACACACACATAGAGGTGGAAGTAAATACCCTTACTGTACTTAAGCAGTTTTGACAGTATTTAACCTTTTATTTTTACTTAATTTTAACACATATCTATCCTTTCTAATCTACAACTACTACTAAACTAAATTTTTAACACAGGTTTGTTGAGTTGTTTTTAAAGAATTTGAGAGAGAATTATCGACGTCTTTTATGTCGCAGCATTGTGTGCTTTCAGAGCGTCAGGATCAATTTCAATCGACATGGGTGGAACAATAATGCATAGAAAAGATGGTTTTAGATAGTAGTAGATATCAAGCATGACATAAACCCTCTTCACATGGGACTAATATAACCTGTGTTACCTGGAAATGAATGCACCACATTTGTGTTTCATGGAGCGCATTCGTATGAGATGAATGAGGTCTGTTTTTTACTCCAATTTAATGACATGACTCCTTTTTCTGATGTCAAGAGCAGGTTTATCATTTACAAGTATCAGCTCACAGACAGAAAAATCTTCCTAATGCATGTCATTCGTCTCATTGTTGTTTCAGATGTCGCTCTTCTGAAGGTTTTAAGCTCAGACAGTATCTTTGCTATATCATGATGTGAGCCTCCTGGATTTCCACCTTAAAAACACCTTAAATGTGGGCATACAAATGCTAATCACTCATATGTTCTGGGCATATACAAAATTGAAGGCTCTCTGGAAAGGGCTTTTAAAAATAAGTGAGGGCGTTAGGACTTTCACAGTTCCATTACTAGTTTTTTTACCATATTTCAGCAAACTCAGATATCCTGTGATAATATTAAGTCTTGTGCAAATCAATAAAAAATTTTTTGCTGGGATTACTACCTGGATATTGTAATAGAGAAAGAAGACAAATACCACTTTCTAATTCTTACAATTGCTTCGAAAAAGGCCATTATAAGGAACTAACTCAAAACTGATGCACCCTGTGAGGATCGGTGTCTACCTATAATAGAGGAAATCTGCTCTAAGGAAAGACTGACTTATTACCTACGGATTACCTAAAGCACTGGAGAAAATGACTGGACTAAACAAAACAAAGCATAATTACTACTTCCTGTCACAAACAGACACCTTTAAAACTATTGTTTACTCACTAATGAAGTCTGCATTGATCTCAAACAGAAAAAGACTGAATAATTGTGCAGAGGAAACAAAAAATATTGCAAACCCTACCATATTACACAGATATCGATTCACACAAGACTTAATATTATCACTGGACGTCTGTGTTTGCTGAAATAGAGTCAATAATTTGCAATGGAAATTTTACTTCATAAACTGCAGATATGTCTGATGTCCATATGAACCTTCTGAGACCTAACAAAGTAATTTTGTCCTCCGTAGGGGACAAGAGTTTCACAGCTTTACTAAAAAAAAAACAAAATGCTGTCGACTGCAAAGGACATTCTATAAAAAAAAAATTGCATCTGAAAAAACTGTTGCATTATGCTGTTTCCAATCAAGACAATTATTCAGTGTAAAAAAAAGTTAAAACTTGTATTTTCCTTAAGTGAAGATCACAGACGACCCCTCTCTCATTTCTTACAAACTCCAGGTAATAGTGGTCCCAATGCGAATAGGGCTATAGAGACGTAAAAGACATAACAAGACAAAGCCAGGGAGACTAGACCGAGAAGAACATGTATGCATGAGTGAACTTCTGCCACCTCTTCCTACCTGCGTTTCCTCTCGAGCACCACCATGCGTGTCATGTTTTGGATGCAATTAGCTCTGTAGTTTTCATAGTGTGACTCCCGCGTCACGTCCTTCAGGTCCTGCATGTGTGTCCTCACCAGCATGTTCCTCAGCAGCAGGAAGTCAGAGTGAACTGGGTTTTCCACTAAAAACACAAACAACATCAAACGGTTTTTTTTCCCCCAAGTTATGGTCTTAAATTGAATATACACTGCCCGGCCAAAAACAAAGTCGCACATGCAATATTTCACTGCAACATCTTTGGTTTTGATTACACGAGACATTCACTGACATCTGTTTTGTTGTATGTTGCTTATGTAGTGTCGCAATAAGGTTCATGATATTTTTTCCATTCACAGTTGCATTAATTTTTGATTATTTATGATGGACAATCAGACCCCTGCATCAAGTCTTTATCACATCCCAAATTAGAGTCTAGATTTTATGGAGGTTTTTCCATGTTTGGAAATTATGTCTCATTCTCTCTGGACCAATCTGTCACAAACATGATGATCCTCTGATGATGATCTGTTGTGAAATTATTTAATTACTAATACAGTGCAATACTTTGAGCTGAGTTTTGTAGCATATCTGCCTGTCATTGTGCAATACTTATTTTAATCCTATTTATTCTATTCCTATATACTTTGTTGTAAATATCCGTGTTGTTTTATATTACAATTTATTAAATGTCTCAAATGTTGTTTTTATATTACTTTTATATTTTTATATTACTTAAATGTCTGCACTGAAGTGAGTTGCTTTCAATATCATTGTGCATATGTATAGTGTACATGTGAAGAGTGACATAAAAGGCATCCATTCATTCATTCATTCATTCCTTCATTCATTCATTCTGATCAATCCTGGCACTATCCAGTCTTTCTGACGTTAAAGACATGAGAGGACATATGGTGCTTTTCCACTGCGAACCCTACTCAGCTCTACTTGGCACGCTTCAGCTCGACACGACTCTACTCACTTGTCGGACCGGCACGGTTGTGTTTCCACTGCCAGCCGTTATTAGTCGGGACTAGTTGAAGTGGGTGGAGTTGG
>JAQQZY010000007.1:24901501-24915112 GCA_030068375.1 Ostorhinchus rueppellii | reverse complement strand
GGTACGGCTCCAGGGCCACCACCTGTTCCAGCTCCACCTCCAAACCCAGGTACGGCTCCAGGGCCACCACCTGTTCCGGCTCCACCTCCAAATCCGGGCGCAGCTCCGGGGCCACCGCCTGTTCCAGCTCCACCTCCAAATCCGGGCACAGCTCCGGGGCCACCGCCTGTTCCGGCTCCACCTCCAAATCCGGGTACAGCTCCTGGGCCACCGCCTGTTCCGGCTCCACCTCCAAATCCGGGTACAGCTCCAGCTCCACCACCTAAACCACCACCTTGACCAAGTGTACCTCCAGCTCCAGCTCCACCTTGTCAAGGATACAACACCACCCAAAAAAGTCATTACATTTAATCAAAGACATCACAGTAGGTGTTGAAGGTTGAATCTGACTCTCTGAATAATGCTTCTTACCATATTTAGCTGCATATTTTGCTGCAGTTTTAGCTGGGTTTTTGGATTTGCCTGATCCTAGGATTGACAGAATACAACATTTCCATTAAAATTTCTTCCTTTACATGAATTGTTGACCCACTAGATACTGCATGTAGTGGACTTAGTTTCCTGTTTGCTTTTGTACCTGCTTTTGGTGAAATGAGAGGGTAACCTCGAAAGACCCCAGGCAACTGCTGTCCACGACCATCTGAAATAAGACTGAATTTTAAAGTCATCCATACAGTAAGGGGGTGGGTATTTAGACATTAAATATCACTAAATTAATCTGTTCAAGCAATAGGTCTTCTTAGATCAGAATGATGCTTACTGGTTGCTCCTTGTCCAACACCCCCCTGGCCCAGGACACCAGACCCTATGAGGATTAAAACTTTTTTAAGGCACATGTTCTGTAAACATTTACAGGTTTCAAAATATAGTATGTTGTCTAATGGTTAAAATGCAATAGATTTATCGCTGTGTTGGAACATACTGTATGTCCAGCAGGCATGAATACTGAGTCACTGTCATCATCTGTATTGTTTCTACCTGGATTTGTTTTTCAGGAGTATGGTCCATGTTATCTCTTTCACTCACCAGTCTGGGGCCCAAGTCCGTTTCCTGTGGCTACTCCGGGGAGAACACCACGGCCTCCAAAACCTAAGGAAAGGGGGGGAAAAAAAACACAATAAAAAAATAGTACATATTGTTTTTGAAAAGCACAACATTAAAAATAATAATGGCAAGTAATATGTATTATGTTTTTATTTTTGTTGTTTGTGTTATATTATTATTTCTTCGGACACACCTTGGCCTGGTACAAATCCACCTTGATAAAGCCCTGGCATCCCGATTCCTGTGTGACAGTACAGTACAAACTTTTACACCACAAACTGGACTATATATATTGTAATGGTATATTATTAGCTTCAAAGTTACCTGGAACTTGTTTGGATGCTTTTTTGGCTGCAGTCTTTCCTCCAGGTCCTCCTCCTGTTGTACCGGTCTGTGGCAGCGTTGGGCCTGACACAGATTTTGTTGTTTTTTTTATTTTTATTTTCAAGGTAATACTTGAAGTTATGTTTTTAAATATACTATAGATTGTTCTCTACAAATACAATGTACCATTTTTATGTGTTTACGACATTTAATTTGTCTTTGGTTATAATTTGTCTCCTGTGCGTCCTGTAATTTTTATAACTACCTCCTCCAGGCACTGCTGCTCCTCCAGGGCCAAAGCCACCAGGCCCAACTCCTGCACCACCAGGCCCAAAACCTGTTCCTCCAGGACCGATTCCTGCACCACCAGGCCCAAATCCTGTTCCTCCAGGCCCGACCCCTGCACCACCAGGCCCGAATCCCGTTCCTCCAGGTCCGACTCCTGCACCACCAGGTCCGACTCCTGCACCACCAGGCCCGAATCCCGTTCCTCCAGGTCCGAATCCTGCACCACCAGGTCCGACTCCTGCACCTCCAGGCCTGAATCCTGCACCCCCAGGTCCGACTCCTGCACCTCCAGGTCCGACTCCTGCACCTCCAGGCCCGAATCCTGTTCCTCCAGGACCGACTCCTGCACCACCAGGTCCAACTCCTGCACCACCAGGACCAAATCCAACTCCTCCAGGACCAACTCCTGTACCACCAGGTCCAACTCCTGCACCTCCAGGCCCGAATCCTGTTCCTCCAGGACCGACTCCTGCACCACCAGGTCCGACTCCTGTACCACCAGGACCAAATCCTGCTCCTCCTGGTCCAACTCCTGCACCACCAGGCCCAAATCCTGTTCCTCCAGGACCGACTCCTGCACCGCCAGGACCGACTCCTGCAACGCCAGGGCCAACTCCTGCTCCACCAGGCCCAAATCCTGTTCCTCCAGGTCCAATTCCAGTGCCACCAGGACCGACTCCTGCACCTCCAGGCCCAAATCCTGTCCCGCCTAGGCCAAATCCTGTGCCACCAGGCCCAACTCCTGCACCACCAGGTCCGTAGCCTGTTCGTCCTGCAAATATATGCATTATAATTGAAAATCAGTTGGTGTTCAACAATTAAAATTGTGTATTTTTTGTTGATTAATAAAATTGACCTGTTTTAGGAGGTTTAGGACCAACACCACCTGGTCCATAACCACGTCCAGAGCCTCCAAAACCACCTGGATCAGAGTATAAATTAGGTAAATACACATTCAACCTTCAAGATCAGGAGTTACTATAAGCAATTTAAAGAAAGTGACTGCAAATTGAAAATATTTTTTAGGAATATATTGAGTGTTTGGCATGAGCAACTCTCTTGCAGCTTATCAAGGTTTATGTGTGACGAGTTCAATTGTCATACAAATTCCCTGGGTGTTACAGAAATCCACTTGAGGAATTAATGCCTCGCCATTCTTAAAGTTGCATCAGTCTTAAGTCAGTGATTTAACTTGCTAGTGTGAATATAATTATTCCTGCTAATATTCCCATATTAAGATGATTTGTAATGCAGAAACAGAAAACTGTGAGTTTGCCTGGTCCAACTCCAAGCCCTCCCTGACCTGTGCCAGTGCCGAGGCCCCCCGCTCCAAGAGTCCCTGCTCCAAAACCTCCTGCCCCAGTGCCTCCATAGCCTAAGGAGTAGATGAAAGAGCAACATTACTTGGTACTTCTTATATTTGATCTAGTGATCACAGTGCACTACATCACACATTAATGAATTCAGTCTGTCCATGTGCAACTCCACCCTTTGGTAATGTTACACATGTATGATGGCTGCCAGAGACAAATCTCACATGGATTAACCTGGTTTTGAATTTTGATTGAAGTGTGAATACTTATACTTTAATTTTAAAAACGTCATACATGTCGAGGCAAACGCCTGTTAAATCAAGATTATTCATTCTTTGTAATTCAGACACTAAGTTCAACTTAATGATGAACACGACTCATACAGTGCATGATCTGATTTGTAATTAAAAAATGAAAACGATTCAATTTATTCAACGTCTGAGATGTTTGTTGAACATCTCAAATCTGTTGAAGAAATGTTCCAAAATTCTTAGATCCAGATCAACCATCTATTTTTTTACCTTAAATTTCAGCTTAATGTTGATACAGGGACACTTTTTGTCTGTTGTTATATACAGGGGAACAGGGTACCACAAAGTGCTTTGTGGCTACTGTATTGCAGCATGAATTAAAAAAAACAAAACACGTCATTGACATGGTTGGACTTTTGGTAAATTGGAAAGTGTGACGTATGAGGATATTTCCTGTGCTTACACTGACCCATTTTCTAATTGCCGGCATGATGGGTGGATTTCAAAATGTTCCACAACGTTTAACCTTTACGTTTTGATATTATCGCCAACATTCCTCATCCCTCGAAGTCTACTCACATGTTTGCAGAATGAAAAACAGAGAGGTCTGAAATCCCAAAACAAAGCAGTCTTTGTGACTGACGTGATGACTTCCGGTCTTTATCAGAGACCTGCCATTCCTGATGCATTAGTCTTTATCATTGTACTGTATGTGTGCATGTGTGTTTGTACATGAGGCTGAGTGGCCCCTACAACAATAGCTTAACGCCTTGAGGTAATGAGGAAATGAAATAATGGTAAATGTATGTGGTCCTTATCCTGCTGCGCTGCGTTGAACAGAGGAACAATATTTACAGTACAGGGGCTGACCTCTGATCCATGTATGCAAAGCAACACTTATGATTGACACGGTAACACAGCAAGGAATGTCTTTGTAGGTAATGGCTTTAGAAGATTTAAGTCCTGTGACTTCTAGCTTTTATTGATTATTTAATTTATACTATAAAGAAAAAGAGTAATACACTAAGGAAATCCTTGAAAAAAGTGCAGTTTCAAATCATTTTTAAAATATTTGACTTCTTCCTCACCTGTTTTTCTAGGTTTTCCACCAGTTCCTGTGTTCAAGAAAAATGAAAACAAATTATTTCAAGAAATCAGTGGACTAATTTTTCATCATTTTATTTTACTCTTGAGTGAATTATCTTTTATGCTAATTTTGTTCTTATATTACAGTTTTGATTAATTGGTTGGTTAGTAAATTATATCTGACAACTCAAGACCTCCATACCTGCTCCCAGGCCAGTGCGACCTGGGCCAACACCACCTGGACCGACACCGCCAGGACCAACTCCACCTGGACCGACGCCGCCTGGACCAAAACCACCAGGACCAACTCCGCCAGGACCGACTCCGCCAGGACCGACTCCACCTGGACCGACGCTGCCTGGACCAAAACCACCAGGACCGACTCCGCCAGGACCGACTCCACCTGGACCAACTCCACCAGGACCGACTCCACCAGGACCAACGCCGCCTGGGCCAAATCCGCCAGGACCGACTCCACCTGGACCGAAACCTCCTGGACCAAAACCGCCAGGACCAACTCCCCCTGGACCGACACCACCAGGACCGACTCCGCCAGGACCAACACCACCTGGACCAATACCTCCTGGACCAACACCACCAGGACCAACACCACCAGGACCGACACCTCCTGGACCGAGACCTCCAGGACCAAAGCCACCAGGCCCAACTCCACCTTGTCCAAGTGTTCCTAAACCTCCACGACTGCCATAGCCACCTTCAAGAGAAAACAAAACACCAAAACTGAATAGATGATCACCACAACAGTCTATTTGGTTATTCTCAAACTAAAAAAAAATCTACATATTTATGATTATAACTTCTTATGACTTTTTATAATTCAAAGACACATCTATTCTAATTGTTGAATCATTGCATTGGCTGGATCTGGAAGTCCTTACCTGTTTTTGGAGGTTTTCCACCTGAGGAGAAAGAAAAATATAAAATGAATTAGACATAGCTGGTCTAGTAGTTTCACAAATTTGTGCAAATTCTGGATTATATGAAGATTATCAAGATGCTTTTTTTTGTCTTATCAGCCTCATTACCTGGGCCATAGGTGCCAGGCCCGAAACCTCCCTGTCCAACTCCTCCTGGACCTACTCCTCCTGGTCCAACCCCTCCAGGTCCAACTCCTCCTGGTCCTATTCCTCCAGGTCCAAATCCACCTGGTCCAACTCCTCCAGGTCCAACACCTCCTGGTCCTACTCCGCCTGGTCTGACTCCACCTGGTCCAACTCCTCCAGGTCCAACACCTCCTGGTCCTACTCCGCCTGGTCTGACTCCTCCTGGTCCAACTCCTCCTGGTCCAACTCCTCCAGGTCCAACTCCTCCAGGTCCGACTCCTCCAGGTCCAAATCCTCCTGGTCCTACTCCTCCTGCTCCTGGTCCTACTCCTCCTGGTCCTACTCCTCCTGGTCCTACTCCTCCTGCTCCTGGTCCTACTCCTCCTGGTCCCTGACCACCATAGCCTCCTATAGAACACAGTCATCATCACAGTTTGAACTGGAAATATATACAGACATTAAAAATGATCAAAAGACAGCAACAGACCAGACCCTGACTTATGCTGCCTTCACGTGCTGTCGGGAAGATGATCTTTTCCATTAGTGAATTTGAAATTACAAGTGCATTGTGTTCAGATGCTTCTGTTGTTATAGCAAAATGAAAAATGGCTGACACAGTTTATCATGACCTGCTTTTTGGGTAAAAGGGTTTTGGACGTGTTAAGTTATCTGTTACAGCATTTTTTTTTGTTTATTGTAAATTATTTTTGCAGATTGTGCATGCTATCAGTGACAAAATGATCAGCTGGCAGCAGGATGTTAATAAAAGCACAGTTTATCAATGAAGCCCTCATTGCTCTCTGCCATGTTGAAAAGTTCAAAGGTTATTTTCATCTCGGCAGCTCATGTATCAAAATTTTTTCCCAGTTCTCCAGTGGAAAGGGTGTTCATATGTAATTTTTGAGTTTGTAACTAATATTTACCATAATTCCCACAGCATATGAAGGCAGGATTAGATCACTGAATGTAATTTCAAACCTTATAATCAGATTTATTTCTGACGGTAAAAAACAACATAAGGAATTCATTATTTCCAAGACTTAAAAACACTTCTATGTTGCCCGATTTATAACCTGGCTCTCCTCCAATAACTGATGTGATTTAAACACAGCTTTTTTAATGGGTGCTCTTAAGAGTAACGATGCAAAATTCAAGTATTATTTTTCATCAATGTAAATTTTATCTGGAAGTGAAGCTTTCATTTACCTCCTCCAGCCCCAGGTCCAAAACCTCCTAGGCCAGCACCAGCTCCACCTGCTCCTGGTGCAACTCCTCCAGGACCAAATCCTGTTCCAGTTCCACCTGGTCCAAATCCTGTTCCTGGACTGATACCGGCTCCCGCGCCCGCTCCAGCTCCTCCTGCTCCACCAGCAGGTATGTATATACCTGACACAAAATCAAATAAGAAGCAGAAAAACAAAAACAAATACAACAAACAGATAGTTGTTTTTCAATCGCCAGAAGTAATTAATAATTCTTTCTGTGTTTAATAAAATCTGTGAATTTGTACATAATTGAGGATACAGGGGAAAAAAGAACCAGCCTGAAACTTTGTGTTGATAGGACAACACCTTTTCTCCTTTACAAAACAGAGAGTTTTATCATTCACTCTTTTGAAAAGCCCACTCAGTGCACATGCACAGTAAGATGAACATTGAATTTTCTACTCACATTCTTTTTATTAAATAACTGGCAGCATTTCCTTTCCCCCTGCAGTTTGTTGATGACAGGTGCTTTAAGAACCATGTTTTTATTAATTTAATATGGTGAGGGGGGGTCTGAATAATTGGCTGCAGACACACAAATTTTAATGGTAATTGATGTTTTTATTGTTCTGTCTTCTGACCGATGACAGAATTTGGGGAATTTATGAGTCATTTGTTTGGGCTAATGAGGCATACTTTTCTCCACTTTGCCAGCCCTTAATAAAACCAAACTAATTTGACTAAATAGCAAGAAGTTCTTATAACAAATTGTATCATATGCCACACAAGCAGAGAGAAAGCAGCGCAAGCCTTCATTCGGTGTGTGTGTGTGTGTGTGTTTGTGAATCTGCACTTGTGTGTGGTGACTATCAACTCTGACTGAGTTTCTGATAGCGAACACCACTTCATCCAAAAGGCATGCTTCTTTGGTCATAATTCTCACACTTTTCTGCACCTATGTAGTGTTTTGCAAATCACTTAAGCCAGAAATAGAAACACAGAGTGCAGACAACTATATAAGGAAAGGTTTTCTAAGATCCCATCATCCAGATGTGAAATGAAGAAGTCTGTTGGGATTCTTAAAGAATGTGAGTTACTGATCTCACAGTAATGCCATATACAGCACATTAACAACACGCAGTAAATAACTGAACTGTTCAGTCATTCAGCTCTGCCCGTTGGATTCGCCAGCATGGACCTCCTCCCCCAAAACATGCTTTTGCAGATTTGGGAGGAATCTTTATTGAAATGATAAATAGAGCAAGTAGAACATAGACTCATACTGTATTCATTTGAAAAGTAGGTAAAATAAAGGGTATGGAAGTAATTCAAAACAAAGGTAAGCACCGATGCCTTGTTTATACTGAAGACATCAGCAAGAGAACATGTAAGAAGCAGTAAAAATATGTTGCTATTGTAACTGTGATTACTATTAGTTATTATAAGAGAAGAGTCATCTGTCATTAGGCTTTTCAAAGTTGACAGGTCTGCTGCAGTGTCATGTACTTCAGCTCTTTGATGATCTAATGATTGAATGAGACACCATCTGGGGGATGAGGTCTGGACCGTAGCTATAGCTATAGTTTATAGGTTAAACCTTAAGCTTTTAATAAGGTGTAACGCCTTATTAAGGGTGTTAAGCCTCAAACTTTACTATGTGTCTCAGACCTCATGCCTCAAGAGGAAGAAGATCTGTGATGAAAAATGCGCCTGTACCTTATAACATCCCATACCACAAGTAACATAGCATGGTTAATTTTAAGCTCATTTTCCTAATTCAACGTGTCTACATTCATTATTCAACTGGACAGACATCTGGAACTTCTATTCAACACAGCTGCATCTTCATCTTAAAATAACATGCGGAAATGTGACAAACAAACAAAATCCAGTCTTGTTTATTTTTAGAACAAAGACATTTCAAAGTTTTAGAAAGGTACTGGCAGTGTATCTGAGAGATTAAATGAGGAAATGAGAGCTTAATAGAGAAAATACAAGGCATGTGCAGCCCAAACTCAGTCCATTAACCTTCATGAATGATCTAACTATTCTGACACAAGAGAGATTATGAGCTTGACCTTTGGTCCAAAGCTTGCAGGTGTAAAAATTCATTCACAAATTGGCAGTTCTTTTAATAGTCAAACAAATTAAGATCACCTGCAGATATTTTGCAGTGTGATTACAATATGCAACATCATCTTCAACCATTACGATTATTAATAAAATGCAGCAGCCAGCTTCTCCCTGAATCCCAAACAACCTGCTCATTATTCTCATTTTCAATTAACTGAGGACTCCACATTACAAGTCTCATTGCGAAGACATTAAACTACCAGTAAATAAAAATAAAAATGAGACATGACTGCATGCATTCCTCTTGTTCCAATGCAGCTACATCATAAACTTTATGTGACACCTGATCCACAGGTGTTGCACTCCTGAACACCACACACATGCACTGAAGATGACCCACCTCCTTCCAGCGAGGGTTTCCACAGAGACAGGAGAAGGACTCCATGTAGGTATGTGACCACCGCCCCTCTCGCCATCTCGCTCCCAAATGTCCCTCTGTTCTCTCAAGCTCCAGGTTTTATCCCCAGCAAGCCTATCGGGGCTCAACAAGGCCTTCAGAGAGAAGGAGGGCAAATGAGTGAGAACAGAAAAAAAGGGGACAGGATGTTAGACAGGACACAGTGTAATTGGCTAAGAGACACACAGATAGACAGGGAAAGTTGGAGAGGGAGGGGAAAACACTGGATCACCTCATTAAACCAAATGGGTTGTTCTAACCCCCCAATGACTGTTAGGCTGCATTTATTTGGTTCTTTTCTGCCAAGAAACAGGGAGTATGGAGGGTGGGGGGGGCTACGAGAGAGCAAGCATATATGAGAAACATGAGTTGGAAGAAGTTGGGGTCCCTGCTTTTTTACTCTCTAGACACCTCAAAAAGAAAAAGAAGCATTGTCTTAATATTTATATCAAGTGCAATCCATGACCTCAGTGATTCCTAGCATAGTATCGAAAAAATAAATCAAACTGATAACATTAATTTTGCAAGACTGACAGGTTAACTTGCACTTTTAACACTGTAGTTGTCAGCCTCTCTGTCACTTGGTATGAGAGTGTTTGCACAAAGGGGGGCTGGAGGTAGTTTGGCAAGTATCC
The DNA here is from genome assembly GCA_030068375.1 of Ostorhinchus rueppellii. Lineage (NCBI taxonomy): Eukaryota > Metazoa > Chordata > Actinopteri > Kurtiformes > Apogonidae > Ostorhinchus > Ostorhinchus rueppellii. The sequence goes on along the minus strand of JAQQZY010000007.1, from coordinate 24,905,372 downwards.
ACACATCAGAGTCTTATTGTAGAAGAAAACATGAAGTCATGTTAGTGTAAAAAAAAAAAAAAGCCTGAAATATAAACCTTCTCTTCTAAGCCTAAAAGAGTAGTGCAATACACAAGAAAAATAAATAAGCAATGCAATGAAAGACATAAAGATGTGAGACATCAGGAGTTATAGATGCAGATGTAGATGCATACACATGTAGGTGTGTTATTCCACCATACTCTGAGGACCAGCCTCATGATGATGACACACACAGAGCAAATGGATGTGTTCATCAGGATTTTGTTTTGCTTACAAGTTTTTGTTTTGGTTTTTTTCCAGTAAAAGTGCAGAGAGGCTCACACATTCAAGATACCTGGAAGCAATAAGTGTTTTTATTTCAACTCATGGTATCAGTGAGGTTTTTCTCCATGTTTGGGCCGGCTGGTTCTGTCCCAGTTCCTGTGGGCCGATATCTGAGTTTGGCAAGACTGCTAAAACAATCTTCTTTTGTCTGGAGGTAATTGGCCAAGAAATAGATGAAGTAAATATGCTAATGATACTAAAACATTCAGAAATAAGTGAAAGGCTTTTAATACTGACACAGACAGTAATATTGTGATACTGTCTGGCAGATGATGGCAGCTCCTATCATTAGCAGCCCTTTGGTAAATAAAACTATAGGAATATTTTACTTTCCTGCACCAGGATTCATGGCTCAAGGCTTCCGAGTTGAGGGCTCCAGGTCTTTCATGTGGTCCAGCTTACGCACTTATAACTGACATAATCCACTTGTTTTATTGTTTTTGTTTCCGAACAATAGTTGGTGCAACAGACTAATTCAAATGCAATGTACACTGAAGTTAGTTACGCTGGTCAAAATTGTGGAAAATGCTTCTGAGCCCACTCAGAGTGTATATTGTATGTTTGTATTTGTGCATGAATGTGTGTTTCTGTATGTACATGTGTTGTGTGTTTATGTGTGTGTGTGTGTAAGAAAGACTGTGTTTGGGAGAGAAGCAGTGCTACCTGAGCAACCATAATTGGTCCTAAACTGTAGTTTTATTACTTCTTTTTCAGACCTGGTATGTTTTGTGTTCAGTTTTGATGAAACTACATAGTTATGCAGTGAAATAATACTGAAGTAGAGAGAGACTGAAGAAAGAAAGGGAAATGAAAACTATATGCTCAGAGCCATATGCATTTTTTACTTGTGTGCTCATTATTATACAGGTGTGGGCCTGTAAGTTTGAGACTTAGACTAAACATAGTAAAAACATGCAGACACAGGTTATTTGTCAATAAATTAGAATTGACGGCAACGTAAATGTCCAAATGATGATATGGATGTGCCATATGTTAGTGTAGCATGATATTTTATAACTGTTTGTCTTCCATAAATTTCCTTGAGCCCTTAAAGTTCCTTGCCTCCACAGCGTAGTGGTTGTAGACATATTTCTTAGTTATTGTGTTATCTCCAAACTAAGAAAAGAAAAATTAAAAGTTACACCTTATTTTTAAAGAATGTAAAATTCATTCAGTTGTAAACCTGACACTACATCTAAAACTAACACAACAGCGTAAGTTTTAAGAGAAAATTCAGGCTAATGATGCTGCATTAGCTTGTACAAAACCTTCAGGTTCGGACACAACTTTCCACTGCAGTTACTTCCTTTGTGGAGACATAATTACACTCACACTTGCGCATATAAATACAGAGTAAAACATTAATTCAGCAGGAACTGTGCACAACACGGACCACTTCATAGCATGAAGGCTGGGAGTTTTGTTTTTGTTTTTCCTGAGTGGGTTTGCATGTTGTCACTGTTTATGTCTGACATGTGGTGGTCTGTCAGTCCATCACTCGATTCCACAGTCACAACAAAGTCTGAGGAACTGGACTGTGTTGTCATATGTTCAAATATAGCAGCTGACTCGTCATTAGGTAGCCGTTTATATCCTTAATGTTAAACATGTCTCATATAAGAAACAGAGAAAGAATTTAAACAAAGTAGTCTTAGCCATAACAGAATTTTAAATACAGAACAAACTGAAAAAAGTAATGACAAACCAAGTGACTAATTCTAGTTTTACCTTTAGACGCTGTTTTGCAACCAGTTACAGAGGTTGTGTGTCTGTGTTCCAGTGCACAGAGATACTTTATTACTAAAAGCAATAATTTAAGGCATGTTATGTAAGATTTCTCCCAAAAAAGTATACCAGTAATAAAAAATCCTATCAAGTATCACTTTTGGCCCACTCGAAAAGTGTGCATTTATCCTCTTCCTCATGTTTGTGGATATTTCTAGGTGTCACTATAACTGCTGAGAACATGTAGACTATAAAAACACACTGAATCACTTTGAAAACATAGTGATAGTTATTTTGCTGTCTTTATTCTGCTGCATAGACTCTGCCAAGGCCATTGAAGACAGGATGAAACATACTTTGGCTTCATTCACCCAGAAACTTCTCTCATGGTTATGCAAAAGTGTGAGTATACTTATTTACAAACTTTATACCTGCTTTTCATTGGTTTTATCTTGCTAATTCTGAACCCTCTTCATTCACACTTTTCCTTACCACCACTGTGGTCAACTGTCTGTTAACAAACACCACTTAACAAATTCCACATTGTATGCCTTTAAAATTAAGTGCATCCTTTGGTAAGTAAAAAAGTGAGAAAATTTGGCCCATAGCCTGAAGTAGATGCCTGCTTCCATTAAGGGCCGCTCTTTTGCTTGAACGTGCAAACTGTTAAATCCAGGGTAAATCCCTTGCTATTTAATTTGGATGCAATAACACTAACATCTGATGTTTATTTTTTATTTGGGATATAAAACATTTCAACTCGCAGAATTCATTGTACTGTAGCTGCAGGGAAATATGTAGACATGACATCATGTTTTCTACATTTTTTCAGTTGTCCAGGAGTAACAAAATCAGCACAACACAAACGGTTATTGTAGAAATACTGAACATATTGCTAATATTTTTAAAACTTTATTTAAGTCCTTGCCAACAATTTGCTAATGTGTATAAATAGTCTAATTCACATTCGTCAAATACACAGACTCTGTCATTCACCTGCCATCTCCTTCACACATCCATCCACTCAGCCCATAATGCCTGCATGCTTCATCTATGCCAGCTCAGAGAAGCGTATCAGTGTTGCAAATAAAGTAGCCAAGTGAGTAGTGCCTGTTTTGAGTTTACCTAACGTCTACCTAGCGTTTACCTAACGTCTGCTGCCTATATATGGGCGTGTGTGAAGTGGAGGACTGCTTGCCCCCTCCAGACTGGTAATTTACCCCTTTGGGTGACGCAGAGAAATACTCAAACAGACAGAACACCATGCAGATATACACACACATGCATGTTTTACTTGACAAACTGGCTGGAGTGCTGTTGAACGTCAGGCTAAAGGTCTGTGCAGGATCGACTTTCACTGTTGATTTGTGTCAAATAATTACATGTCAAAGCCTAAACCTACAGGCTTTAACCCATACACGTAGCTATTAAAAAGCCATTTGGCATGGAAGTGACTCATCTTCCTCTATTAAACTAGATGTAGACAGGTGTAGGATTTATTCAGCAGGTGTCCTTTTAAAGTTTAATTAATTTCTAATTGGTGGCACACTGGTTTCCCCTCCTTAGGCACCGGACGGTCTGCCAGAATTTCTTCGAGGCCAACCAATAGTCCTCCTCCATGGCCTCCCCGAACTGCTCCCAAACCCGAGTTTTTGCTTCCACAACTGCTCGGGCTGCGACACGCTTGGCCTGCCGGTACCTGTCAGCTGCCTCAGGAGTCCCACGAGCCAACAAGGCTTGATAGGACTCCTTCTTCAGCTTGACGGCATCCCTTACTTCTGGTGTCCACCACCGGGTTCGG
>JAQQZY010000007.1:24860472-24880866 GCA_030068375.1 Ostorhinchus rueppellii | reverse complement strand
CCTTAATGTCTGGTGACACATCAGGACCATTTTATGATTACTTTAGATAAATTTCCTGCATACTGCACCTTTAAAAACCTGAGATTTTATTTTTAAAAAAAATTAAAAAATAGCTAAATTGCACAGACCCCATGTTCTAATGATAGTAAAAAAAAAAAAAAAATAGTGATAATAATAATAACAGTGAATTGGATTTCTATAGCTCTTTTCAACGCACTCAAAGTGCTTTACATTTTTGTTCCATTATTTATTCACTCTCATATTCACACACTGATGGTGGTAAATTACATCTGTAGACACAGCTGCCCTGGTGCAAGCTGACAGAAGTGTGGCTACCAAAACAGCCCCTCAGACCACCACCAAACAGTCTCTTAGTTAACAAAAAATTAATTTGCAACATGACATCAGAGGAAAACTTTGCTTGAAAGTCCTCTAAGGAAGAGCATCTACAGTTAATTATTTTTAAAAAATACATTTTTAATAATGTTTTTGTTGTCCTGGTCATTAAATCCTTTATCTTGAACAACTAAAGGTTGTTAGGTGAGACAGAGGAGGTTTTGAGGCACATTGTCAGGTAGTAAAATTATCATTAAGTACCTTATTGGCACTCGAAAGACCTTGTTACCTTTTAGTCTATGTTATCCACCTTTTCAACAACAAACATTCAAACACTTTCATACATTTCAAACACACTTTCCACTGTTTCTGGACTCTTTGCTACTATCTAGTGGCCAAAATTATAATTTCATTTTCTTCAAAAGGGAGAAAAGACGAGCAGGAAAACAAAACGTTAAGTGTGTTCCAGTTTAAATAAGAAGTTTAGGAATATTATAACAGTAAGAATTGCATACAGTATAATGCTGACATTAAACTGTTGATTTTTTTTGTAAACTTGTGCAAGGAACAATGCTTATTTGACCATCCATGTTTTCCATTTAAAACCACATACACACAAGTATAACCATTCAATACACAATGCAAGAGCTGAAGACAAGAACCTTATAATGAACACAAGTCGAACTGAGAAATAACTCGAGTTAAATTTATAAAAGGTCCTTTAAATTGTACAATCTATGTTTCTGATGTTATTATTCTTTAAAAGTGTAGCTAAATTCAAGCTTTGTAAAGCGCCTCTTTTGTTTCTTGGTTTGTGCCTCTTTACTCGCCGTAGTGACGTCATCAAAATAAGCCGACTCGAGCAGCATGGACATCTCTCACTGAAACGTTTTGACCTTCTAGAATTATTCATCTTCAGAAGTTGTTTAAGTAAGTCTATTGTGTACCTTTTGCTCTCGTTGTTGTATGACGGTGACATATAAACTCGTCGTTAGTGATGAATAAATAGCCGAGACGTGTTCAACGCTAGCATAATGAGCATTGATGCTAACAGCCGCCTGCTATTATGTTGTAGTTTTAGCATTTACTTCATATTTTAAAGATTCATTTTAATTGTGATCCACTACGTAGACTGTATGACTCCTATCTACATATATAAAATAAGACGACATTCACTGACTACTGACAGCGTCCAATTGTGCCCGTCTTTTTCGTCGTTTTGCCGCAGGTTTGCCAAGTTGGGACCATCAGGATGTCTATGAAGCGCGCATCAGTCCATGCCAAATGGATCATCGGCAGAGTTATAGGAACCAAGATGCCCAAAACTGCCAAAGTGAGGGTCACGAGGCTGGTGTTGGACCCCTACCTGCTTAAGGTGAACCATTAATAGTCAGATTAATGCAGAAACACACATGAAAGACTTGTGAGACACAAATGGTTAGCGCTCAATGTTATAAACAGTGACCTGAGACTTTTAAACTGTCAAATTTATTCGGAGCATAGACTTTTTGTAAGAAGACACTGTTTTGGTGCTTTTCTTTATGGAATATCCAATGCGTGCCAAATATGACCCATGTTTTCTTTTTAATTACACAATTGAACACAACACACAACTTTAGCAAATATATATCAGGTTTCTCAGTGGCTGATGATGAAACTATATCACTTTATCATATATGTATGTGAAACATAGAATAATTGTAATATTAAATATCTGTTTTTTCTTGTAGTACTTCAACAAGAGGAAGACATACTTCGCCCATGATGCTCTGTCGCAGTGCACTACAGGAGATATTGTGCTTCTTAAGGCTCTGCCTGAGGTCAGGGGGAAACATGTTAAGCATGAACTGGTTGAGATAGTGTATAAAGTAGGCCGAGTAGTTGATCCACTTACAGGCAAAAGGGTAGCAGGAACAGAGTTTTTGGATTCTTTGGATGACCTTCAGCACAGCCTGGAAGAGGACAAGACGTTATCTGAAAAACTGCAGGATCTGAATATCTCTGCCATATCCAGTGGAGATGATTCCCCACCAGCACAAACATCCACATCATGATGCAGGACTGTATTGTCTTATGCATTTACATCAACTTAATGTCATTCTGCAACCATGTGTCCTTGTCAATGTAAATACAGGTTTATAAATAAAATATAATCAAAATAATTGGAGAGACTTCAGGAGCTTGAATACAATTTCTGAAGGATTTATAATAAAATGTCAATACATGGTGTCATTCACTAACGTGCTTACTGTCAAATCAGAGATCTGAGACTGAAAACAATTTATAAAACTTAACAGAAAATGTAGGCTGCATGGGGAGAACACATTCCACCTGCTGTTCTGCACAAAGCACTGGATTATAGCGATTATTTTGTTTTTCATGAGTTATTTGGATGAGCTATTCCTGAGTCTTGAAGTGTTTATCACACAGCTAACACCATCTTAATAGTCACAGAAAAATAGATGAGTATGTTATACAGGTGTCTGATCAGAGAAACTGCAGTAATGTGGTGAAACCCGCCTGTCGACCATATAGTGGAGGGAAATTTTTTAATCAAGGACGAAATTATTCATTCAGACAACTTTATTTATGAGTCACGTTATGGGTGAGTTCATCCACAGGCGATTAACCGATTCCGGTACAGACGGTTACCACAGGGTTACAGCCTCTCCGGGAGCGGTGGAGTCATACAACACCGGACTGACAGCAGCTTTCAGGGAAAGATGGCGACCCGAGTCCTTCAGAGAGTAGGCAGCGGCCTTAAACAGACCAAAAATGGGCTTAATGCGAACGGACAAGTCACTGTTACCATAAGGTAAGAGCTTTTATAGTTGGGTTTGTCACTGCAGTAGCAGAAATGCAACTTTAGATTCGTCTCGCTGCAGTATACTTGCACATCAATGACAAAGTCCGGTATGCTAAGTGGCTAGGCTAACGCTAAAGTTAACGCTACGCATTGACGTTACGTTTGTTTAGTTCTCTGCGTTGCTAGCATTAGCTTCCTAGCTCTAAACTTGCTAACTTTATGCTAATGCTAGTTATACCCTTTTCGAGTTCCAAAATTGTAAGTTGTGCAAACGTTCATGCGGGTTTATTTATTGTGCTTAAACGTATTGCCGTGAATAGTAAAATATGAAACCAAAATGTACACCTACAAGTCCTAAAGTGTAATCAACTTCAAGGTCATAATGCACTGAAACACTGCACAACACAATATGTTTTTACTACCTAGAGACCCACATTCCTAGTACCACTAGTGTGCTCTAAACCAAGAGGGTATTTAGACATTCATTCATACGATGCATACAATATTATGGCCTTAGTGTGACAGCTTCAAACGCACTGTTTTAATATTGTTAGTGGGTGAAGTGACCCCACATGGCAAAGGTGCCACAGAACTGCGTCCAGATCAGCAACAGTACAGCAGTGTGGCATGGTGTCCACAACTTTAAAATTAAGTTCATTAAGTTATTCTCTTTAACAAAACCAAATACATGTCATGTGGGCTGCAGGCTGCTTAACACTCCTTGTAGACTAATCCTATTGCTATGTATGTTCAGCTTATTCTCTGTTGACCTCTCAACTGGAGTTTCTTAGTCATGAATGGGTTGAATAGTTTGTGTAGATGAGGATCAAGTTCCCAGTTTGTTGGTATAACCATACATAATGCATAACTACATAATGTTTGTTTTTGCATTTATATTGGCCTTTAAGTTAGTAATCCAATGCATTTCTTATATATCACATTTTATATAAACAAGAGTGATTTTCCTGAGCATGTATGTAATGTGCAAAAGAATAAATTGCATTGCTTTTCAACTGCAAAGGCAACTCAACAATTATCTGCTATATGTTGTAGTAAATCTGTGTTTTGTATTCACCTCAGGAGCCTCTCAGCTTTCCGTGAAGATAGCTGGTTCAAGTCCCTCTTTGTTAGAAAGGTTGATCCCAGGAAAGATGCTCACTCCCATCTACTCGCCAAGAAGGAAGACAACAATCTGTACAAAATACAATGTATGTCCTGCTTGTAACATGTGGTGCTGTGTTCATATTTTGAACTATATTAGTCTGACCGTACAGTCTTCATTTTATCACTGAATTGTAAAATATGCAACTTTTTTTTTTTTTTTTTTTTACCCCTAAGATGATGTTATGTGTTTGTTGGTGTATTATCAACTCAGTTCTGCTTTTTCCTCACAGTTCACAATGTCAAGCCTGAGTGCCTTGATGCTTACAATGGACTTTGGTAAGAAACATCTCCTCTGTTTGTAATAGTCAGACTTTTGACCAGAACTGATTCAATAAAGATTGAGCGTTTTTGTCCTTTATACTTTTGCATGGACCGGTGTGTGTTTCCTTAGTGAGGAAGTGTTGCCTTCAATTCATGCTGACCCTGAGTACCCTTGTGAGCTTGTTGGTACCTGGAACACATGGTACGGAGAGCAGGATCAGGCAGGTAAGAAACTGACTGAGCTAAATTATGAACATGCATGCTTCTTTTCACTTCTTCTGCAAATGACTGACTCATTAAATACTTCACAGTTCAATTATAAACAACATCTATGAGGCAGAAAGCTTCCTGATGTACTTAGATTAGTCAAAGTTTTTCTAGTTAATGAAGCATTTAAGGAATATAACAGGAAATGTAGAAAATTTACATGTGTTTTTCATGTTTTCTATTATTATGAATTAGATACTTTTGGATTACTGGTTGGACAAAATATCAAAACATGTCAAGACAATTATAGGGAGCAATTTTTTTTACAAGAAAGTTACTCTATATGATTATTTTAAGGAAATTTATAAGATGAATCAGTCCCAGTTAAATGAATAGGATTAGCTTCCTGGCTTGCTTCATTTCCTCAGAAATAGTGAAGTGATTAAGATTAGTCAGTTTTCCTTCATCTTTGAGACTTACATGTAAAAAACAAACAAACAAACAAAAAACCCACAAATGTTCCCACAATATTGCAATTGTCCTACTCAGTGCCACAAACCAGTATAATAGCTTCTTTCACTATTTATTTTTTTGTGGCTGTGGCTGAACTACAGTCCTTGGCTGCAGTTTATGCTTCTGCTGTGATGACATTTGTCCTTCTTCCACTGTAATCTGCATCTAATGTTACAGTGCAGCAAGATTTGGCAGACGTTTTAAAGAGTATCGAAACAGCTTTATAAATAGAACGTTTAGTTTTCACTGTGAAACAATATGCTACTATGAGAAAGTTTGATTAATTCAGTGCTGAGTTGCATTACTGTGCATGATTTTTTTTTTTAGAGCAGCATTTCTTTTCTTTTTTCTTTTTAGGAATACAGTCTTGTGTATCTGTTGTATTACTCTAATTTCTTCCCCTTGGAAGCTGATCAGTCATTCGTGATTGATACTGAGGATCATGTCACATGAGTTTCAGGCCACATGAATCCTTACATAATAACTGATTTTACTATGAATATCAATGTCAGAGAAGCAAGAGAAATACCCAGGGACACGGAGATGTACAAACATAAGAGGGCTGCATTATTTTTGGCTCTTCTGCTCCTTCTATTCTAGTTCACCTGTGGAGATATCGGGGAGGATACCCGGCTCTCACCGAAGTCATGAACAAACTCAGGCAGAATAAGGTAACGGGTGGTACAGATCAGTTTAGTTTACTGGTGACCTGTAGGCCGCTCTTTTTGACAGTAGGCTTCTAAAATGAGATCCATAAACTATTTTACCACCCATGTGTTTGACCACATTTAACCAGCTGTTTGATTTAATTGGGATGTGGTTACTTTTTTCTCAAGTCCCACAGTTTTGAGAAGTGTGAGACTAAATAAAGTCAAAGTTATCTGATTTGCTTGTTTGTGTCATCTGTTGTTGCTGTAGGTGTTTATGGACTACAGAAAAGAGAGGGGCACAATGCTGCTGTCTCGTAGGAACCAGCTGCTGCTGGAGTTCAGCTTCTGGAATGAACCAGTTCCTCGTCCAGGACCCAACATCTATGAGCTCCGATCATACCAGCTCCGAGTAAATACGCCTATTTATCTCTTCCTTTATAAATCTGTATTTTGACACAATTTAACCATTCTGTCATTTTACATCTGTTTCTTTTTTTTTTTTTAGCCTGGAACGATGATTGAGTGGGGAAATTACTGGTAAGACTTGTTTTCTTTCCTTGTACAAAGTAAAGGGTCATTGAATTAGACTTATTTGTAGAGCTTTTTTTTTAAAACTGTCATATTTGGAGAGCCAGTGTAATTATGTGTCATTAAAAGTCCCTCATTACTATTATTTTATTGGTTTTACAGATTGTAGCAGATCAGTATGAGTCAACGGTATTTTGCAGCAACTGAACATGTGCATGACTGGATTCATCATCCATAATTTGCAACTCTCATACAACTGACCTCAATATTTAATATCAGACCAATCTGATTAAATATACAGTGATTGTGAAATTTGCCTGTTGATGTAATACAATAAAAACATCATGGTTAAAATAATTCTCTACTTATAGCAAATTTAAAGCAATACAAGGGGAAAATCCTGTTGTTTATAATGGAAAAAATAATTGGGATAAGTTACGTGACATGCACTTAAACCTTTAAGTTCACTGAATCATGCTTGTGTTATAATTCATACAGGTGTTCTTTCAGTAAAAAGCATTTTGTTTTTTGCTTTAGTCACATATTGCTCTTCTTTCCTCTATAGGGCACGTGCTATTGACATTCGCCAGCAAAACCAGGAGGCAGTGGGAGGCTTTTTCTCCCAGATTGGAAGTCTGTACACGGTTCATCACCTATGGGGTGAGGAATGTACCCAAGTTTTATGTATTCTACAGCGATAGAAAATACACACAGGTTAATCCAACAATGACTACATTTACATCCACAACATATTCCAGTTTTTTTTTCTTAATTTGAAAAAGACAAAATTCCCAATAAATGATTTAATATTGGTAGTAAAAATCAAAATGTTACTAATATTTCTGTTTACCTGCACCTGTGCATATGCTGATTAAAATAGCATTTTTTTTTTTATAACTTTGTGATTAATGACAGATGTTTCACAATGAGAGCACAGTTACCCTCCTCCAAACACCCTCTAGAAAATGTCGTTTTTTTCATGGTTGCTCATATATATAAAAAAAAAAAAAATTCTTGAGAACTTTAGTCTTTAATAGAGACAATCTTGATTTTACTAAAACTGAGCATGGGGGGGGGTAGTATTCATTTATTTTCCAGATCATTTAATCCTTGAAGGATGCTACCATTGGGAAAAGGGGGGGGTGTAACACCCTGGGCATGTCACCAGATCATTGCAGATCTGACATGTGGAGACAAACAACCCTTGACTGTCATGTTTGAGCATTTAGCCTCTTAAAATGCATGTCTTTGGATGGCTGAGGGCAGCCAGAGTACCTGGAGAGAATCCAAAGAGACATGGAGGGAACCTGCAAACTCCACAGAAGAATGGCCAAGCTGGCAGGCGCTGGGATCAAACCCAGGACTTTGCTGTGAGATGACAGAGCTAACCGTTTTATCACTATGCTGCCTGCAACATGTAGTTAACCCTTTATATGGCACTCAGATATACTCTGAAATTAAAAATTTCAGCCTTAGTGTGTTTTTGGGGGACATAACATTTTATTAGTTTTGTAAAATTTTTCAACAATTTTTGTCTTGTGGAAAATCAAGGTCAATGAAGTTACAATTTTTGGTTCCTTGCCCATAAGTGGCAAAAAAATAAATATCCAAGAAGTAAATACAAAAAATACAAGAAAACCACATGTAATGTGAAAGGATCGTGTATTTAAGAACATTAGAGCATCACTTTTAGAGCACTAGAACAACATCCACATTATACCTTTGAACGTCATTCGTTACGTTATTACATTACTTCATGATACCTAACAAACCAGGAGCACTCACTGTTCATGCAGAGGTGGAGCTTACAGACCCTGTAGTCCACATTTGACCTGAGATTGTGCACTCGCTGTCCTCACTGTTGCTGTCACTGTCATGTAATGTATGCGTAAATTACCAAAAATAGTTTCTTGTCCAATAAAGGGTTAAACATACAGCTTAGACTAATTTTCCAGATGTGCCATACACATTCTAAGAATCCTCATAGAAACTATAATAATATAAATATATTTCACGTCTCAATCAGAAAATGCTCCATCTGGATTCAAAATATGAAATGTCAAATAATAGATTAGATTTTGATTGCGTTTTACAAATCACTCAAGGTGCCTTCTCACATTATTGATCCATTATTCATTCACTCTCACATTCTCCCTCTAGTGGTGGTGGAAGCGTGGCTGCCATTTTGCGCCTACGGCTCCTCTGACTAACACTGAACATTCATACACCAGTGTGAGTGACACTGGAGGCAAGGAGGGTGAAGTGTCTTGCCCAAGGACACAAGAGACTGACTTGGAGAGAGCGGGAATTGAACCGCCAACCTTCCAGATATTGGATGACCCGCTCTGCCACCTGAGCCATAGCCACCCCGACAAATACAGAATATTGTCATATTTGGATTAATACTGGAATAATAGTGTTCATATAAACATACTTAGTGCTGATGGTGTATTATAAAGAATTCATAATGTGCACTTTAATATATTATTGATGTCCTTAAAGTACTTCAGCAGCATTATTCAATGGCATTTGAGTCAGTAATTGTCCTTTTTTTGTTGCAGCTTACAAAGACCTTCAGTCCAGAGAAAACATTAGAAACGCAGCGTGGCAGCGTGAAGGCTGGGATGAAGTTGTTTATTACACAGGTATGTTATCTTTTAGTTTGTCTTATGGCACCTCTATTCTCTTTTCTCTTAAATCTAATCTGAACATAATCAAATCTTATCTGTCATTTAAATGAATGATTTCAGGTTCACATGTAAAAAGATGTGTCTGATGTGTAACAATTAAACATGGTAGATATTCTAAAACAACAGTTTGCCTAACCTGGTAAAGTACATGTTGGCCTTATCTGGCAACCCTTTTTTGTAGTTTCTTGTGTCCAAAATCCTGTTTTATGTTAATATGGTAGACAGAGATACAGAATTTACCTACTAGGTTTCTTGCACATAATCCTTGTTTTAGAAAACATTAACTCAAAGGCCAAACACAAGGGAAACTGATCTGTATTATTACCTCAAAATTTTGTTACACACCCAAGAAAAATCAGGAAAATAGAGTAAATCAGATTAGTACTGGCATTTTACAGTAACCGGGTCAGAGTAGTGCATGTAACCGTAACCTGATTCCAATGTGTAGCAGCTGCTTACTTGTTTGCATAAAAATAAGTCCATGACACAGAAAACTGTTGCTGAGTCTGTTTCTCCTCATCCCACAGTCCCTCTTATTCAGCACATGGAATCAAGAATAATGATCCCCATGAAGACTTCACCCTTGAAGTAAACACCACCACTGGGGAAGGGGGACCCGAACAAGCTCTCAACAGCCACAGCAACTATCACGCTGATCTGTAGAGAGTGTAACCAACCATGGGAGTGTGCACTGCCAGTGATATCAGCGTGACATCAGCATGTCATTTTTGGGTTTTCTTTTCAGTTTCTCCTTTGTTCTTTATTTTTGCCACCCTAGAATGTCTTATTTCACAATGGATATCATCACAACTATATCTGTTACAGCAGTTCAGATGTTACTGATCCAGAAATGTGCTGTGTGTAGAAGAAATATTTGACAAGCTCCCTCCTTCACTGTCTTTATCTTTCTAAGAGTCAGATTTGTGAGGCTTTTTGGTTTATAATGTAATAATAGTGGGGTTTGAGATATCAGGATACAATGTGAATCAAACTTTTCCACTCACAGGGACTGAAAATGTCTTATAAAATTCTGTTACAAAACGAACCTGGTGTGACTCTTAAGCCCTATTGCACTTATAACAAATCTCAATGATCTGCTCCCTTTAGCGCCTCTCAGTGGAGGGGTTTACTGATGAATACGCTTCTTCAAATTGTCAAATGTTTCAGTTAGTCAGATCCACAAGTAGAATGATGCTGTTTACAAATCAAACACAGCATGAACTTGACTCGTGTTTTAATGCCACAGTCAGATTATAGCTTTATTTAAAGTAAAATATCACCAATTATCCATTTTATTGTAGAAAACTAGACTTTATGTTTACATGATCCTAATCCAGCCAGCCCATTACGTCCCATCTTTAGGTTTTAGGATCAGTTGAATGAATGAAAAGTGTTGCAGCACTCTTTGGATGCACATGGCCTAAATTTCATAAACAAACACAGTCAGGCAAGTGTCAGGTGTACAGAACAGCTTTGATATAGATTTCCACGTGATCTATAAATGTAGTGTCCTTAATCCTTTGTTTCCCTGATCATGTTTCAATTATTTTTTTTTTGTGTGTGTGTGTGTTGTTTTTTTTTTTTTTTTTTAACATCATAACTGGCTCTTCCAGCTGTGTGGAGGGGACAGGATTAATCAAATATTTTAGGATTTTTTTTTTCCTCAGAGGAATTATTCAGTATCTAGAAACTGTACACTGACTGGTTTGCTCTATCCCTGCATCATGTAACTAATGCCAACTGGGTGATTGAGTGCTCCGATTGAGATTATTGGGGTTTTTTTAACGGTCAGACTGTAGATGTACAGTAGTGGTTTACTGGCCAAGCCGGTGTTACGGTCAGGTGTCTATCTGTAAATGAAATGGGGTATTCTGTAACTGTCATTTTACAATAAACAGATGGGGCAGGATTAAATTGTCAGATGTGTTAAATGTGAAATGCAGTGCTTTAATAAGATTAGTTGTACATATTGAATTAAACTTCTGATAAAAATGAAGAAAGTATTTTGCAGTGCTTTTATATGTAACTCTGCAGCTTCAGGCTCTCAAACAGCAACAAACAAGGCTGTAAAACCCATCAAGAATGAAGAACTGAAGACAATATTTATATTTGGATATATAAAAGTTACATTTATAGGCATCAGCAGGCGTTTTAGACATGAAATGTGCCCTACTTAAATCAGTTTAAGTGTCTGACACTCCCAAGACCTGAAGGTTTTGATTTGGGTGCTAATATCGCGTTGTCTGCGGTGCTGCCTTCATAGGCCATGGGAATTTTGTAAAATAAATAAATAAATACTCAAAACCACATAAAACCGTAAATGAGAGAACTACAAGTACAAGAATGAAACATAATAGCAGCTGATTCCACAAAATTCTCTGGAGAAAAAGGGATTAAAATCTTTCATTATATTCTTCGTTATCGAAATATTTTTGATTTAAACATCTGAATATAGCAGAATATTAGTAACAATATAATTTGTATTACTAACTATATTACTAGTATTCAGCACCTCCTGTAGAGCAAGATCAAAAATTGGCTCACGAATAAACACAAAACGGCATAAAGGGAACGCATTTTACATACACACAAATATTCCCTTTATTTTAAAATTTGTTAAAATCACCAGACAAATTTGAACTCTATACGTTAACTAGCTTACATGAGCCACTGAGAAATAATATATTATAAATTCTACAATTTCATTTAGTAGAAGCTTTTGTCCAAAGCGACGTACAACACAAGCAAGAATTTAGACTTTCAATGTGGGCGTTGTAACTTTGTAGCGCCAGGATGTCCGAGTCTAGACGCTTTACGTAAACGCAGCGTGAGAACACGTGTTGGAGCCTTCTGGAAACCGACTCCCCTTTCCTTAGCGTCTGAGCCCGAGTGGTGCCGACTCCTTCCAGCGGTACTTTTTATTTTTACTTCGCTGGCTGTGCTGCCTCGCCATGGCTGCTGTGAAAGCGCTGAACCCAAAAGCAGAGGTAGCCAGGGCCCAGGCTGCCCTGGCGGTTAACATTAGTGCCGCTCGGGGGCTTCAGGATGTGCTGAGAAGTAACCTGGGACCGAAGGGGACGATGAAAATGTGAGTGCTGCCGGAGCTCTTTGTGCAGCATGGGTGCTAAGCTAACACGCTAGGTTGCTAAGAAGCTATCATTAGCTTTAGTTCACCGGTAGAAGGTAGCAGGCTGGTTCTGAAGTAATTAATTTACTATATGCGTTTATTTTTTTTAAATTAAGAACCCGTTAATTGTCGTTCCACCTAACAGTCACCTTCTGTTACGTGTTAAGTTGTAGTCTGAGTCGGGCGAGGCCTCCACTTCCTAAACGGATAACGGATTTGCCGGCGCACGTTGCCCTGCCCAGTCATCGTCATGTCAATCGGCAAGCTAATGCTAGCACCACCCGGGTAGCGTTAGCATGAGCCTCAGCTAACGCACAAACCCCCTCATATGCACTCAATATAGTATATAGTTAATAAATGTAATGTTTGAGTTTGGTATTGGTAGACAATATTGCTGGTCACTGCCAAGAGGAAGTTAAAAGGGCGACCATGTTGATTTTAACTTCTTTACCACATCGGTTATTACACCCTAACTCATTTATTTGTGAACATGGGATGATCTGCTTGTCTGTATTACTGACAGTAGGTTGCATGTTGGTATATGAGTGTCAGTCATCTCTAGGTTGAGTTGAACCTCCCTTTTTAAGTTATTAACCCCTCCCTGTATGCTTGTGTCCACAGGCTGGTGTCTGGGGCAGGAGACATAAAGCTGACCAAAGATGGCAATGTCTTGTTACATGAAATGGTAAGAAATTGTGAACTCAAACGCCTGTTAACAAATGCAGGTATATTTGTCTTAATAAAGTTTTTAAAGCCTCTAAATTGTTTTATTGATGGGCAGAAAAGAGGAAACCGGAATAGTTGCCTCGTGTTTACATGCGTTTATATGGTCTAATTTTTAAATTCATTCAATGTATACAAGTTGAAATCTGGCTAAAATGTATTTATGGCTTATCAATTGAATTCAGTGATGCGACTCTGAAGTGAAATATGATTGTTTTTGTAAGACCTTCTGTGAATTGGTTTGCAGTGTTTTGTTGTTTCTAATGTAAAATCCTACAGGACTTGTCGTGTTGTCAACAGTGAGTCATCCATATATAAAAAATGAATAATCAAATTTATTTTTATCACTCTTTTTAGATGGGCTAAATCCTGAAAGGCTTTTTTTTCCCCCCTCACCCAGTGGCACAGGTAGATGAGCCACCATTGGAGTCTTGTTACTGGTGTCGGTGAAACCAAACCTGTCAAATAGCAGCGTTGTTCACGAGGCAGAAATCTCTGTAGGCCACAATTAGTTCATGTTAAACACTGTTAAGCTACTGTTTCTACATCTGTTATCCTCTAAAGATGATGCCATTGCCCCATAATGTGCCTTTTTTTCCTATTCTCCTAAGTGTGTGGATCAAAACTCGATGCTATTTTGAAATGCCACCCTCACTCAGTTTATCTTCTGGCTGATGAAATGTTTTTGTAAATTTATCTACCTTTTTCCATTTACAGCAAATTCAGCACCCAACAGCATCACTGATTGCAAAGGTTGCCACAGCACAGGATGACATCACAGGAGATGGCACTACGTCCAACGTCCTCATCATCGGTGAATTATTGAAGCAGGCTGATCTCTATGTGTCAGAGGTAAGAGAAAATACAGCCAAGTATTCCCCTCAGAATGTACACTTAAATGTAACAGATATTGGACCTCGTACGGCTCACAAGATTCTCAAAAAAATGGATATAAATGTTCAGTGTTTTTCTGTGGTGTGTCATCAGTGTTTAATTCCTTTGTTTTGTTTTGTCCTGCAGGGTCTTCATCCAAGAATAATTGCTGAGGGTTTTGAAGCAGCGAAGGAGAAAGCCCTGGCTGTTCTGGAGGAGGTGAAAGTGACACAAGAAATGGACAGAGAAACTCTCATCAATGTAGCACGCACCTCACTCCGGACCAAGGTCCACGCAGAGCTGGCAGACCTGCTCACTGAGGTGAGATATTTAGTAAATAGTCAGGATGCAGAGCTGAGGACCTACATTTGACTCGAATGAATATTGTTTTGAATATGAACCACTTAATTTTACAACAGACATTAATAAATAAAGCTTATTGGGTTATCACTATAAAACTTCCTGCTTAAAAAAAATTAAATCAATTAATTTTCATTTACCATGAGTAAATGTAAGTTCAGTAGAAATGCATATTCAGTATTTGGTTGATACATGATGACGCCCACTGAAGCAAGAAAACTTCAGTTTACAACTTTACAAAGGGGTTGGTCACAAGGGATTCAGAATGACTTCGAGCAACTGTTTAAAAAAAAAAACAAAAAAAAAAACCAGCAAATGTCTGCTGTAACACAATATTGCTCTTTGTTCCCAGCACTAAAAACAATTTTGAATTCTCCACAGTTCACTTAATATTTTTACCCATTATGCATGTAGTAGGTCTTGCATTTGAAAAGGTCTGCAGAAATTTTGTATTTCTCACATTTCTTAACATTTAAAATCTTTACACTGTGGCTGGTTTTGAGCTGAACTGTGATCCTCTTGTGTTGTAATCATTCTACTAATGATCAGTTTGATACAGATTGTATCTTATGCTTGTTTTTTGGCTGCAGGCTGTAGTAGATGCTGTGCTGGCCATTGCTAAACCCAATGAGCCAATCGACTTGTACATGGTGGAGATCATGGAGATGAAGCATAAGACAGACTGCGATACACAGTGAGTTTTTATGAATACAGAATAACATCCCTTCACTGAGTGGCACAGATAAAACTGAACAGCAGAACACTTCTGATGATCTGCTTTGCTTCTTCCTTAGACTGATCAGAGGTTTGGTTTTGGACCATGGTGCCCGACACCCAGACATGAAGAAGAGGGTGGAAGATGCCTATGTGCTGACCTGCAACGTCTCTTTGGAGTATGAAAAGACTGAGGTCAACTCTGGCTTCTTCTACAAGAGTGCAGGGGAGAGGGAGAAACTTGTGGCTGCAGAGAGGAAGTTCATTGAGGATCGTGTGCAGAAGATCATTGCCCTGAAGAATAATGTTTGTCCAAATGGGGAGAAGGGATTTGTCGTCATTAACCAGAAGGTTAGAAGTCAAAAAAGCATTTGATTTATTTTTTTTTCTTGGGTTTGTGGTAATACAACATGTACTACTGAAGTAAATGGTTTGTTATGCTAAATCAGGATCCATGTGTCCATTTATAATTGTTATCTGGAAAATTCCAAAGGCTTTTCAGAGCCATAAGATTCTCCTTAATACCATCATTTAGTTGGTTACAGTACAAACAGTGTAAACATTCCTATAAAGAGCACAGTGAACACCCAAGGATGCTACTATGGCTCCCCTTGGTCTTTTGTATCTGTGCTACAGTAACTCTGATCTGTACCTCTGCATTAGGAGAGCTCTTTCCTCCCCTACATGTATTCAGCGGATCAGAATAAAGTCTTTGTGCTAAAAACTGATACAATTACACTGAATGGATTTGGAATAGCTATATTGATGTTTTGTTTTTTTTAATCGTGTAGGGTATTGACCCATTCTCCCTGGATGCCCTGGCAAAGGAAGGCATTGTTGCTCTGCGCAGGGCAAAGAGGAGGAATATGGAGAGGTGAGACATATTTCCCAGGCCCAAGTACAGGCATTCTTTTCTTTACATGCACTAAGTATTACAGTTTTTGCCCATATTTATGTTAAAATTACAATATTCTTGGGCTGCTTACACGCCTAGTGTAAATGGATATTCTATTCACCTTGTGCACATGCAGCATTACGTATTGCATGTCATGCATATGAAGAAAGTTTCCCCCTCCACCTTTTAACTGTCTGCATAAAAGTGAGTGCTGCTCCTTCCAAAGTGAAATGCAGGGAAAGATGACATGGAAACTGCTGTAAAGCCTCAAGGAAGAAACTATTCTGGGTGTGTTTCCTGTGTATACACATCCAAAATTGCTCTCATATATATATATATATATATATATATATATATTTTTTTTTTTTTTTTTTTGTGAAAGAACCATTTACGTGATGCTGATGTACAATATATACATACAAGTAATAGTAAAGGATATTTGTAGACTTGACAAGATCTAAATACACTTAGGATCTATTTGAGAAAATTGTAGTATGAAACCGTCATACTGATAAGAATATTTCTGTTAATGTTCAAGTCACAGGTTAGACGCCCAAGTTGTGATATTTACATTAAACCTCAGTGAGTTTACACACCCACATTAACTCATTCTTCACAGGGGTATTAAGGTTGTTCATAACTGCTGCATGTTTTTCACCTTTTTCCAAAATCGCATATAAAAGCTCAACCTTTTTTGCGGTTTTGCAGACTCACCCTTGCTTGCGGTGGCATCGCCATGAACTCAGTTGATGACCTCACGCCTGAGTGCCTGGGACATGCTGGGTTGGTCTATGAACACACACTGGTGAGCATTTACCTGGGTTCATCTGCAGGGGTTCTGTGAAGTAGAGCAGTTACTCATCACGGACGTATTCCCATTTGCAGGGAGAGGAGAAGTACACATTCATTGAGAAATGTGGAAACCCTCGCTCAGTGACTCTGCTGGTGAAGGGACCCAACAAACACACCCTCACACAGATCAAAGACGCTGTAAGGGATGGTCTGCGGGCGGTCAAGAATGCCATTGAGGACGGTAGGACACTAAAGGGACCATATTTGTTTTTGTTTTTTTTTTTTTTCCCCATTTGATCTGAATCTGCAAAGAAAATATCCATAAATAAAGTCATTGTCTCACTTTCCATTCTGCAGCTGCATGATTTTGGTCACGACACAACTTTGATCCCTAGAGAATATTTGTTGTATTTTGTAGTGGTATGATGCATGGTCTGGTCTTTAGCAAAGGTTAATATTTCCTCCTGAGACCATTGGCTTTTTTAAAAAAAAAAAAGAATAATAATAATTACCATTATTGGAAATGGCATGTTATTTTAAGATGTAGTGTTTTTTTTTTTTTTAAATGAAATGACCTTTGTAGTGGACAGCATTTTTTTTTGTTTTTGTTTTTTTTAGTAAGCTGTGAAAATCTTGTCCACTATAGAGGACAAAAATGGATTGCTGGATCTCAGGAGGATATGTAAAGAAATGCATATTTGCACAGAGAACACCCAGGGATGCTAACGTGGCTCTCCCTGGTCCCCCATGTCTGTGCTACAGTGACTCTGGTCTTTACCTCTGCATAAGGGGAGTTTAAGTCTCACCTTCATGTATTCAGTTGATCAGTACAAAGTTTAGAAACCAGGCAGCCACTTTGTTTTAAATATTTTCTGCTTTTCCGTAGATACTATTATACTGACATGGATTTTGTTCTTAATTTGTGCAGGTAGTGTTGTTTCGGGCGCAGGTGCATTTGAGGTGGCTGTGGCAGATGCTTTGGTAAAACACAAGCCTAATGTGAAAGGCAGAGCTCAGCTGGGAGTCCAAGCATTTGCTGATGCTCTTCTAGTCATCCCCAAGGTATTTTTTCACCTTTTCTTTTTTAATCTGTATTTTTCATTTATCTTCTACATTAAGATAATCTCTTTTTACAGGCATTGTAAGGGACAATGCTCTAATTTGTTCTAGCTTTGCAATGTTTCTAACGGTCAACTTTAATGATGCCTCTCTGGTTGTAGGTTCTGGCTCAGAACTCGGGTTATGACCCACAGGAGACTCTGCTCAAGCTGCAGACGGAGTACAAAGAGTCTGGTCAGCTTGTTGGAGTTGACCTCAGCACAGGTGAGAACAGTAGGTTATGAGTGGTTCCCAGGACATCTGCAATACATTACAGTATTTGCTCTAGTTTTAGAATATTTTTTAAATGCGATCAAAGTAATACTTGCTCTGTCTTTTATTTATTTATTTATTTACCAAAAGGTTAGTACATCTTTTGTCACTGAGTAATGGAAAATAAGACATTTTAATAAATTGAGCAACACAGGGTGTCTGCGGGGTCTTAAAATGTATTAAATTCACCAAAAAATCCCACAAAAGGTCTTAAATGTGATTTTTTTTTTTTTTTTTTAAAATATTAAAGGTCTTTTTTGCTTTTATTAACAAAATAGATTAACTTCAGTCTCGCTGACATGTTTTTTTTTTGTTTGGAAGACGCTATAGCATAACTAAGAAGCGGAACTACGTGCTACATTAGTTCCGCTTCGTAGTCACGTTAAATAAGGTAGGTAAGCTCACAGTGCTGCCCAGTCAGAATTTATTAAACACACTAGTCACTGTTTTGCACTTGCAGCAGTGTGCTTAACAAGGAGGTTAGCATAGCAGCGGAGACATTTCTTATTCTTATTATTTAAGATTCAAGATACCTTTATTCGTCCCACAGCGGGGAAATTTACAGCACAACAGCAGCAGAAGTTGCAAATATGAGGGCATAGAACAAAAATGCAGTGAGAATAGAAATGGAAGATAAATAATCCACGATAAATTATGGCTGTACATAGATTAAACGTACTTTACATACTTTAAACCTGTTTCAATATTATTATTAATTGCAATATTATGCATGTTGGAACTGTTTATCTGTACTGAAACATTAAATGAACATACAGTATTATGACTCTCTGTTTAAAGGTTCAATGTGTAAGATCTTGGAAATACAAAAATAGAATATTACATTCATGTTTATGCTTTGATCAGTGTGTATTCACCTAAAAATTATAATTGCTATGTTGTTATTGCATTATAATGAGCCAGTTATGTCTACAGAGGGAGCGGGTCGACCTTCAGGTTTCAGTTTCACCAACATATTTCTAGAATGTTTCTACTTGTTCCTTTTTTTTCTTTTTTCTATCCTATAGTGTGTTTCATCCGTGTATTATTATAGTCTAGTATGTTTCAATGTCACAAATGTCAGACTGAGTAATAAGAATAATGTAAGACAGTGCTTTAAATTTTTTATTAAAAATCATCAATATCATGATGTGCAGAGTTGTATACCAGAATATTTACTGGAATAGTTAAGCATAAGGGAATATTTTGGAAGAAGTGAACCCTGTAAATTAGTACGTTTGATGAAACTTGACTTATTCATGGAATGAAAAGTAGTTCTACACAAAAAGAAACAGAAATGTAATTTAATTTAAAATGACGTGGATACGATGTCATACAATTGAAGTATTTGTATACACAATATGTGACAGTAGGGGTGATAATGTTGCCGGATGAGGCCTTATCATATTCCCCCTGTGTTTGGGTTACCAGGTGATAAATGAAGCCCTAGTGATCAGGCATTGGCCTTAAAGTGTAATGTGTGTCATAGGTTGAGTGGTATATAATCAGCTGGATGCCTTTGGATTGGACAGCAGTAGACTGGGTCAAAACAGGTGTCCCTTCTGCTCTTTCCTCTGTGCTGTCCTGTGTCTCATCCCAGGGTTCTCCCCAGACGATGGAACAATGGCGCTGCACCAGTATACTGCTAGCTCAGCGCCACTATACTCATTTTCAGATTTAGTGCGTTTTTTTTTTTCTATTTTCTCCCAATAATTTTGCTAAAATCTTCTGAATTCCGTCGGGTTTGCAGGCACACACTCAATTTTTCAGTGCCATGTTGTTTTTCCTTTGAAATTCTGTGGAGTTGTGTCTATTGTGAGGTTTAGCATGAGACTTTCTTCCGGGGAGGGGGGCACGCCAGGATACTATAAATTTCTGCGGAGAACCCTGCATTCTGTGTTATCCTGTGCTGTCCCTTGTTGCCGTCATGGTGAAGGACTAATGTCCCCTCTGCAGACTGACTGTCTGTTCTCACCGACTGTTATCGCCACGTCCGCTGGTGGTCCTTGGATGTCCAACACACACATACTTGCACCACAGTGGATCTGGTGACTGAGTTTGCGGTGACTCCAGCATGACCTGACAACATGACATTGAACAGCAGCTTCACTTTATTGACCCAACTGACAACAAGTCCTGTTGGCTCTGTGTTCAGTTCACTTCTTTGGAGGTCTGTGATCCAGAAAACAGAAGAAAGTCAGGTTAAAAGGGCCATGAGTGTCAGAAGTGTATTTAACATCCACAATACGGTTTCCTCCCACAATCCAAAGACATGCACTGATAGGTTAATCCTCTAATCTAAATTGCCCGCAGGTGTGAATGTGAGAGTGATTGTTCGTCTCTATATGTCAGCCCTGTGATGAACTGGCGACTTGTCCAGGGTGTAC
>JAQQZY010000007.1:24848322-24860372 GCA_030068375.1 Ostorhinchus rueppellii | reverse complement strand
GTACATAGTACAGAGGAAGTGAACCTGATAATATAAAATATTAGAAAATATATGGTTCCAGGTATGAAATGGTGCAAGAGAGAAACAGTGCAAAGCAGTGCAATACAGTCAACATAAGTGTAATTGTGTAGTGCATAGTCCCGAGTTTTTCTAGTCTGCAGACTAGCGAACATTAAGTTTGTTTTGAAGCCTGACAGCAGCAGGCAGGAAGCAAAATTGAATTAAGTTGCACTACAATGGGCATCAAAGCATTGCAATCCCATTGCACATCTGACAAACACAAGGCGATCATAAAATGTCAGCAGCAAATGCTGCCAGACAGCCACTATAGCGCCACATCAGGGGCTGGAGCATCGAGGTCTTGCGCGACCAAGTCGGCTGCAACTCCACTCGACCTACAGACAGCGTTTGGGTCTACACCGACACTAAAAGCGGAGGTCCTGTGGACTTTCCACACAGTATCTAAGCTAATGGGCGTTGGCTGTAGAATTCTTATAGTTCACCAATGTGTACATATTGGTTGGATTCCAATGTGAAAGAGCTGTGAATAAATTCAAATACTTAGTAAGTATTTCTGGACCTCTAATTTCTTTCAAGTCATTTCTACTTTTTTTGCCAGTATCAATGTAAAATGGGTCTTAAATTTTATTCATTGTGGTCTAAAAAAAAGTCTTAAATTTGGCTTGTTGAAACTTGCAGAGACCCTGCAACAGGACAAAGGCACATGCTAGATTATGAAGGACCCACTTTGAAATGCAAGAAATCATTAGAAGTATTTATTTTTTAAAATTATGTTTTTCAGGGGAACCCATGGTGGCTGGAGAAGCAGGTGTTTGGGATAATTTCAGTGTCAAGAAGCAGCTTCTTCATTCATGGTGAGAATGTGAACAATGCTGTGTAAATGTGACATTCCCTCATCAGCGTCTTGACGTGGGTTTTCTTTTCTTTTTCTTTTTGACAGCACTGTGATTGCCAGTAACATCCTGTTAGTGGATGAGATCATGCGAGCTGGAATGTCTTCACTCAAAGGTTAAAGGTCAACTAAAGAAGCCGCCTTGATTATCATACTCACTGGGATAGTTGTTTACCGGACTGTTTCAGTCAACGCGCTCCTGCTCTCAGCACTCTGATGCACCCCAGTCTGATGGACAGCCCTCCATAACCACCACGGCATTCATCAGCGTCTGTCAGAATCCATTGTTAATGCTAGTCTTGGAATTGTTCATGGATTTGTCAATGTTTCCCTCTGAAATGATTGGTTTATTTATGAGATTTTGTTAAAAGCACTGACCTCGGCAACTCAGTCTTGTTTCTACCCATTAAAGGTTTTGTTGGCTCTTGGAAATGTTTTGTTGTTTTTAGTGAAATTCATCAATCAGTGTAATTACAAAGAATTTGTGATAGAGCATATCTGACTCATGGTCTAACACAACATCAGCGGTGTTTGATTGTAGCCAAATACATTTGCATGAGTGCCATCATTATGGCCATCAATGTTGAGTATTTACCTCTGAAATTTTTCTGTTATTTCTGAAGGACATGCTCAGTGAGGAAGCCAATATGTTTTAAGATTTGATACAGGACATGCATGTATAATGTGTCAATAATACATAGACTAAGCTTTAGCATAAAATGTGGTTAAATAAACCATATATAGTACAGCTGTTAAATATTTCCCATGCAAGGGGCTAGTGTGTTAACATCTTGACAAAATAGTTAGGTTATTATATACTTTATTTAACCAGATAAAAGCCTCCTTGAGATTTGAAACCTCTTTTTCAGGAGGGACCAGGCAAATAACATTCTCTACTGGAGTTAGCTTTAAAGTTATTTTGAGTACCTTTAAAATATACCGGTCATGTCAGATTGATATCCTGGGATCCACAGCTTACAGATTTAATAACGATTAAAGAATTAAATCCATGGATTTTCTTTTAACCGAGAACTGACAGGTATTGATCATCTTCAAACTGACTACTAAACCTTATTTTGAGCGAGTGAATGAGGTGGTGATTTTGGTCTTTTGTTTGGCCTAGTAATTGTGTGCTTGATGTGAGTGAAATTATTAAAGTTACAGTAGAAAGCAATGGTTTCATGTTGCACTTCAGTGAAATATACCACCAGTAAGGAATGTTTTTTTTTTTTTTTTATCATTATGAAATTTATTATAAAATTATTATACATGGTTTATTATTATTATTTTTATTATTATAGTTCTTTGTCTCAATGGTGCTCGAAGGGAACTTTTTTAAATTAAAAATACGACACATATAATTTAGCATATATGTGTGAAAATTCCCTCAAAAAGATATTTTAACATTGTATTAAAGCAGAACTTAAATTTGACGATACACGGAACATATTCATCGTCGGACCAGTTTCCGGTACGACGGTGGAGTTTGTTCGCTCGTGAAAGTTGAAAATCTTACAATGTGCATTTTTCATGTTAACATATGTTGAGTTAATGTTACATCAAACTTGAATATAAAAATGACTGTGAACATTCTGACATGGATATTTACTGTGTGTTTATTGACAGCAGCAGGTAAGACTTAAAGCTATTTGTGAATTACTGAACATTTCACATCATAAATGACATTTACAGTGTCTACATATTAGCGATATTTAGAGGTTTGTCGTCCTGACACACAGCAGCGGATGACATGCTGGACATACCAGGGGGAAAGATGATAATGGGAACCAGTGCTGCTGATGGTAGAGATGGAGAGTCCCCAGCCAGAGAGGTGACAACCGGGCCTTTTAAAATAGACAAGTACCCGGTCACAAACGCGGATTTCAGGTATTTAAACCCATTTTATGATTAGGTTGTGTAATGAGTAAGTTGCAAACAGTTGATGTACCTACTAACCAGCCCTTAAATCACCACAGAGACTTTGTGAGAGCACTGAAATACAAAACTGAAGCTGAGACGTTTGGCTGGAGTTTTGTGTTCCAAGATTTTGTGTCAGAAGAAATGAAGAGCAAAGTGGCACAGAGGATAGAGGTAATGGAATTTATGAAAATAATGAGATAAGTTAATTATGATCCCATATTTTATTGAGTACTGTTTAGTTTTTGTAAGAAAAATCGTGAATATTATCTGTTTTCAGCAAACCTGAGAGTAAATTAAACATATGTGATAATAATGCACGCTTACTGATAAAAGGAACATTTAGTAGCTTCTCAAATTTCTTGTGAATATTTTGCCTTGACTGAGCTGAACATTATGCTACTATTTCAATCCTTCCCCTCCAGTCTGCTCCCTGGTGGCTGCCAATAGAGCGGGTGTTTTGGAGACAGGTACATTCACTAATTTTTGACTTGGATCCCTGTTTCTCACATCATCCACCACAGCTCTGACTGATACCTACTGTTGAGACTTTTGACACCTGTTCTTCAGCCTGCAGGACCTGGTTCAGGCATCCGGGAGCGCCTAAACTTCCCTGTGGTTCAGGTGAGCTGGAATGATGCCCAGGCGTTTTGCCAGTGGAAGGGGAAGAGACTGCCTTCTGAAGAGGAGTGGGAGTGGGCTGCACGTGGAGGGCTGCAAGGTAGATATTATTTTGTGGTTCTGTTCCAAAAAGATTGGATTTCTTTGTTACATGAGTACTGTTTGACCCTTGACTACTAAATCTTGTCCTGTACAAACACATTATGTGCTTATGTACATTTATGCATCTCATATTTACCTCCGCCAAGGAGGTTATGTTTTTGCCGGCATTTATCTGTTCGTCTGTCTATCTGTTTGTCTGTCTGTGTACAAAATAACTCAAAAAGTTATGGACAGATTTCGATGAAATTTTCAGGATAGCTTGGGAATGATACAAGGACCAATCGATTAGATTTTGGTAAAGATCAAACACTGCCTTGGCAGAGGTCTGTGCTCTCTGAGTTCTTTTTTAGTTTAATTTGGAAAAGTGAAGTTCCTCATAGTTAGTTATATACAAATACCAAAAATAATGAATAGATACACAACATGTTTAACTATTTATTGTCTCTGTTATCCACTCTCACCCAAAACTTCTACCCCAACTGCCCTGAGCTGCAGACATCTAAATAATAATAATAAATTATAATAAAATAAAATCTTTAAAGCTTTTGGAGAAGAGTCCAAATTGACCCTACTGACTCAAAGGTACCTGTACTGTCTATATCGTAATTATGCTTTCACTGACCACTTTATCAGGCAGAACTTGCTAGAACCAGTAATTAAATGGCTGGTGAATTCATATGTTGCTGCTGTAACCCATCTACTTCAAGGTTTGACATGTTATGCATACGTTATAACCAGTGTTTATTTGAGTTTCACCTTTCTGTCAGCACAAACCAATCTAGCCATTCTCCTCTGATCCCTGGCATCAACAAGGCATCATTTTTACTGAGAGATGTGATGCTCACTGAATATTTTTTTCATTTTCAGACCATTCTCTGTAAACCCGAGACATGGTTGAGCGTGAAAATCCCAGTAGATCAGCAGTATGTGAAATACTCAGACCATCCCATCTGGCATTATCACCCTCACTCAATTTGCCTTTCCTCCTCATTCAGCGTATCATGGGATGATCTGTTAGATATTTGAGTTGAGAGGTAGTGGAGCAGATTTTTTTATTTATGTGGTCTTGGAGAGGGTCTGGATTTACTCTGTTGTAGAGCATCACTTGTTGAGATTCAGGTAGTAGTTGGAGCAATCGCACAACATTGTCTAAATGTATTTTGTGTTGAAATTAGATTGTTGAGGTAATGATTCAGCTGCATGTGAGAAACATCTTAAACTCTGAAGACAAATGTTCATAACCAGATTGGTGAGTCCTAACACCTCTCCTGCCTCTCATGTTCCAGGTCGGGTTTACCCATGGGGAAACAAATTCCAAGCCAACAGAACCAACCTGTGGCAGGTTGGTCTGCTATGTTCATATACACTGCATCAGCATGACATGTAATTCTCAAATCATGGTTTAACTAGAAATACACTTCTGCACATCAGTTACTTTCTCACTCATTATGAAACTAGATTCCCACGATATTTCCTGTACATAGGTATTTTCATTTAAACTATCTTGTTCAGACCTCCTCTCATGACCTTGAAGGTGTTTACAGGCCAGTGACGTAGTTTGTCTGTTTGTGGGACAGACAGTTATCTTTTACATAATAAAAATTTATGACAACATGATGTAATTGCTGTATAATCAGGATTCCCATGGGGTATTAAAAAAGAAGTCTTGAATTTACAAATCTGCATTTAATACCTTAAAAAAGTCTTTAAAAGTTATGAAATTTGATACAATAGGTCTTAAGGTATGTTACCATAAACTTGTTTGCTGTATTGTGTCTAAATGTTCAAGCTGCAAAGAAAGTAACATTATTCTATTCAATTCCAACTGTTCCAACCCAACAATTTATATTCAAATCAGGAACCAATTATCACTAACTTTTCAGCCCCCAGTGAAGAATGACTCGGAAAGGTGGGACTCAAGGCATTGGAGTAAAAAAAAATAATTTTCCTAAATTCTTGGAGTCACACATTTTTGCTAGTGTGGACTTGAAATAGGCTGTGAAACAGGCATTAAATTCTGTTCTAAGTAATCTAAAGTAAGGCCTTAACAAGCCTTAAATTTAACTTGTAGAAACCTGTAGGAACCCTGATAATTTACTCTCACTTTAACCTGTTTCGAAGCGTTACTGTAGATATAAGTGTGAATGTGCTCAAAACAGCACATTTAGTTCAGTTGTGTAAATTTAGGTGGAGTATAGATTAAGTTTTTGCAGACCTACAGTTGTATTTTCTGATATTTTTTGTTAATTTTTCAACAAATTCTAGTATTAAAAATTGCACCAGACTTAATAATGTCCTAAAGTCTGATAAATGCTCACAAGCACATCATGAATAATTGTAGAAACTCTTTTTCCATAGTAGTTATTGATCAATTTTTATGTGATAGGGATCCTTTCCAGATGAAGACACTGCAGAGGATGGATTCCACGGCATCTCCCCTGTCACAGCCTTTCCTCCTCAGAACAATTATGGTAAATTCCCTAAATAAGACTAACTATGAATAAAAAAATGTATTAATTACTCTTATGGGAAAATATTTTTACAGAAGTTGATTAAAAATCTAAAGAAAGTATGATGTTTTCATATTGTCATAATGACTCCATAGTTGAGTCATTATTATTAGTTCATGTGCTGATTGTGCTCACAGGACTATATGACATGATGGGGAACACATGGGAGTGGACATCCACACCTTTTCCTGGAGCGCGACCAATGTATGTGCTGCGCGGGGCGTCATGGATCGACACTGTGGACGGTACAGCCAATCACAAAGCCCGAATCACTACCAGGTGTGTTATTAAAAGAGACACGTTGTATCATTAGACCTTGAGCCCAGGGAGTGACCGCTGCTTCTGATTTTGCGTCCGCAGGATGGGAAACACTCCTGACTCTGCCTCGGATAACCTTGGCTTCAGGTGCGCTGCCTCCACTGGACACAAACAAGGAAAGAAAAAGGAAAAAACTGAACTGTAGCAACCAACGGAGAAAAAACAGAGTGAATGAAGATGATGTTGGCTTGAACCAGTGATAACTCTAATGAGATACATGAATGTGATGATTCTGGAAATGATGAGGGATACAAACAACAAGAGACCAATTAAGTAAAAAAAAAAAAAAAAAAAAAAAAGAATTATTGATACAGATGTAATGACAAACTGTATTTCTCCCATGGAGATTTCCTGAATTTTTATTAAGTGAAAAACAATTACTTGAACTGTTAATACCTGAATGGTGGTGCCTTTGTGAAACTTTAAGGAATAAACTTTTTTTTTTTACTGTTTCAAACTTTCACAAAGAGGGTTTTCATTCGAGCCAATGTGCCGTCATGGTAGGGACAAAAATCTAAACCCCGGGTGAGTGGATTCCTCTTCACACTGGGATCTGTCCTTTTGTTGAAAGTTTTATGTGACTGGAAAGTAAACTAGCCGTCTCTTCAGCAGTGGCCTCAGCTAATCCTGCCTTTGTCTATTTTGTTTGCTTTCTCACTAGTGACCAACTGAGTGGGAACATGGACTGAACCTGTTCTGGTTCTGCGTCCTCCTCGGGTATTTGTTAACTGCATAAAGCCAAGTATCCAGGTCTGATCACCAGATTTAAAGTTCATTTTAAAAACAGTGTGTCTTCAGGACCTCTGAGACATTCCTTTGCTTTTTATACACACACAGGTCAAAATTTGGTTTGTTTTTGTACGCTACATATTCCTGCTATTGTGAGAGTTGAACAGGGACAGTTTGCATTGGCTGAGAAAACACAGATGAGCTAAGTTTCTCACAGTTTGCAGCATTTTGCATTAATTTCATATTGGGAAACTATTTTGCAATGGAAGCATTTTGTGGGAAGTACTTCTATGAATACTGCATATGCACTTCCTGTTAATGTCTAAGTTAAAGAGTTAAATACTATTGAAGTAGCACACCTATAACTTTCAGTATTCATCAAGGTTTTGCTCTCTGAAAATAGTAAAAAATGCTTAAATTGCAAAATGGAGATTATTCCTTTCCTGTTAAATGGCAATACAAGCATTAGTTTAGTTTTGTTGTACATCTTAAATAGTTTTAAAAAAGTTAGGACGTTATGCAGAACAGGTTAGAGGCCAAAAATTGCTCATGCAAATACCTTCCCTTAAAAAGCGAATCATATAAAAGTCACAGACTAATCCAAATACAGCCATCAATTTAAGAAAGAAATAAACATATATTATTTATGAGAGTGTTTCTGTTGTCATATACTGTATAGCATGTAATTGTAGTAAAGAATTATTTAAATCACTTTTGTCTTCATTTCAGGCAGCCAGAAAAGAATAAATTAAAATACTAAATCATCAATAAAATCTATAAAATCCTGAAATAATGTTCTTCTACATGACAAGTGCTGGTGGAGTTATCAAGCTACAGAGTTTTTCTCTTCCATGCACCTTGGAAATAGGTGAAGTTAAACCACATCCCTCTATTTAGATGTAATTTATTGGTCTTATCTCCCAGCTTTAAGTGATTAATTTAATTATTTTGCCAGAAAGAATGTAAATTAACTTGTTAATTGTAGAAATTGTAGAACCGTTTTTCATTGACATTGACCTGCTTTATTTTTGTTAATCACTGTATATGTTTTACTCTAAAATGAATCCATTCAATCCACTGGCTGACCCATTTTTTTCCTCCTCGGGTTTTAACAAATTTAATCATAAATGACTAGTGTTAGATTTCACTTTGCATCAAAATAAATACAGTAGTTTTTAACATAATTTGATTTGTGAGGGTGGAAAAAATGACACAGAAATGACAACAGTGAGCACTTTTACTGTAATCCTCTTAGAGCCTGGATCCATGCGTGTGAAGGGTCTAATTAATGATGACCTACATTCTGCAGAAGGAAACATGCAGAGTATTGAGCCCAGATAGAGGTAGAATATACAGATAGAAGGAAGACAATGCACAAAACCTCTAACCACTTCCTGTAAGTTGTGGACAACTGGGCGTGGATTAACTATAATTATGATTATAGTTGACAGTTGGTTGAGTGAAAAAGGGGTCAAAGCAAAAACTGGCAGAACATCATGTGCACTTAACTGCAAAAAAAGCAAAACAAAAGGACACAATGAAGAGGTTTGAAAATAATAATTTTGTTGTAAAGCGCTGGGTTCCTTTTCAGTAAGTGTCACTGACTCATTTCTGCTCATGTTGTCGATTTGTCACCAATAAAATGAGGCTTTTTCTCCATGATGTGCAGAATGACCACAACCGGTGTTTTCCCCAAAGAAGTTTCACACTTAAAATAAGTTGATGACTAACTAATGCTCTGTGGTAAGGAAGGGAAAAAAAAGTACTTCTCATCATCTAATCTTTATTTCGTGTTGATTATATTTGTGTAAAAGGGCAGTCTAAATCCGTACTGCGTCAAACAGGTATAGTTTTAATTATATCACAAGTTCAAAAGGCCTCCTCCCTTTGTTGACATGCGGCTCTGGTATGTTTGCACGTCATGTGTTTGTGCAGCGACTCAAAAGGAGGAAGAAATCCCACATGGGCCACATAAAGCCACAGCCTCCGGTGACATCACATCGTTGTCATGTCGTGTGCTTGTGAAGACGCACAAAGTTCAGGAAAAACTAGTTTGGAGGCATTCTGACTCTTATCCTCCTCCCTCCTGCTCTGGGCTCTGGCTCTTTCATATACACTGTCTCTTTATCTACAGATGATTTAATTGACTTTACTGTGACTTCTTCAGCGCTGATCATGGACTACTCTCAGCCTTTCTCAGTCCTGAATGAGAGGTTGAGGCCTCCGTTCACCTCCAGTAACCAGCTCTACAACTCTCTGACCAGACTGGAGGGCAGACATCTGGGTTCACTCGGGGGCAGATCTACGGTTTATCGACCAACCATCCTGCCAGTGCAGTCGCAACCAAGAGAGTCTGTGGCAGTTTCAGAACCAGAGGAACCTGAAGGCGATGGAGAACAAGCGGATCTGGACACTGATGGGCTGGAGGAAGAAGGTGCTCCCTGTGTACCTGCTGATGCCTCCTGTCTGCTGTCTGAGCTCAGTTTAACAGATGTGGGAGAAGAGAAGCTGGTTGAGGAGGACAGGAGCTCCTGTCAGTCTGAGGAGAAGGACAGTCCAGGTGATCTGAGCTCAGAGCAGACCGGAGAGTCCTCAGAGTCGGCAAATTCAGCAGGTGAAGGCAGCCCTTTCCAGAGGAGTTACATGGATGGGACTTTACCAGACCTGATTAGAAGTGGCAGGCCACTCGGCAGACGCAGAACGGTGTCACATGTCTCAGACACGGTAGGTCTTTTTCTGTCTCCAGGACAGAAGGCTTGTTAGCGTCCAGTGATTTTTAAATCTGTTCTATGAGCAGCTTTTTCAAAATCAGTTATACAAGGAGGAGACAATCTCAACCGTCATTCAGTGTATCTTTTACAAAAGGACAAAGGATCAAGTTGTCAGGACTCTAGGGGTGCAAGATACTGTCCCTCTGTGTGGTCCAAAGAATATTGAACTCTAATGTTAGACCAAAGTGACCCTTGAGGGACTGCAAAAATGGTTTTACACAAACGCACAGTATCGTCTGATGATAATATTGGCCTCTTTATGTCTGTAAATCCATGTCTGCAGTTCCATTGCACATTTAGAGCTCTCTGATTATGCTTTTCTGTGAATGCATTTCCTTGTGCATATTTACAGTGTTTGTACTCAGCAGTGGAATGTAACTTGGTACTTTTACTAAAGTACTTAAGTATACACACTTTCAATTTCATGCAGCTTCACACCTCCACTTCACCAAAGACTAGTTTCAGGGGGTAATGTATATAAGAATATGAACTCAATAAGTCCATGTACATTTATATTTGTCCCACCAACACAGACATGATAGAACATGTGTTTTCTTTAACATAAATGAAGACCATATACCGATGGTATAAATTGGTCAACAAAAAAATCACCAGAATAACATTTAATAGTACAAGGTTTCCCCTTTGCCCATGTTCTACACAGCTCAGTCAAATAATGTACTTTCTGCTTCATTGTATTTACCTGTCCAATGAAAACGAAATATCTCGCAGTGTTGAGATTGAAATCCTTCTAAAAAAATTAATTCTTTAAGAACACACTTGGGTTTCAATAGAAAATATCACAAAGTTCAGTTTTGTATATAAAGAGGTTCAAATAAGTTCAACCCTAAATATGTACAGCAGCACAATGAACCCAAAAGCATCATATCCTCCTGAGTGTCAGCAATGTATTTTTGCCCTCTGTAGGAGACACGAGTTTCACAGCTCTGCTTACAAAAAACGCTGTCCGCTGCAAAGGATACTCCATAATAAGTAAATAAATAAATAAATATTGTATCTGGAAAAAAAAAAAAAAAGAAAACTGTTGCATCATGCTTTTTCCAATCAAGACAATTATTTATGGTAAAAAAGCCAAAACATTTACTTTCCTGGGTCTCAGGAGTATATTTAATGGTAAAACAGTGACATGGACCATTTTACTGGATGATGACTCCTTTTATTTTTCACTTTTAGTGCATTTTTCTGACGGTACATTTACTTAAGTAAAGTTTCAAATGTAAAACCTTTCCATGCAGTAGAATATTTTCACACTCTGATTATGTCTTCCCCCACCATCTCTGTGGGTGCTGAAAAACCTCACAGCCGGTATGACTGGATTTCTCCTCTCCAGTTTCACCCAGGAATCTAGTTTAGCAGTTTCTATTTACACTGTGTTAAAATGTCATGAGATAGTGCTTTATATGTGCGGGTGAAATGACACTGGCTGCGCAGTAAAAACAGGATGTATACACTGTTAAACTGTACTGATATGATATTTATTGTGTGCAGCTTAAAGAAGTGCGCAGGGAGGTGGAGCTGTCCCGTAGGCGGAGTATCAAACTCAAGGCCCAGGTGGACAAGCTGCAGGAGAGCCGAGATGGACCAGGATGGAGCCAGCATAGAGAGCGGGTAACGTTTAGAGACAATGTATCAGAGAAGAAAACACTGTACACCTCCAGGATCAACATCATTTGCATTTTGTCTTTACATCACAGGTCACTGAGGAGGTGTTGTCTATTCTGCGGCTCCTACATCCGCTGACTGATCCACAGTCCAGCCTCACCACACCCTCTGAGGGCGAAAACCGTCTGGACGCAGCCCTAGTCCAGCTGCAGAGTGTGGCTCGCGTTTTAGCAATCAATCACACCAACCAGGTTAAGGCAACACCTGCATGTACAATAATGATCCCTGCTCTTATCATTTCACTGCAAACTTAGTGTGAGTTGATTTTAGAGGGCCTGTCACTCCCAAGGGTGTTTGCTTTGCTTGTACTTGTGAACAAAGGTGGCTAATTATTGACATGTAGACAGACTTTCTGATCATAACACATACGTAGAAATCATGGCAACACAATACCTTCCTCTTACAATCTAACCTTAGTTGACAAATGATAAAAGGTTCTTTCATGTGTTTTTTTTTTTTTTTTGGGGGGGGGGGGGGGGGGGGCGG
>JAQQZY010000007.1:24799303-24819703 GCA_030068375.1 Ostorhinchus rueppellii | reverse complement strand
GTGACCTGAAAGGCTCTTTTAAATAAAATGTATTATTATTATTCTTAGTATTATTATTATTATTATTATTATTATTATTATTATTATTATTATTATTATTATTAATTAGCACATATTTGCCTTTAAACCTCTGAATACATAAGGATGAATTAACTGAACCTGGTCATATTTATACCAGGATACAAAATTCACCCAGTTTGCTAATGCAGAGAGCTACACATTTGCTAAATTTTCAAAATAATTTTGCAGCGTCTGTAAATGTAAAACTTTTCTGGGTTCCAATGAAAAATATTCTACCTACACATTGCCTTAAATCAGGGATGTCCAAACTCGGTCCTCGATGGCTGGTAACCTGTATGTTTTAGATACTTCCCTCATCCAGCACACCTGGTTCAATTAATGATAAGCTCATCATCAAGCTCTGTAGAAGCTTGATGATGATGTAATAGCTTCCAGGTGTGCTGGAAGAGGGAAATATCTAAAACATACAGGATACTGGCCCTCAAGGACTAGATTTGGACACCCCTGCATTAAGTGATAACTCAAAACATTGAAAACATACAGGTCTCATTTAAAGAATATAAAGCTCTGGAATCAGACCTGCCTAGCACATCATAGAGAACGAATCTGTTATTACTTGCTGCAGAAATGTATGATTTTTGTTGTTGAGAGAGAAAAAAATTACAGTACATACAAAAACAAAGCTGTGGGCTTAACAGTGGGGCAGTTGTGTTTGTCATTTCATCATGTTCCTCTTCATGAGTTAATTGTGGCTATTTATGTAAAAACATCAGTTTTTATATGCGTCAAAGAGATAACAGCTGAAATCAGTGGGTCGTTCTCTGTCAACCCATCTGTTTTGAACAGCTGCTGTTGAACAAAAACAAGTTGTTATCAGTATGGACACAGAGTATGTTTGTTATATTAAATCATGTAGGTTAATATTATGGAAAGCTATGTTTTAAATGTGGAATTATACATTTGAAGGGTCTCTCACTAATAATAAAGTACATCATTAATAGTATTTTCTAGATTGTTTGGGTGACAGAGACAGTTCATATAAAGCCTATAATACTCTGGATGCAGACCTTCCTGTGAACTTCTACCGAAACAGACAAGAATAATTTGACTATTCAAAACAGGAAAAAAGTTGGTATCTGTGGCCCAGATACCTCGACACACACACGCACATAAAAACAACACTGCCCTTTGAGTAAGATTTCGGTACAAGCAGCTGTTGTATTCTGAACTGACTACAATTTTTCCAGAAACCTGCAAAATGCTTCATACTGTTTTAGACATGTTATATTGACTTTAAACTAAGGATGGTATATGAATTATTTAAACCTTTTTTATAGTATTTAGACATTATTACATTCAAATTTGCTCAAAATATGAGATTTTGTATTGTCACTTATTATGTTTCCTATTTTTCTTGAATTTAAAAATATTGGGTGCAGTGTGACAGTATAAATTAGGCAGAATTAGTGTTTCACTGTAAAAAAAACAAACAAAAAAAACTTTATTACTTTGTTATTAAAATAATTTGCAGTACAGCAGGATGTTTTCAATCAGAGGAAAACATGAAAATTTATTTGACACACACATACTACACACATCAACCTCTGTAGAAAATAATATGACAGAATTGGAACAAATAATAAAAGTTTATCCATAAACCCAATAAAATGTTGATTTTACTTTACATCTTTCATGCTCTCTGTAGTCCTTTATGCCATTTTGACCTTACTTTGGAGCCATACGTCGGACTCCATTTCACTCAGTTGTAAATATTTCACATGTGGCTTTGTATGTGATCATGACAAGAAAATACATCATCCCACAAGGAAACAAAGGAAGTTCATAAAATCAGTATATTCAGTGTCCCTATTTGCTACACAATAATTAACAGAATAATACTTAATATACACTGATTGGTACAATGATGAACAGGCTTAATGGATCCAAATATAATAATAAATATATAAACTATCGCTTTTACTCAGGCCTTAAACTTTTCTTACCATATTTGGTCTTGTATTTTAAAAGGTTATGATTGCTTTTGACCAATGGTAATTGTAAACAGTATCATAAAACAACTCTAAAGCACATCCAGATCTATTTTTATATGGTATCAAAATAACTTTTGGTCCGAAATGTTCACAAGGAACTTCCCCACAACAGCCGGATTGGCTCTTTGCATATTTGTAGTGAGCAGTTGAAGCTTCTTATTTAGCTATGTGTCTGAACAGATTTCATGATAATGTTCAAACAAGTAGGATACATTGGAAAGTGTGTTGTCCATTCTCGGTCTTTCCTCACACGTAGTCCCTTCTGTTATAGGAACTTTGGGCTGTCGACCTTGGAGCAGCCGAGTATGCAATGCGGCTCTGAGGATGGATGCTATATCTGGTGGGTTTATCCTCCTGTGGAGGGCAACTGCAGCACAGGATGGACCCCCCGATCAACAGTAGCGCTGCAGCGGCCCAGCCGAGATACAGCGCTGCGCCGATCTCCATCTTCTGGCCGGAGGGGATGATGGGACTGTAAAACTCAACAACGATGGTGTGTGCCGACCAGGAAACAGGCACAATCTGCGCCAAAGCGGCCGCAATGAACGCTCCACCAGATGCAGCCATCACCCTGGCTTTAACACCCTCTTCCTCAATGCAGTTGGTGCATTTCGCTCCCACCGTGGCAATGAGGAGCGCCACAACCCCCACGACGATGGAGACGACAGTGAGCGCTCGGGCGGCCTGCAGGTCCTGAGGTAAGGCCAACATGGAGTCATAGACCTTACACTGCATCTGGCCAGTGCTCTGAAACACACAGTTCATCCACAGACCCTCCCAGAATACCTGAGCTGTGACTATGTTGGCGCCAATGAAGGCGGAGACCCTCCACATCGGCAGGGCACAGCTGACAATACTCAGCACCCAACCAAGCACCGACAGAGTGAGTCCAACCAGTTCAAGTCCTAAAGAAACCATTGTGTACTCAGACGGGCCTCTTCTCCACAGAGACACTTTTTTCTGGTTCTCCTTCGTTCCTTCTCTATAAGTTTTTCAGTTCAGTTTTGGTTTACCTTTCTTTCCGTGTGCTATTTCTCAAGAAAATTTCTTGTTGAGAATCTTGTTGAGACTGCTGTCTCAAGCTGTTTCTTCTCTTTCCTTCCAGGTATGATTCGTCAACAAGCCGTAGTCGCAGCACCTGACTCCCGAAGTGCTGACTTGTCACGCTGTGCTTCGTCCACTAACGACGTCAGCTGCCTTGTGTACGTGCCCACTCAGATGTGATGTTTTTCTGCTGCTCTTAAGGAGTTGATCACTCTTATCTGTGCATTGTTTTATTACTAGGTGTTCGGTCCGTCCTAAGAGGTGACATCACTTGCTAAACCAAGCCAATCAGGTAAGTCCTGGGCTTTGGCTTCATTTACCACCTGGGTGTGTGTCAGTGCACATTTGTGTGCTTTTTTCAAATGGAGAGTAGTTTTATGGTTTAACCTTTTGCCCATGGTAGCTCTGGGTGTGTCTGTTTTATTGCTGTCAGTAGGTAATAAGTGGCCAAGGCAGAGCTTGTTATGTGGTTGATAGGTGACCACATGAGACTGTGGTGGATACAAAAATGGATTCCCATAAATGTGTGTGTGTGTGTGTGTGTGTGTGAGTGAGAGAGAGAGCATGTGTTATTCAATAAATGTGTGTGTGTGTTGTTTGTTTAGCATGTGACTGTTAGAGAGCGATAAATGAAATAAAGTCAACAGGTCTACACATTATGAACGCATATTTGGCATTGTCTTTTTATCATGTTGTTAATATTTTTTCATGTTCTTATAGGTTTGAGGAAAAACAAGGTTTTACAGTTTTTATTGTTGTAGAACAAATAATCTCAACTGGGTCACAAATGCATGGGTCATCATGCAGTCATGTTTGAGTCAATGGAAGACTAGGAAAGCTATATAAGAATATATTTTATAGATGTAAAGATGGCACCTGCAAACCTATTACATTCTCTTTAGGTTTAAAATGATGTCTGAGGTTATTTATGACTGAAACTATAGTAAAAGCCCCTTTCTAAATGTCTTCTACTGGGCTTGAAACCACTCGTCACTAATATAATAAGAGAAGAAAAACACTATGAAAAGCCAAAAACCATGATTTTTTTTTTTTTATATATATCTCCCAACATTGACTCATTATACTTTCATTGTCAAAAAAGATAAACATGTGGTGTTGTGTATGTGGATTATTTTAAGCAACAGGAACATTTATGTTGATCTGAACCAAACACATAAACATTCCTTGATTTGACATACTAGGAAAATTTGGCTGTATTACAAAGTCAACGCACACGAGGCAAACATTGACAGAATTTATTGCTTTGCTCTCTGTTTTTTTAGTTAAGATTTTGGTCTCTATCAGTTCATTGAAAATCTGTGCCTGATAGCTTCTAAATGAAACTGACCAACTGAAAACAACACATTGTGTGAAGAAATTTTTTTTTAAGTAGTTTTCATTTCTGCACTGGCAGCATCCTTCTATGATAGCATTGTCCATGTTGCTAATGGTTGGTTGGTACACTCAAGAATAAAGAAAAAAATAGTAAATGAGGCAATGGTTTTCCAAATTTAAAGAAGCCTTGAAGTCTTTTAAAAAGTATTTTGTGTTATCATGTGAAGTCTAAACCAAATATTCAGCTGCCTTTTTGGAACAGCTGAGTGATCGTATAGCTTGTCCCTGAAGCATGTCAAATGTTTAACTTTCAGTATTACTTCCAACTACATGACCTGTGAGAAAATCAAATGACTTAATGACTTCATTACCCCACCCCCAAAGGGGAGGCAAGGGGTATTGTTTTTGGTTCAGTTTGGTTCAGTTTGTTTGTTAACACTCTAGCAGCAAAACTATTTGTTGAATTCATACCAAATTTGGTTTATGGATTGCCAGTGACCCAGAATAGATCTCATTACATTTTGGGGAAAAATAGGTCAAAGTTTAGATTTTAAATTTTTTCCCCCTAATTTACTTAGAATGGGCAAAATTTCACATGTCTGTAGCAGCAAAAGTATTAGGCGAATTCATACCAAAGTAGGTTTCTAGATTACCAGTGACCCAGAACAGATGTCATTACAATTTGGGAAAAGTACATCAAAGTCACATTTTTTGTGAATTTTAAACCCCCCCATTTCCTTATAGTGGGTGAAATTACACATGTCTGTAGCAGCAAAACTATTGATTGAATTCATACCAAATTGACTCTATAGTTGCCAGTAACTGAGAATGGACCTCAATACATTTTGGGAACGGTAGATCAAAGGTAAAAACATTTTTTTCATACATTTTTATAATCTTCCCATTTATTTATAATTGGTGAAATATGTGTGAGCCGGGTTTTTTGTGCCTGGTACCTATTGTTCACTGTGATTTTGTCTATAAACTGCATCAAAAATACTGTGTGCATGTGGACTGATGTATAACTGCCTGCTGACACACTTCTATACATGCACACACGATCACACTTTGATATTAATGAAAATAGTGTTTGCTAAAGAATAACCACGATAAGATAACACCAGATAAAACACAGTTGATAGAAGATTATCTTTAGGTTTAGGAAATAATCAACAAATCAAATATGATTAGCAAACTCTAACAGCAACAAATAAGAAATGGCCGGATGTAGCATAGTGGTTTGCATTTGGTTTTGGTTTTGGATAGATAGATTCTCAGACACTCAGTACTGATATATAATCACCTTCCTGGTTATGGCTAATGTGCAACAGTTCCTGATTTACACAACTGACTGACTTGGAGTTCACAAGTCCAATATTCCCTGTCTTTGCAGGACCACAAATGAGGTTATGACTGCTGGATGTGGCCTAAATGTCAGTCCTAGTCACTATCGTCTAGAGTTTGATACACAGTATTAAGCATTTAGTGGGGTTTATTTTGTTTGCCTGCTGGAAATTCATTTCAGCGGTGAACCATTAAAGGATGGAGTTGTAAACAATATCAAAGGAGCTGAGATTCAGTGTTTGGCTCCTGATTTACTGACAAGACTGTACCTCGTAATTATTAATAAAATATAAATCAGGTGTACATATGAAATATCCTAAAACGTACCTCTAACAGCATTTGTAAATGAAGCACCACAATTAAAATGTTTTATTATTGATTAATTTGACACAATCATAACCTACTATAACTTTAGCCATGCTAGCTAACATTGTGAACTTTGCCTCATATTTGAACTTTGAAGGCTGTTTGATAATATAAAACTTAACCCTGATGTTTCAACTATTTTGTTTATGAAAATTACATGGACTAAGAAGGGATATACAGATATGTCAGCTTTGAGATCAAAGATCTGCTGTGGTGAATATTAAAATCCTGATATACTGTATTAGTTATGCTGGCACTAGCAACTGCTCCACAGATATTGTTCCATAGAAGTCGATTTAATCAGTTTAAGGAGTTTCTCTTCTCTGTGAATGACTCCATCTCTCGCAAGAGTTGATAAATGAGTTTCGGTTAACTGAAGGATTATGTGCTTCCTTGTTTACTGTGGAGGTGTGGGAGTGCTCAGCTATATCTCCTCTCCAACCGAGGAGAAAACACACAAACGATCCATCATCAAATCCAACTTGATTGCAGAGACAGTGTCCCCGAGGACTTAAGCGTGCACATCACTGGACTTATCCGCTTGGCTTTTTGCCAATGGGGACAAGCGCTTCAAACATTAGCAGAAATATGCCAGCAACCTAAACCCAGAGATGGTAAAATTCATAAAATATTCCTCCAGACCAAAACATAATGTTGAGAGGAATGAAGTCCTAAAAGTACATTTTAAAACTAAGAAGTAACATAATCATATTGCAAATTTAAACTTTATATAATCTGTATTGTTATCAACTTCCTGAATCTTGTTTTATTACTGTCGTGATTTAAAAAAAAACATCGTATAAAAGTAGGAGTTTCTAAAACTTGCCTGTCTGTGGTTGTTTAATGCCATAGAAACTGTTGACCTCATAAACATGACACTCTTTGTTTTAATTACCATCTCTCTCTCTCTGTATGGGGCTATTGTGACAGTATCAACATTTTATTTACATAGCACACACCACTGACCCATCACCTGCTTTTTATTTCCATTTCACATTAAAATAGGGACTTCCACTGAACTCTTTTTTTTTACTGGTCACTGGAGGCGATTGTGCTCCATAACATTACTCTAAGTTACTAAGTAATGAGTCCTTTGAAAGACAAAGGGAGCCTTGGATTTAACGGCTTCTGAGAGATTTATGGGCGAACAGGAAGTGCAGTTTAAAGATGTTTGAGCACTAGGTGATGTCATTGTGTCAAAACTTTTCTCTTTTCACCTTTAGCCGTAATGATTAGATATTTGAGAAGACAGCATATGGCCTACATACAAAGCAAAATTCAAGCCAAACCAACAAACTACAAACAGGACGTTGTCTTTATTTATTATATGTATTTTTGAAAAAGGATTTCTTTGTGTCTGTGCCCCAATTATGTCTATTTCCTATGACTTGAATATCTTTGTAAACAATCCC
The DNA here is from genome assembly GCA_030068375.1 of Ostorhinchus rueppellii. Lineage (NCBI taxonomy): Eukaryota > Metazoa > Chordata > Actinopteri > Kurtiformes > Apogonidae > Ostorhinchus > Ostorhinchus rueppellii. Next base: position 24,812,130 of record JAQQZY010000007.1, on the reverse strand, counting down.
AGTTAAAATAAAATAAGGGCAGATTATTAGAAATACTGTCCATATGAGCACATTCACACTACAAAGAAAATGTAAAATGATGGAAGTGCTTTGAAGACAGAGGCTGCTGCCCCCCTTTGGGCAGATCAGAGGATGGCAGATGGATAGACCAGACTTCAGCGAGTTCAACAGTGAACTTTAATATGAGCATTACAACATATATGAGTTGTAAAATCCCGACCTGTCAGATAAGTCGTATTTCAGTTCACTTGTACTTACACTGACCCCATTTTTTGTTACTTACCCCTGCTCTGCCCACACCTCCTTCACATAAAGTGCAAACTACTTTCCTCTGAACTTGTAGAACAAAACAGGTCTATTTGTGCACACTTACAATCAGCCTTCAGTCTGATCCAAAGAACACACACGGGATGGAAATAACAGGGCCCCTCTGAAAGTGACCCCAACCACTATTTCACATGCTCTCTTCATTTCTCATCCATTTATTTTGCTTCAAGCCAATTCCATTAGTTCCTTTCAGGCATTTGATTCTCTTTCACAGGAGCAAAACAAGTATGGTTACATTTAAGTGCATTTCGTCACAAGACTTTGTATTTCCTTAAAACATATTTACAAGAATTTGACAATGAATAACTGATTTTCAGCCTCTGTGCTGTGCTTTTAGACTGATAAATTATACTTCAATACCCTTTAAAGTATTGAACGGCACTAGGCACAAAATACTTTATAGAGAGTACATGTTCCTTTTGCAGGATTTTAAAACATCACGTACTTATACAGCTTGAAGTTTGGGTTGATGTCAGCTGACTGCATAGGCTGACACCTGCCTCGGTTGTCTGCGTCCATGACAACAGCCTGTAGTTTGATTAGATCAGATTAGATTAGATTAAAGTTTATTGATCCTTTTGGAAGACCCTCAGGAAATTGAGGACTTCACTGTAGAAATTTCAAGTTATTTTTCCTTTGAAGATCCTTGCATTCTTCATTTCCTTTCTTCAACAGTGTGCAATACCAAACAAAACTGGAAAAACCTCCAGTGTCAGACTCATTAACTGATGACACCATATGTGCATTATAATGCCTGCAGTAATATATTACACTACAGCTAAGATCAAGGTAAACCAGTACAGGAAATACGAATTAAAAAATGAAGGGATTTTCAAGTTTACTTTGATTTTTTATTTTGACACAGCATATTTCATGGTTTGTGAAGTCGTTTGAATTCACTGTAAATTCAAGCTTTCTATCTTTCATTTGTTTAATATTGAGTTTTGTGATTTTTCGTCATGTAACTTTAACAAACTGTGGTATTGTTTATTTTTTTCCACTGTAAAGACAGTCTAATAGTTTCCTGTGCCTTCTGCATTACATCACACGTAGTCTATTAAATTACAGTTAAGCAAAGACACAAAGAAGAAGACCATATTTGGTCATCCTGACATTTCTGCCTGAGTTTTTGTCATTCAAAACAGACTGAATCACCAATCACCACACCTTCCTGACGCTTAAGGTGAAACTGGAGACAGAAGAGCGGAAATGAAAAGGAGGGTTGCAAAAAAAATAGAGAAAAAAAAACATCTTTATTATTTAAATGCACACATTTCAAGTATATGGTGTTTTATTTTGTTTAAGGTGAAATATTTAGAGGATTATCATACTTTTTTCCTTTGTTAAAGTAAGCTAGATCACTTGGGGGAGGGTAAACAGGTTGGGGGTGGGCCTCCAGAGCAAGTACTGATGATGGTGTACTGTTGTTTTCCCTCTTTGCCCCGCCTCCTTCAAAGAGGAGATCATATCTACCTGCTCCCTGAATCCTCTTCCATAATTCACCTGACTAAAACAGAGGGCTTGACTGTTTCACAGAGCAAGAAAAATAAGGACATTTCATTTGCAGGAACTCAAACAGCAAAGGAAGATTTGACAATGGTGTCTGCTGGGCTACAAATGCTGGGCACGGCCCTGGGGATCCTGGGGTGGATTGGCGCTATTATTGTGTGTGCCCTTCCTATGTGGAAGGTCACTGCCTTCATTGGCAGCAACATCGTCACCTCGCAGACGTCCTGGGAAGGAATTTGGATGAATTGTGTGGTCCAGAGCACAGGCCAGATGCAGTGTAAAGTCTACGACTCCATGCTGGCCCTTAGCTCTGACCTCCAGGCGGCTCGGGCCCTAACCGTCATCTCTATTGTGGTGGGCATTATGGCTATCCTGCTAGCTGTGGCTGGAGGGAAATGCACCAACTGTGTGGAGGATCTTGCATCTAAAACCAAAGTAGGCATCGCAGCTGGGGTTGTGTTCATCGCAGCTGGGATTCTCTGCCTGGTCCCAGTCTGCTGGACGGCGCACAGTATCATCCGTGACTTCTACAATCCCCTGCTGGTCAGCGCTCAGAAGAGGGAGCTGGGGGCTGCGCTCTACATCGGATGGGGTGCAGCTGCCTTCATGCTAATCGGAGGAGGACTGCTTTGCTGTAACTGTCCTCCCAAGGATGAAGGCTCTTACACAGCCAGGTACAAGGCTGCCAAATCCGATGTCTCAGCACCAACGTCTGGAAAAGACTATGTTTAAATCAAATCAAATCAGAAAAAACACCTGTGATACTGTTTACCAGGACAAATGCACTGGTGCTACTTGGGTGTGAGTGTTGGTATTTCAAGATACTAAGAAGCGAAAAGTATTCCTGAGTTTGCCTTCTCATGAGAGGCTTTGAAGTAAATGAAATGCAAGAGAGGAATGACACCCAATGAGACACCCAAGTTGGAAGGTTAAAGTTTCTTGTATATGTGCAGTTGTTTATATGAACTATAGTCTTTTTTAAGTTTTGAACCTAGAGTAACTGCAGTCTTTGTTTTTTGTATGTGCATTCATCTTTTATAAACTATGTTTTCTGGATTCATGAAAAAATGAATGTTGTAAATAAATATTTTGTTTACAAATCTGTCATTGTCTGTCCTTGTCCTTTTGTTTATATTTATTGAAACAGCATCTATATTCTACTATAGCTTATTGAAAGCCATAAATACACACACACAAAAAAACACTTCAGGTGTTTATTACTTATACATTTTTTGTTTATCTTGATGCATAAATATATGTTTACTCTAAAATTGTGATCGCATCCTTGAAAAAATCCCCTGAAAAGCATTTGAGAAGCACCTGTTGTCTTTCTTGCTGATCAGGTATAGGTGTGGCAGGAAGAAAAACCTTGCATTGTGGTTAGAAACAGGTCTTTGTGCAAACTGCAAGCCCAAAGGCAAAGGTATTTGTTCTTTAAATAGACTCAAAGGAGCATTCTCCTGTTGTTAGCAGAGTAAACACTGAAATGTGTTTGATCTTCTACCTGATGTTTTTGTGTAAGTTTCTATTTAGACTACATTTGTGCTATACTATAAAAAATTAGTAAATAATTAAAAATGAATAAAGGTTGCATAATACTGGATCACCAACACAACCCAGGTGAATTAAATTCTAACATAAGTATAGTGTAAAACTCATTTCTCTTTATCTATTAGTTGAAAGTATAAATATTGGATTTCTTTCATAAAAATCCACTTCCTGGAGTAAGTAACTGAATGGACTGACCCTTGTCTAGTGTTTGCCCAAAGCTCTACTTGTGTTTGTGTGAGCACAGGTGGGATCTGGAGCCATTGTTACTGGTCGCCAAGTATTGCTTTAGGTAACAAAGCTTGTATGTGTGGGAACAATGAACAGAGAGAAAACAAGGGTTCTGGGTATCAGGTCTCAGTTTTCCCCTTTTGTCTGCTAGCACAGAAACTCCACCCTGGAAGTTTTAGCTACAACAGGAGGCTGTCAACTTCTCACAGTGAGACTTCAGCACATCAGAGACCAGAAACCACCTGTCCACACTGTCTCAAAGCGGAGTTGGGCGTACAAAGATTTTTGTGTATAAAATACTTAGTTTCGGGTTTAACGATGGCGTCTCAGGGCCTTCAGATCATGGGTGTGCTGCTTGCCTTCATCGGCTGGTTGGGCACCATCATCACCTGCGCACTTCCCATGTGGAGAGTCACCGCTTTCGTTGGGGCAAACATTGTCACAGCCCAGGTGATCTGGGAAGGATTGTGGATGAACTGTGTGGTCCAGAGCACAGGCCAGATGCAGTGTAAAGTCTACGACTCAATGCTGGCCCTGCCTCAGGACCTGCAGGCGGCCAGGGCCATGGTCATCATCTCCATAATTGTTGGGGTGTTTGGGGTCCTCATGGCGATCGTTGGAGGAAAGTGCACAAACTGCATGGAGGATGAAGTGTCCAAAGCCAAAACATGCATTGTGTCTGGTGTGATCTTCATCATAGCCGCCCTGCTCATCATGATCCCAGTGTCGTGGTCAGCTCACGCAGTCATCAGAGACTTCTATAATCCCCTTCTGACTGCTGCTCAGAGGAGGGAGCTCGGTGCTGCACTTTACATTGGCTGGGGGGCCTCTGGGCTGCTGCTGTTGGGGGGAGGCCTGCTCTGCAATAACTGTCCCCCGAAGGATGGCAGACCCTATGTACCGGCAAAGTTCAGCTCTCCAAGAACCATATCTGCACATGCGGACTACGTGTGAGTTCTTCGGCTGAAGCAGTAGCATAGTCATCATATTTTACAGAAATATAGTTGAACATGGTTGCAATGCATGCAAAAAGGTTTTGCTCATGAAGGTGCTTATTCCTAAAGCTTCAAAATCAAGATAAAATGTTTTTCATTTCACGTCGCTTTTACATGATAAGGAAACAATTCCCCTTTGGATTGGACTGATTTGTTGAAGTTTCATTGAGCATAAGAAAAAAAAAAAACCTTTGTCAAGATGTTAGATTTATTTGCATGTCTTTTTTTTTTCATCTATTTAATCTTGCCATGGTTTAGAAATTGCCATTGTTGACAACTTGAACTCACCACCACTGTGAATATCAGGACTGAATACCTGAAACATTTCTATTTCTTATTGTTCCAGATTGCTTTTCCACAGTCATTTCTTTTTTTATTAAATTACTCTCAAGTATGGGTGGATTAATTCCCATAATGATATGTGTTTTGTAAAACCCAAGCGCTTGTGATGTGTACTTTTTTAAATTAAATTTTATATTTGCATAATGATCAAAACATAGGGCTTCTTTTTGTTCTCATTCTTTGAACTAGTTGCGATTTCTGTCTCCAGTTCGCCTTGCTCAGATTAAGCTGCTTTGGCTGAAACTGTAGCACAAAGTACCTTCAGATTTTCAGTGTCTTCAGTTTAGTAAGTCACAAGTTATGTTGAGCATGATGTTTTTATAAGGATACAAAAACTACGAAAAATTGACTGTTTGAGTTTAGGTCTAATTTGTCATTAAAGGAAAAAAAAACATTAAATGTGTGGCAGCTGACTTTATTTTGTGGTGATTTCTTGCTTGCATTTTTTTAAATTTTTTTTTTAGATTGAATACTTTCTGTTCTTCACGTAGATATAAACTGAATGAAGTCAAGCCATACATGTGTAAACAGAATTTGTGTGTCATATTTTTGTAAGTTGTTTCCTTAATCAAGAGACCTTTGTAAAAGCCAAGCAACTGTAATGCAGACTTTTGATTTAAATTAAAGATAATTGCATATTGATTAAAAAAAAAGGCTTGTTTGTTTACTCAGTGATTTCTTTTATGTTTTCACCTTGCTCACACAGACACACTGTAACACGACTGAAACAGAACTTCTCACCAACATCAGTGAGAAGAGAATGTTCTGAATGATACAAGTATTCAGGAATTCAAAGAAGTTGACTCCTGGGAATTTACTGTATCTGCTTGAAATGTTTGCCCTGCTGTAACAGACTGCCCTTGTACTAAGACAGAAATTTACAGTTTCTGGCTAAAGTAAAATAGATGTCACAGCTACAGACAACAGCGCACTGCGTTTGCTTGAATACATGTTGCTAAGAAACTGTGTAATATCCTCAAAGAATGGATATTTACACATTGTCCAGTACGAGCACATCTGCCAAGTCTTGTCAGGATGAAATATCTTACTTCTCTTAAATGGTTTTCTTTTTGTTTGCAGACATTCTGAATTGAAACCAAATGGACAAGCAAAACAATGGGCCTATTACAATGGTGTCTTATTATTTTATCTACTCAGCTCTTGTGGTCTACAGTCAGACCAGAGGAGAGGCACACATTTCACACAATTTACTTAAATGTAAAACAAAAAGTGTTACTGAACTAACTTGCTTATTTCAACTTTCATGCATCTGTGAGTAATTTCACAATATGGTGGCCACTCATTTATGCATTAATGGCTGGCTGTGTGTATGTACAATCTGCTGCATGTTCATAAAAGAAAAACAAACAAACTATGTTCTCAGAAATGCTGTTTATTCACTAAATACCATATAAAATGAAACTGAAAAATAAAACCACAAATATCACATGACAAACATAGAAAATCTGCCTGCAGGGAAGAACATGAAAATCCTATGGAAAGCCTCAGAGTTTGTTAATTATAAGATTAAAAGAAATGATCTTAACCAAGGAATTAATTAATCTGACATGGCATATACCAGAGTCTTTGTATTGTTTCCAAACCCAAAGACACAGTGTGTTAGTAAAAGTACAGGGAGTATGATGGAAATCACGCTGATAAACAACAGGTTTGTCTTGTATGGAAAGTCAGGTGTGTTTAAATTTCCCTTCACGTGATACAACAGATCAGACAAACTCCTTCCCTGGTGTTGTAGATTTAGGTGGGGAATACTTTGGTCCGTTGTAACGATCTCCACCAGACGGGCATTGACAGCAGAGGAGAGCTCCACCGATCAGCAGCAGACCTGATGCTCCCCAGCCGACGTACAAACACGCACCCAGCTCCCTCCTCTGAGCATCGGGGACCATGGGGTTGTAGAAGTCCTTAATGATAGTGTTAGTGGGCAGAGACACAGTGACCAGACACAGTGCTCCACTCAGGATGAAGAAAACCCCAGCAGAGATGGCCACCCTGGCTTTTGCTGCTCTGTCTCCTATGCAGGTGGTGCATTTGCCTCCGACAACAGAGAGCAGCAGGCCGAACAGAGAGAACAGGATGGCGATGACGACCATGGCCCGGGCCGCCTGGAGGTCTGGGGGCAGAGCGAGCAAAGAGTCGTAGACCTTGCACTGCATCTGGCCTGTGCTCTGGACCACGCAGGTCATCCACAGTCCCTCCCAGATGGTCTGAGCCACCACGATGTTGTTTCCAATAAAAGCAGACACCTTCCACATGGGCAGCATGCAGATCAGTATGTTCCCAAGCCATCCAAGCACAGCCAGTCCAACACCCAGAATCTGCAGTCCTAAAGATGCCATGACTGTTCGCTGGTTCTTCCTCTCACTCAGAGCTCTTCACTGGGATGAAAGCTCTACCACTGTGGGAAGTTTTATATGACCCTCAGATGCTCCTGAGCAGCCCTGTCCTCTGGGTGGGCTTTGGCTTCATTGCTCAGATATAAACATCCGTCACGCTGCCTGAGAGTACAGAGGTGCTTCTCTTCACCACAGGGGCCCCCTGGTGCCCCAGAGAAAGAAAAGAAGCTTCAACTGTGTGGTCCAAACAAAAGATGGTACATGTTTGAGGGACTGAAAAGTGGAAATCATGAAAGTTGAAAAAGAAAGATATTCTACAAAAGTTTTGAACAAATAGGTCTTTTCTAATTTGGGTTAAATTACTGTTCTTGAGTAGAAGTTTGAGGTAACACAAATACTTTTGTCCCATAGCTTTAGTTATGTTCCAGATTGAAGCTTTTCATCTTCCCTTCCTGTCCAGTGAAAACCACATATTCTTCAAATGTGTTGATGTTGAATGTTTCTGAGAAAATGAAGGATATGGTTTTATTATATGGGTTGTGAAAATTATTCTCCTAAGCTAAATAAACCCTTCAAACAAACACAAAACTGTACAATTTCGTTTCTTTTTTTTTTTTTGTGGTTTTCACAGGACAGAGATACTACAGAGACATAATTACTTTAAATAATATGATGCATAAGTGTAGACTGAACTGTTGACAGCATTACACTTAAACATAAAACATGTACATGTATTACAGTGACAGGAATCAATTTACTGCACAGTCACAATATTTACGTACTTTTATGCAAGTAAGGAATTAAATGTATGACTTAAACGTATAGTGAAATATAGCATAGAATAGAAAAGACCTTTATTGTCACTGTCACAGGAACAGTGAAAATCAGTTTAGCAGCAAAAACACTATAAAGACTATAAAAATATAACAAAATACTGAAAAATGAAGGCAATGAAGGCACATTTAACCATTTGTGGGTAAAACATGTGCTTAAGACAGTTATATGAGGCTGTTATATTCACAAATTAGAAAGTTTCAGATCTAAATCCACCTCCACCACTGATTAGAACTAGCAGTAAGTGACATAGCAAAATAGAAATATGAAAAAAAAGACATAGTAAATATTTTCTACTACTCAGATTTAGATGTATTTCCATGTTTTCTTCTTGTCAACTTCCTCAACATGTTTGGATTTAAAAAAACAAAACCAAACCAAACCACACACACACACACAACAGAGAAATTCAGAAATAAAAGGTAAAGACAAAAACAAAATAAAAGAATATTATTTTTACAGAAAAAAAGTATGTTTGGTCATTCTTCTAAAGCAGAGATTTCTTTTTTTTAATTCTAGATTATGTGTCCATGTGGAGATCTAAAACTGAAGAGATCAGAAGACAATGGTATGATACCTCAAATTATAATCAACAAACCTGTAAACAGCAAATGACATATCAAACATAGGCTGTGTATAAGTCACTGTATTACCTGCAGTGGATAGATGGGAAATATCTGTATTAATGTGGACAGGTTATCAGTGTAGGTGATAACTGAGCCGCACATTTAGTGACCACAGGTGATTCCAATCAGAGCAGCTTTGATTTGAAGAGCCAATCAGAAGCTGCCACAGCCTTCCTAGTGGGTTTAAAAGCTGCAGGTGAAGCCCTCATGCTTTGCGTTCCATTGCTGGTGTCAAACAGAATCTGGCCGGAGTGACTGAGAACCATGGTGTCTGCAGGCCTTCAGAGTTTGGGTATGTTTCTGGCATGTGTTGGTTTTGTGGGCGACATCATCATCTGCGCCCTGCCAATGTGGAAGGTGTCTGCTTTCATTGGGAACAATATTGTGACAGCGCAGACCTTCTGGGAGGGCCTATGGATGAACTGTGTGAAGCAGAGCACGGGACAGATGCAGTGCAAAGTCTATGATTCCATGTTGGCTCTGCCTCAAGACCTACAGGCTGCCCGCGCCCTGGTTGTCGTCTCCATCTTGGTCGCCTTCATAGGGATCTTGCTCGCCATCGCAGGAGGAAAATGCACCAACTGCGTTGAAGATGAGGCTGCTAAAGTCAAGGTGGCCATCACTGCTGGGGTGTCCTCCATTGTCGGTGGTGTCCTGTGCCTCATCCCTGTGTGCTGGTCTGCTAACGAGATCATCAAGAACTTCTACAATCCTGTCATCATCGATGCCCAGAGGAGGGAGCTTGGTGCTGCGCTCTTCATTGGTTGGGGCTCTGCAGGACTGCTGCTGCTCGGGGGTGCAATCCTCTGCTGTCAGTGTCGGCGGCATAATGACAACAGATACTCGGCCAAGTACTCTGCTCCTCGCTCAACCGCTAGTGGAGGGGCCTACGTGTGAAAAACCAGCAAGTTTTTAAAGTCTGGACACTTGACTTAAAGATGAATTATGTTTTTAAGGAAATTTTAATAAAGTTTTAAACTTTCCTACTCTTGTGATCTCTCATTTTGCTGCTGAATGACCAGTTATTTCAAGATGAGCTTATCAGGCTTAGGCTGTAGGTTTACCTCCTGTAGGAAACGTGAAGGATTCTCACTTGGTTTAATCCAAAATATTTGGCGCATGTTTCCATGCTAAAAATGACTAAAAAAACGGAATCCCAAAGGTGAGGGTTTTTTTTTTTTTTTTTTTTTTTTTTTTTTTTTTTTTTCTCTCTCCAGCAATTAAAATGGTCTTGTCTTTACACCACACAGTAGCTTAAAGCAAAACGTTAAACCCTGTCAACATGCTTGACTTGACAAACACTTCATGGCTAGAGCTATTTGGACTGTTGCTTAACCCAAATGTGTGTGTGTATATTTTTTTTAACCCTGAAGGCCACAGAAATCTGACATGACTAATATGGGGGTGGGGTGAACTGCAGGTGTTACTCGTATTAATCTGTTCAGCTGGGAAGGAACTAGTGGCAGCTGAATGTATGTCAGCTGTTCATCTGCATATTCACTTTCCTTTGGCAGTGTGACAGGTTTTCAGTGACCTCAATGCTGACTCTCATGTCTGCACACCACACTAAAACCTATTCCTGCTATGCCCAGCACTACCCTAATAAACCAGGACAACACGTCTTGGTTTTACTAATTGATTTAATGCTCCAAATCAAATATCTTGTGCTTTAATAATTGAACAGGTACTGATCTGTTATTGGGAGGGAGTGGTATTACAGGTCTTTTCCTTCCTGCAGCCGTCAGACTCCACAACAAAAACTGCTCCAAATAACTGATCAAAATACAACTGTAAATAGTGTGTATGTATGTGTATATCTTTTTCCATTTGTCTTCATTCTTTGACTTTGCTTTTCTTCTGCTCTTGTGTGCTTTGCTGCTGTAAACTAGTTTCCCCTTGTGAGACAAAGGCATATCTTATCTTATGTGCTCTTGGTTTAGCAAAAGTGGTGAGGTAGGCTTTTTTTTTCACTTGTACTGTCATTATCGGGTGTAAACTGTCTCGTGCATGAAATCTAAGTTGATATATCGACACCTTAAAACAATCGCCCGTCTTTTTTCCCAGATTTTTCAGGAAACACAAAAAACTGAACCATTTGATGAATATATGATATTTACTAACAATTTTTAATCAACACAGTTATAACAGATGCCTACTGACATAAGAACAACAAGGTCAGTCAAACATGGAACATGAGAGAATTAGATGACTTTAGCAAATTTTTGAACATACCAAAATGACTTGGGTGACGATATGTCCTTAAGCCTGCCTTCACTTTGCAGACATTTACTTTGTAGTTTAAGCAATACAGAAATGGACCTAGAAGATTATTTTTTCCTGTCTTTGCAGGAAAGTTTCTCATGAAAGGTTTGTCGGCGTCCTCCTCTTCTTCCTCCTCCTCCTCCTCCTCCTCCTCTTCCTCATTCATACTGAGCAGGAATCAGGACAAGCAGGAAACTTGATCCACTTACTAACAGTCTCCTCCCTGTCCTTTTCATACCTGCAGCACAAAACCAAACAGACAAACAGCTGTGTTTTCAGCCACGTTAAAGCTGATGATCTGCAGCTCACACAGTTGGATTTTGTTTGAGTCTGACCATCTTAAATTCATGCCTTGGATTTACTTTCTGACAGAATGCAGACTCAGCTGGTTGGAATCTGTTTGGCGATCATTGGCTTTCTTGGCACCATCCTCATCTGTGGACTACCTGCCTGGAAAGTGACGGCCTTCATTGGGGCAAATATTGTCACCTCCCAGGTCTTTTGGGAAGGTCTGTGGATGAACTGTGTGATCCAGAGCACAGGACACGCGCAGTGCAAAGCGTATGACTCTATTCTTGCTTTGCCACAGGATCTGCAGGCCTCCAGAGCTCTGATCTGCACCTCCATCGGCGTCAGCGTGGTGGCCATTGGGCTCACTGTGGTCGGTGCTCGCTGCACTAACTTTTATCGAGATGACCGGCGCACAAAGTTTAATGTGGGCATATCAGGAGGTGTGGTGTTCATAATAGCAGGGCTCCTTTGTATTATTCCTGTCAGCTGGTCGGCTCACAGCATCATCACAGGATTCTTCAACCCACTCGCCACTAACGAGAGGAGAGGAGAGCTTGGGGCCTCCATATATGTGGGCTGGGCTTCCGGAGCGCTGCTTGTCATTGGAGGAGGGGTCCTGTGCAGCACATATGGATGCTGAAGCAAAAACGGAGCAAAAGGAGAGGCAAAAAAGCAAACTGCAACTGAAAATGTGAAAGACAGTCATTGTTTCAGTCTCTCCTCAACATTTATTTCAACCTCAGTTGCACTATGTTGACCTTTTACAACGAAATCTATGTAAAATATTAAAATGTGTAAATGTCAGTTGTTGTTTTTAAATGCCAGGGATATGTTATTCCCAGGAATTATGCCAGAATCATGATAAACTGTTACAAATGAAGGAAGACGTTCTGTTTGTGTTTTGTTTTCTTTCTTTCTTTTATGTTCAGCTTTAAAAATGAAATGGAATGAATTAATACAAGTTTTAGGAAAAATCACAGCTTTTCTAAAACCTTTACAGACCTCTAGTATCATATCAAATTATCATCTTGTGCTTTATATTTTTAAATCAATGAAAATCGTCCATGGGAATCTGACTGGTTTAGGAAAATGGCTCTTCTAAATAAATTCTTGCTGAAACTGCACACGTCATATCAATTTGTGTTAAACACTTGCAATAACAGATGTCATATTTTAATCCTGAATGTAATATTTAGCACTTTTTTCTTTGATATATTGTACGTTCAGTCAAGAAACATTCCTTTTATATCTTTTGAATGGAAAATAAAGTGTACATTTGTACTTTTTCTCACAGTGTGTTGTTGTTGTTGTTTTTTTTTTTACTAGTATTGGTTGGTTTATTGTTCCAAAGCAACAGCCAGTTTTCCAAATGTACGTATATAAACCAGTGTGGTTTATGTAACAGCAGTACTTGGGTATTTATTTATTTTTTTTTTTTTTTTGGGGGGGGGGGGGGGGGTGTGAACATGATACAGCCCCTAAACAAAATAAACCTTTTAGAAAAA
>JAQQZY010000007.1:24759391-24780028 GCA_030068375.1 Ostorhinchus rueppellii | reverse complement strand
GAAATCGATCTTGTCTTTCGCTGTCGTGTTCTTATGAACTGATAAAATGACACCTTTCACGTGTTCAAATGTGTTTGTGGCAGCTGACATCATTAACAGATCTGTTAAAAATTGTAAACAATAATTTGTTCAGTTCCATAAGTATTTAGACGGTGACACAAATTTTGCAGTGTTCTGTATTTCACCACAGTGGATTTGAAGCATGAACCTTCAGCTTTACTTTGAGAGATTTATCAAAAACATTCTATAAATACTTTAGGAATTGCACTATTTTTTTTATAGCGTCCCTCCATTTTCAGATGCTCAAAAGTAACTGGACAAACTCTGATCATTATAAATATAAGAACTGCTTTTAATACTTGGATAAAAGCAAACGACCACAAAGGACTTTTACCCAAGTATTAAAATACTTGGGTAAAGGTCACTGATGGACATCACCAAACACTCAGTTTCCACTTGGAGATGCTTTGCCAGGCCTTTACTCTGCCTTCAGTTTAATCTCTAGTGACTGAAAAGCATGTTGAGTAATTGGTTTGAGATTCTAGTGGAATTTTTCATAAGAGTGATGTGCAAAAAGTTGATGTTTTATTAAGCTGCTACACAAACAAACAGTAATGAAGACACATATGAAAATATATTGGGGCACATAAGTTGGAAAATCACATTGTTGAGTATTTATGAAACCATGTGTATGATATAATATGAAGGCAATTTTTGTTAATTCGGCTTTAAAAACAGTAACATATGATCACCACAGGTAGACTTAGGCCATGGAAAGGACAAATCTATGAAGTCTGCCTTATCATAGCTGTGCTGAAGATTTACACTGAGAGGCCATTCAGCGTTATCACATAAACTTGCCGAAAGAAGGAATCCTACGTTGTAGTAGTGTATGTATGAAAAAAGGAGGTGGGGGTGAGCTACAAGGAAAGATCTGAAAAAGCAACAGCAATCGATACATACCCTCCCTCCATGAGTGCTCAGCAGGTAGCCATGGGCACCTGTTAGAAGATGCTATCCAGGAACGAACAAGTGTGCATGTAAGACATTTGTGTGTGTAAAAAACAGACTTGGTGTGTGCTGAGATAGCATTTTCAAAGTAATTCTGATTCACTGATGGAAGTAGTTCTGGTGTAGCTTGGTAACACTGAATTGCTCTTGCATTATTTGTCAACAGTAAATAACTCTGTTGTTATGAATGGTGACTTCTCCTGGTGATTCATTCAAAGACTGATTACAAGATTTCCTGCAAGTAGAACAAAGCCTAGTCAGAGACGAAGGCCCATTTTTGATCCAATACGTGTATCTCGCCACAAGACTTGGCCATTAAGGAACATGTATGTTTGGTTTTTTTTTTACCATTAAAAGCTCTTGGCTTGCATTTACAGTATGTTTTATGTCATTATCGGCCTGCAATGTGAAATGCCATCGCATCAGTTTTGCAGTATTTGTCTGAATCTGAGCAGAGGACAGACCTGTGCACTTCTGAATTCCTCCTGCTCATTCCATCAGTGTCACATTATCAATAAACACCAGTGATCCAGATCCACTGAAAGCTGTACATGCCTATGTCGTAACACTGCCTCCTCTATGTTTGACACACAACATGGTCTGGTTTGGATCATGAGATGTTCCTTTCCTTCCTAATAGTTTCCTCTTAACATCATTATTCTGGTACAAGTTAGTCGTAGTTTTCTCTTTCCACAGAATCTTATTCCAGACCTGATCAGTCTTTTTTAGATGTTTTCGGGCAAATTTTGATGTGGCCTTCCTTATGCTGAGTGTTACCTTGAAGTTACCCACTGCAGTCAAGTGGACCACACTTTAAAAATCTATGCATGTCTATTCTGGACATTACGGTACAGGATAAAAAAAAAAAAAAAGAACACTTGATAATGGAGACTTTGAACCCTTATAAAATAATAACTTCCCTAAGAAGTCACTGAATAAGTCCAATGGATTATTGTTCAGACTGATGATTTCTATGAGTTTGAGGCATTTTCAAGAAAATTTACTGTCAAAATTATTAATAATTAAATAAATAAATAATTAAAGTGTGGCCCACTTGACTACAGCTTGTTACCCCTCTGTTTTTACATTCATGATTAAAGACTTTGATAATGTAATACCAACTTCCTCAAGGGTGTTCTGGACTTGGCTGGATGTTGTAAAAGGATTTTTCTTCAACAACAAAAGAATTCTGTGATCATCCACTTTAGTTGTTTTCCATGATCTTCCACAACTGTTGATGTTATTAAGCCTATGAAAATGGAGGGACTTCTATTAAAATGGGTGTAATTCTTAAATGGTTCATGTAGTATTTTTGTAAACCCACTGAATTAAAGCTAAAATCACACACTTCAATCACCTCTTGATTGTTTAATTTCAGATTCACTGTAGTGATGTACAGCGGCAACAATGCAGATATTATACAACTGTTCCAATAGTTATGTACCTGACTGTAAACTACGAAAAAACATCTTTAACATTTTATGACAGTATTGCAGAAAGAACGCCACTGATTCATTTGCGTAATTATTGAAATAAAAATGATAATAACTTGCATAATAACACACAACTCGCTGGTAAAAAGACGATTCATGACTAACATAACTAGTTTGAGTGTAAGTGACTGCAATTCCAATCCAAGACATATCTGCTTCATAACAAAGCTTAAATAAAATTCAGCCTATTTCCACAACCGCTCAAAGAATCGATTATAACACTTACCACATGGATACCAGCCGTACAACGTTTAGCCAGGATACACTTGCAGTACGTGAATCTGGGCGTGTGTTCCTCATTTGAGACTTTCACTGAAAATCCGAACCTAGCTAACAGCTGTACTCTTTATCCATATAAATGCTCATAGGTGTGCATTTTGTAGTTTCTATACTCTTATGATTTTGTTAATGGTTTGTTAAATTAATGTTTTCATTTAATATATTAATTCAATCTATTAAATAAATACTTTAAAGACTCAACTTTGATTGATTCTGTTTTCAGTGATTCTAGGTCAAATGGTAGGAAACAAGAAAATACGACATCACGTGAAGGTGGCTTCCGTTCTGCTTTCACTGACATGCGCAGTACTGTTATCCCGCTGCTATTCCAGTTCCCACCTGTAGAGAATCAAAACAATCTTCTGGAAAGTCTCATTAACAGCGAGCTAACCAGCTAAAACACGTTAGCTACAGACAAGTGTGTCAGAAGTTGTTTCTAAATTGTATTTGATTACGTTTTAATAACTGAGACGTCTTTTGCGCTGTTACATTTGATCATGGAGCGCTCTCAAAAGTTCCGGTTTTCCTACAACTTTTTTTGGTCCGTTTTCGTGGCATAGCTGTAAAGCTATCATTGCTAGAAATATCAGTTAGCTTAGCAATCGTCGCCCCAACAAAAAGCCCAGCCTCCTCCGTGGACTGTTGGACGGTAGAAGTTTGTAACTTTACTCACTGGTAACGGGCCTCTTCTGCATTTTACTTATATTTCGTTTCTAATCAAGATTAAACTGACTTATGTCTGAAATAAATAGTTAATATGATGGCGAATTCTTTGAAACGAGATCCACATTAAACAAGCAACAGCAATATTAGTGGATTTCTCTGTCTAGTTAAACATGACCAATTAGCTAACTAATATGTGCCTTGTGACTTTGAGTTTTACATGTTTTTGTCGTGATCCTTGCAAAATATCAATCCTTGTCTTATCGCAAATAGCTACTGACTGCAAGTGCTGCTTTTTTTCTCTGTAGTTTGGTTGACAGCTACAACCTCGAAATGTCTATACTGGGTTTAAAGAAGAAACAGCCAAAGACTTTTAAAGTCAAAGTTATCACTATGGACGCTGAAATGGAATTCAGTTGTGAGGTATGGTCCAGTTTTACTATTCCTCCTGTTTTTTGTTTTTCTTTAGAATTCTTCTTTGCAGTATTTTCTAATGCACCATCCCAGTTTATTCATAGCCATGTATAAAATGACTTTGAACCTCAATAACATGTCAAGTTTTCATAGTCTGATATTAACTATAGAAGTTCATAATATTTGAGAAAACTATGTCATCTCTCCACTTGCCTGTGAAAGGATGCTGTTTTATTTTATGAAAATGTTTTATATTTGACTCTAATGTGAGTGAATCAGTTAACTAGATCTTTTCATTTAGAGGCCTCATTGTTGCTATTTCTGTGTTTCAGGTGAAATGGAAAGGTAAGGATCTGTTTGACCTGGTGTGTCGCACTGTTGGCTTGAGGGAGACTTGGTTTTTTGGGCTGAGATACACAGTAAAGGACACTTACGCTTGGCTGAAAACAGAGAAACGGGTGAGTCAGCTTGTTGTAGTGAGAGGAGTTCAAGACTATAATAAATAAAACAGTCATTCAGTTTTCAGTCCTATATCAAGATGAATTAATTAAAGAATGTCTTCACACCAGTAAACCCAGAACCATAATTTTTAATATTTGAGTTAGTTTTCTGTTTATTATTCCTGATGAGTACATTTTCAGCTTTTGATTGTGTGAATAATGGCTCACTAACACTTATCTATTCTGATTTTAATATGAACAAGGTCTTATGAACACAATGTTTCCCTTTCTTCTATATTTCATTCATAATATTTTCTGGTTATTTGGTTGCTTAGGTCTTGGACCAGGAAGTTCCCAAGGACTCACCAATAACATTTCATTTCTTGGCTAAGTTCTTCCCAGAAAAAGTAGAGGAAGAATTGGTCCAAGAGATTACTCAGCATCTCTTCTTCTTACAGGTAATGTAGCTGATAACAACTATTATGAACTAACCTATGTCCCTGTCTTTTGTGAAGAAATAGGTACTTGTAATTTTGTAGATGGTTAAAAATGTTTCCTTAGTTCAGTAATACATGTTTAATCACGTTGTGTGTTTAGGTGAAAAAGCAAATATTAGATGAAGAGATATTCTGTTCGCCTGAAGCTTCTGTTCTACTGGCATCATACGCTGTTCAAGCCAAGGTGAGAAAACTTTATTAACTTTAATAGACCCTTCCTGTCATTCACGTTCTCTGTTTATTATAATAATAATCTGTTTAAGTCTGTGTAAATCAGTAATAAACATATTTTCTGCGTTTGAAACTAGCTGATTTTTAAAAAATATGTTTTGTAGCATTAAAAGTCTAAATCATGAAAACAAATCAAGCAGTGTAAATTTTTCTGTAACACAAGTCTGCTGAAGGTGGGTAAGCGGACATGACCAACATGGCACAGAAGCTGAATAGAATAATGCAATGTTTTAGCCACCTAAAGACAAAAGAAAATTGGTGTATGCTTTCCGTTACCTAACTAGATACTGTTGATGAAATTTTTCCATTACTGCATTCAATCTGTTACATTCACAACCCCTGTTCTTTTTCTTTTCATATTTTTTGACCCTTTGCACTCAGTATGGAGACTATGACCCAAATTTTCACAAGCCGGGTTTCCTTGGACAAGATGAGCTTTTACCAAAGAGAGTAAGTCAAACATGATGCGAGAATATGCACAAAGTGGTTCTTCACACAAAATAAAATTTACATTGGTGCACTTCACTATTTAACATTGAGTGAGAATGTATAATGTGTTTTTCTGACATTTTCTGTGTTTTGCAGGTTCTGATGCAGTATCAAATGACAGCTGACATGTGGGAGGAGAAGATCACAGCTTGGTATGCAGAACACAGAGGCATCGCCAGGTAAGACTCAGTTTATAAGAGGTTATTTTTACCAGTATAATTAACTCTGCACAGCCTTTTAGTGAGTTGTCTGTGCTTACCTGTGTACAGCGCTGAATGAAATATTGATGGTATATTGACCACATATATGTAATTCTCAGCCTCAAGATACAACTGGAATGTACACAAAATATGTATTAAAAATACTTGGAGGGATAAAACAGTTTCTACCATCCAAAATGTCATGTATTTAGTTAGTATTCACCACTCATTATGTTTTACATTGGTTGGACGTTTTGGTCAAGGGAACAGAGGTCATACTAAATACTGACTTTTGCATTTTGAAGCCATTCCGTTTATTTAGTTCTGTTTGTGTGTTTGCTTTTGTGCATACACTGTATTTCACATATTTTTGTTACATAGTAAAGACTCTAGTCAGTATACACGTACTATTAACAATCCTTCAAAAACATCAAAGCTAATGGTGGCTTTAGAGTTTTACGCAGTAGGCTACTTCATATAAAAGACAAATAAGACAGGAAAAAAAAAAAACAAACGCACACACAAAACACTCAGTTGTTTATGAAGTATTTAGTATTTAGATTTCAGTTTCCATGTATAAATCTTATTATTAGTCCATGTATAGGAGTGGTTTGTTTTCATGTTGGCCGGATTCCAGTGAGTGGCACCATAACACTGCATTAATCCTGGAAAGTGTTATAAATGTGTCACTGTTTTGAATACCATCTGTCCTTCTTAATGTCTGTACAGGGATGAGGCGGAGATGGAGTACCTAAAGATTGCCCAGGACCTCGAGATGTATGGTGTGAGCTACTTTGCCATAACTGTGAGTATTAATGACTGTCTTTATGACAGACAGTTTTTCTCACTTCTTGTAAAGTGTACATTGTAAACAGTAAACAGGGTTTTCCTTGTGTTTCTAAATGGCACAGGCTTAGACTTGCTGTTGGAACCTTTTTTTGATGTACTATGTAACTTTACACAACAGACAGATAAGGCTCAAAATAAGCCTGCTCACTGATGAACTCAACAATATAACCAAATTTTGTAAGTTAAATGGGTCTCACTGAATGGTCAAATGTCTACAGCCACCAGCAGGTCACTTTGTCCTTTCACATTTTGCCTGATTTTCTCGTGAGTTTACAATTTTGTCTTGTTTCTGAGCTCATCATTGTTGAAGGTTGTAAATTTTGGGTGCCTGGCAGGTTATCTTCCTCTTCTTGTCTGTGGTAAAAACATCAGGAGGCAAATCTAAACTTATCTTTAATCATCATGGCTTTAATTTCCTCAGAAGCAAAAAAAAATATGAAAAGCACAAATCTTTGCAGGATAAAGTGGACAAACCAACACTTTTAGTGTTAACTAAAAGTGTTAAACCCACTATAAACTGACTTAAATACAGTTGCTATGCTAGCAACAAATAATGACGCAAATGACCCAAGATAGAATGTTTTCTCACATTTACACTGGTAATAAAGTACAGACAGTGCTACTTATTTAATGATACTTTCAGTATAATTTCTCTGTAAAGCATTATATCAAATTTGTGTAATTAGTCATTGATTACTTATTTTTTTATTTTGCTGGCCTTTCTTTTCTGTTCTTCAGGTGATTTACCTTTATTGTTCTCAATGGAAATCTAGAAAATAAATTGGTGTCCATCTGTGCCAAATTAGGATCATCCACAACATAACATATTGAAAATGCTGACCCTTGAGTCCTGATGATTTCTATTTCTGTCCTGTGACAGCACCTCCTCCTTTACTACTCAGTCGCTTCGCGCTCAGTCAGTCCTTTTAAGCATCCTTACATGTGTGTGTATGTGTGTGAGAGAGTGCTTGGGGTGTACTAATTTTACATTTTTTTCTTTTTTAAAAAATTTACATGTAAAGCACTTTGTGCTACATCCTCACTGTATGAAAAGTGCTATACAAATAAAGATTGATTGATGGATGATTTAAATAATGTTTACAGCAAAATAAGAGGGACACAGACCTGTTGCTCGGTGTGGATGCTCAGGGTCTTCACATCTACAGCCCCAACAGCAAACTCAACCCCAACAAGTCTTTTCCTTGGAGTGGCATTCGCAACATCTCCTACAGTGAAAAGGAGGTAAATACAATATACAGTGGAGAGTTTAGACTCTTTATGTTATCTTCTTGACAAATTTAAAGAAGTGGAAAAAGAAATGTTTTAACTTAATGAATGTTGCAGTAAAATCAAAGAGGAAATTGTTTTACATTTTTTGTAGTTCACAATCAAACCACTGGACAAGAAGAAAGATGTTTTCAAGTTTTACTCCTCTCAACTGCGGGTCAACAAACTGGTTAGTTTAATTATATCAAAGTTTTATTAAATTGTATGAAATGACCTAAAGCTGGCTTTTCTCTCCTGTGATTTTTAGATTCTACAGTTGTGTATAGGTAACCATGATCTGTTCATGAGAAGGAGGAAGGTTGACTCCATTGAGGTGCAGCAGATGAAGGCTCAAGCTAAAGAGGAGAAGGCCCGTAAAAAGGTGACTGGATGAAAAAGAACCACAAGTTAGTCCAGTGTGCAGATTGAAGACTAGAAGCTGTGATTTTTGTGATGGTTTGTTCTGCTTTAATCTAGATGGAACGTCAAATCCTGGCCAGAGAGAAACAGATGAGGGAGGAGGCAGAGCGAGCAAAAGAAGAGATGGAAAGAAGGCTTTTCCAGCTCCAGGATGAGGCCCGACTGGCCAATGAAGCGCTGGTAAGAGCTTCACCTTGAACAGAAAAACAAGTGCTCAGTCCATAGCCATGACTTCCTGATGTCTGTGTGATTTCTACAATCCAAATAAAATTCACCCATCAAAGTTGAAGCCAGATAACCATACCAATTATTTAAATTATTTATCTTACCCCACTTTGTGATTTAATGTCCCATGTTGTGATTTCCTCAGCTGCGTTCTGAGGAGACTGCAGACCTACTGGCAGAAAAGGCCCAGATTGCTGAGGAGGAGGCAAAGCTGTTGGCTCACAAAGCTGCAGAGGCTGAGCAAGAGAGGCAGAGGTTAGAGGTCACAGCCTTGAAAACTAAAGAGGAAAAAAGACTGATGGAGCAGAAGATGAGGGAGGCGGAGCAGCTGGCTGTCAAACTCGTAGAGCAATCTGAGAGGAGGTTGGTGTCTGAAAGAACTGCATTTCATCATGTATTTCTTGACGGTTTCCATATAAACAGCTTATTTTTGGTCATAACTAGGGGTATAGTGTGTCTCTCCTTAAATATTGTGTGGCATTAAAGTGCCAAACTCATTTACATACACTGACAGTTCCAGAAACCTCTCAGCATTAGTCAGTCTGGTCTATTGATGTGATCTAAGCTTCCTGATGCAGAGTTTCTTGGAAAAAGCAGGACATCACCTTAATGATAACTGTCTAAAAAGTAAAGTATGTCCTTTCTCCACATTGCAAGAACTGACTACATTGTACTTTTTCCCCCTTAACTTTCCATGTTGAGTAATTTCATGTTTTAACTTTTTACCTTAATTTTATATTATGGTTACTGATGATTACAAGCCCACAGATACGCGTTTCAAATTCTCATAATGTAAAATGTTCCCAAAACACCTCCAGTGTATTGAGAGCTTAGTTTGGATTTTGTTTTTCACTTTCAGTATTTACATGGATTAAGTTAATAAATAAGGCTTACCTGTCACTTCTCAGTAGGAGAGTGGAATGTACCGCTCTAAATGCTAATGATTGGCAAGATTTAAAGGCAAAAATCTATGTGTTCAGCAAGAACCTCTTCTTAGGGACCATTAAGCTGTATTTCCTCCTCTCCCAAATTCTCAATATGACACAGTAGTGCTGAGTCCTGTCAGCTTTAAACCAACCAGAGCTGTGTTTTCAGGCTGAAGGAGGCAGATCACCTGAAACAGGATCTGACCGAGGCGAAGGATGCAGAGCGCAGAGCAAAACAGAAGCTGTTGGAGATCACCAAAACAACATATCCAGTACGGTGATGTATACTGCTGCCCACATGCCCTTTGTGTTGTCTTTTTTAGAAATAAATACAGCTCCTCCTGCATCTCACTGAATATATCTGCGTTATGTTCTTAGCTTCAGTTTAGTATAAATCATTTACTATAAAATATCCAATAAAGAAATATTATATAGTAGAGCATTTTTAGTGCTTATTCCAATTTTTACTCCACATCCTATCTCATTTAACATTGACAACAAGAAGGAGTGGATAATCAGGGTTCGTACGGGTGCTTGAAATCTGTGAAAATGCTTGAATGTTAATGTTGCATTTTCAAGATCTGGAAAGTGCTTGAAAGTGCTTGCAATTATAACGGATGTGATTGATTAATTTATTTTTAATATTTGCTCTGCCAGGCTAGATTGTAAGCCAAAGCTCCTTGCAGAGAGGTAATACATTTTGAAAAATAAAACTGTGTCAAAAAACTAAATTAGCAGATGTTCTCAGGTCGACTCCAGGTAATCTTTGGCTCAGTGTGAGTGTCTCAAAAATGTCAAGTGGCTTCCCTTTTTTTGGATAAAACTATGTGTTCGCCTATAATTTCTAAACTTTTTGGTATTATGAAACAATTTTAGATGTTTATAGCAGAATACAATGTACACCATTGTGATTTAAAAAGTGGAAAAATAATCAGGAGTATATGCATTCCTGTGGATATGTATTGTATCCCAGCGATAAGGGGCTGTGCCAGAAAATTTTGAAAATGACCCTGAAAAGTGCTTGAATTTGACCTTGAAAAATGTTTACAAACCCGTGTGATGATGTATTTTTAAGAATTTACTTTTCACTGCACTTACAACATGAAATAATGTGTCGATTTGTTTTAACATTTGGACAGAAATGAGCAAAATAACTCCCAACTCTCCATTTCCCTTGATTGGATGGTAACATTTTGATTTAATTTGTTATTCCATGTTAAATGCTTCTTTGATAACTGAATTAATAACTGTTAAATGTTGACTGCTAGTCAGATGGGTAAAGGCAGTACTGTGTGTTGTGGGCTAATGTGCTTAAGTTAAGTTTTTTGACATGTATTTAATGTGATTTTCCAGCTCATAGCAGCCTATTCCACTCCCCCTGCTCCTCCTGAAGCGTCCAATTTTGCCTATGAAACGTCATCTACGCGTCTGGACTTTAAAGACTCCGACATGAAAAGGTTGTCTATGGAGATTGAGAGAGAGAGGTGAGCTAGAGTTGAAATCCCCTCCAGCGGCGCTTTGTAGACACAGAGGCTGTGCTTGTATGTTTTGTTTTGTTTTTTTATCCATTAATGCTGATACGTCACTGGATATGCTTTTTTGTTCCTAGACTGGAGTACATGGAGAAAAGTAAACACCTGCAGGACCAGCTGAAGGAGCTCAAGTCAGAAATTGAGTCTCTGAAACTGGAGGAGCAGCAGCAGCAGGCCGGCCTCTACAGCCTCCACAGTGAGGCGAGGGGATACGCCCAGGAGCCTGTGTACATACCTCACAGCAACGTATGTAAGATCACTGTCTCGGTCATTAAGTCACTGTTTTATCCTCATCATATCAGGAGTGTGCTGCTGACTGACCATGCGGCTGAGTGAATATACCATTCAGCCAGTCCGTAATAGTTTTAAATGGTTTGCATATTTCTGCTGTATATTATTGTAACGTCAACTGTACTTGATTTTCCTCTTAATGAAAACACAAAGGAAGTCAAATAAATAACGCTGATAGAAGTAAAACACTCAACAGACTAACCTTTAGAGCAGGATTTTGGAAATTATATTGCATCGTCATGATAAGCGTATCCTTTCCTGTGTGGATTAAACAGCTGGATGAAACTTTAAATTGTTTATAGCAGTTATGTTGAGTATCTTTGATTGCCCTCTGCTGGCTGGACGTCTGCCAAACTAAAAACTCAACATGCACCTCTAATAAAATTTCCCCAAATGCCACTTTTAAATAGATTTCATCAGGTAGATTTAGGTTCAGTTCCTTTTTTTTCAGAAGAATGTTTGTAATGTTATGAAAAATGTGCGACTGATAGCTCCAATGACCAGTCATAGTCCTGAATGCTGGTTGACGGTATATTTAATGTCCAATGTGCAGACTCTGGCCCCGAATAGTTTCACACAGGCAACATAGGACTTCCCACTCTGGGATTTTGGCATCATTTGTCCAGTTGCAGGAATCTGTGTCATATTAGCCATCTATATTTGTAGTAATAGATGAAGCTACCAGAAACACTAGAATGTATCACTTATTTCACAGGTTGAAATTTGACCAGTACTCCTCTGACACCTCATTTCTATCAGTGGGCTATTTTTTTCATTTTTTTTAAGTTGAATTGTATGTAATAATGTGTACTACCTGTGGTATACCACCGTCGGCACTGTGGAATTTCAGAAAATCCCCTTAACGGTCAGTATCTGTCACTATAAGTAATGTCTTTGAACATGTCATGTATTTATGTAAGACCTGCTCTGTTTTGCTTCCCTAACCTTAAAGCAAAATAGAAATGCATTCTTTTTGTGTTTGGCACAGTCTGGCACTCTATTCCACTGTCACTCTGGAATAGGGGGAAAAACTCTTGCAGGATGCACTGATGGGTTCTTTGCAAAAGTTGTTTTACTGTAACATTTGCGCAAAGGGAGGTTAGACATTTTGAACACTGCAAAAACTCTGTAAATAAATGCTACATAAAAAAGATGTTTTTTCTGTCACATCTTTCCTTTTTCATTTTGCAGCTCAGACGTTGTTGGTCTTTAATGTATTGAGAGGGATTTTGAAAACAGCAACATGCAGATTGTGTAGAGGGAGGAAGTTACCAACTGAAATAGTCACTTGATGGTAGGATTATTCCACTACAGTCCTGGGAGCCAGATTTCTCACTCTGTAACCTAACTGCTGTGAGGCTATACTGTACCAGTGGAATAAAAGCAACAGAACAAGAAATAATGTTTTTGATAATTAATCATGGGATAGTTTCATTATCACGACAGCCCTGCGTGTTAGGTCTTTTTATCTTCATATTTACATTCTTGGCTGATCTCAGTCACAGTTACTTCATTGTCAGACTTTTGTCTTTTCTTACAGAGAAACTCTGCGTACATGTCTCAGATGGCCTTTTATGAAGAGGTGTGATCTACTCTCACAAGATGAGGAATATCAGCGGATATCAAGTCTTGCGGCTCGGTTCTTATAAAACATCTCGAAATATTAATCTTTGTCAGCATACACTACGGTCATGTGCCTTGGAGAGACTCCCTATCCACCCTCACCGCCTGCAGAACCACATGTTACACTAAAGCACCTTCTGCTCTTCATACACAGTGAACACTGCTTCAATATGGTGCTGAAGACGGATCTGTGATTGACTTTCATTTGATTTTCATGATGTATTTTTTTTGTGGTTTTTAAGGGATTCTTAGCTCTGAGATGGTCACATCTACCATATATAATAATAATAATAATAATTATAATAATAATACAATATAAGTTTGAATAAGTGCCTTTTTGGGATTTAAACTTTTTGGTACAAAATAAGTTTGCCATTTCAGTCTTGAGTTCCTGCATCAGATGTAATTTGGTAAATCTTTTATTTTTCAGGACAGACATTATTGCACATAAAAGCTTTTGGCATTTCCATTTTTAACCAGTGGTGTGTTTGTAAAATTGGGTCTTAAATATCAACATTTCGCATAATGCATTTCCAAGCTGTTGCTGAGTGTAGCCTTCAACATGAAAAGTAATTGTTCTATCCAATGAGTGTTAGAATAGTCAAAAGAAAAAAAGGATAAGCAGGCATGTGCAGGGACATTGAAAACATATTTAATTCAGTATTGACTCTTATTGTTTCATTTGTATGTGCTCGGTGTTATTGTGGTTTATGACTTGTCTGTGCTGACCCACAAAGGGGCCTGTATTGTTTCTATTGCCTCATGATGGTAGTTTATAGAAATACAGTTCAACTACAAGCTTGAGCTCTGCCATTTTAAGGTTTTATGTTTTGTACACTAGACTGGTATGTGCCTTGAATTAGACTTTTTTTTTTTTTTTACTGTTAGAATTTACTGTCATTCTTCTCATTGCTGACAACGTACAGAATAACAGAAATAGCTCTCGGTGTCCATTTTATCTCACCAGGGTTCTCAGGGTTTGTCAGAGACAATCACTACATACCTAAAGGTTTTTTCCCCTGAGAATTACAGTAATGTTAAACTAACTTTAAAATGAATGCATTTCTTTAAATAGGTTATAACAAAGATTCCTGTCAGCAGTGGAAGATAACATTTATTTTAACCACACTCCTGATGAAATACATTGCTAAAAAGGGAGAGACTGAAAGCCAAAAGTCTGACATGCTAGATTGGACTAGCTTATATAATAGATTTCAATAAAGACTTAAATGTTCAGCTCAATATTGCTCATGTGGTTTGATTACAAAATGAGTAAACATCGGATTTAGATAACTGTAGAATGTCAGATGTCAGTGATAAGATTCTTTTTGTTTGCAACAAAGTGCTTCGGTTTCCACTTTTATTCTTATTTATTTATGCCTTATAAGAGTACACTATCACCTTTGACATCCTGTTAGCATTTTTTTTTTTTTGGGGGGGGGGGGGGGGGGGGGGGTTTGTGAATTGTAAGTCATTGTTTTTGTTATTTTTGTCTATGTCCGGTGGAATTTCTTGTTTAAAATTCATGTGCAGTGTTAAAATCATTTAATTTCTCACATCAGAAAAAAAAAAAAAAAAAAGCAGTTGAAGTGACAAAAATGTTTAAATTCAGGTGCACAGCATTGTTTCATATTGATTTGTAACCTGTTCAGTAGTTTATTCCAGCGATTGTATTACACTATTTCTCTGTGTTTTTGCTGTGTCTGTTTAGGATTTTTCTGAGTAAAGACTGAATCTTTATTAACTGCTCTTGTGTATCAAGAAACTGCAGCCATAGTGTGTAAACAGCACTCGCTTCCCAAGTACAGACGATTATATTATAGTCCAGAATTCATAAAGTCAGAGCACATATACTGACAATCATAAATAGCAATAAAAGTCAGCAATAAAAGTAGTATTAGAAATATAGTAGTTGTTTGTTTTCCTTTGGTGAAGCTGCTGATCGTTCATCAGGCCAATGTTTTATTCATCTGTTTTCCAGTCCGTACATAAAAACATGTAGGTTATCTGAACGTGTCATATTGTAAATAAGATAATTTTCATCACACCTGCTTCTATCAGGTTTTGCAAATGACGTGGTATAAATGCACCTGACAACAGATGCTTAAATACACACACTGAACATTGTCACCTCAACAGAAGGTGAAATTGGCTTTCAGAGATCAGGGAGATACTGCCCCCTGGTGGTACAAAGGAATTGCACATCAAACATGAACAGGCTCCCCCTTCATTAATATGTATCTACACGAGATATGACACGATTTGACATGTTATTACATTTTCAGCTTTTATCGAATCAGCAGTTAGCCTGGAATAACACACTGCAGGTATTTCATTTGCAAATGTACATCCTGTCTTAGACATATCTTTTAAATTGCATTTAGATTTAATCAGTTTTATCTTCTGTAGTTCCCATAAATGAATATCGGTGCATATGATTAGAGTTAAAGCAGTCTCACCCGTAGTCATATGAAAACCAGTTTTCCCATGAAAGTAAAAGTCTGGTGTGAAATTGTGTATAGACGTACTTTACAATTCTTTTAATTCAACAACGTTTCTGCTTTTGTGCATTAGATTTGCATTTTGGATTCCAGGGTGGAATCCAAGTACACACACTCACAGACAGAGCCGGCCCACGCCTCCATTGGGCCCAAAACAAAATTAGATTTTGGGGCCCTCTATTTGTTTTGTTTTATTTGCGTTTTTTTCTCCTCTTCCCCTTTCCCCCTCTTTCTTTTTCAGCCCCAGAAGGATATGTCCTTTTTTGTGATATTGTTTTGATTGATTTGTACTCGTGTGTTGGATGCGTAGTGCACACTACACAGCAGGAGGCACACATTATGGTGCAGTGGAGTTTACACATTTAAACAGAGGCAGGAAGAATCACTAGGCCTACACCAACAGCACCACAGAAAAGTGTGTTTTTGTACAATAGTATAGTTTTGATTGTATATAAATCGTCACTCATGTATGCAAAAACTATACATTCATTCATTCATCTTCTATACCCGCTTCATCCTTACTAGGGTCATGGGGGTTGCGTGGAGCCTATCCCAGCTACTTAAGGGCGAAGGCGGGGTACACCCTGGACAAGTCACCAGTTCATCACAGGGCTATTCTCTTGAGGGTCCCCTAGTGGCTGTGGGGCCCTTAGCAGGCGCTTAGTTCGCTTATGCCTTGGGCCGGCTCTGCTCACAGATGGTTTGATCTAAAGTTTAATCATGGCAGTTGAGTTTGCTGTGTGTTCCCATTAATGACATGCATCATACTGGCCTACTGAGTGGCTCAGACACTACCTGGCTTCAGATGAGTTTATTTGTGGGACCTCACAGTGCGTTCTTTCTACAGGATTACTAATTGGCTCACCTGTTGAGTGAGTACAAATGAAGCTTCAACCCCCAGAGAAACTATTCACGTCTTGGTTTGTTCTGCATCTCCATCAGCTCCGGCAGGAAGTGGATCAGTGGCTCCACAGGTTGGGTAGGACAGGTTTTACAGGGGCTGACTGGCAAATTAAATACAGACATGTGACCAGATTAGCTTTTGTTTTGTGAAACATGCAGGCTGTTGTCATGCAGGTTATTTGTTCCATCACACTTACAGTGGCATACTAGCACTTACACACGCACTCATAGTAAGAGATGCTCCATTCTACAGTTGAATTATTCAGTCATTTTTACTGAATTCTAGTGTTCTTCTGATTTACTCTGGTAAGATTAGCTTTACTGAGGAAGAAAATCTGTGTCTGTGTCTTACTCTGTCCTGTTTTGGTAATTATTTTAATAACAGTGTGCTCCGTTTTTCTTATATAATTGTCATATTTCATTTTATTTGGGATCTTGGACATTTTACTCTGTAAAAAGGCTGAAAATAGGAGCGCTTCCTGTCTTCATCTGGCTTTCTGATAGTTATGATAATTCATTTCTCATCTCAGATAATCCTCAGTGTGTAATTTACATAGTTTCCTCTCATACTCAATGTTCAATGTGAATTAACTTCCTACATAAATCTTTTTCACAGACCGTGACAATAATCATACTTTTTCCAGATGGTTTATCAAACAGCTGCTCATACAGTACTTCTCTAAAATGTGCAGAGTCCTTTGCATCATTTACCTGTTTTTATTTTATTTTTTATTTATTTATTTTTATTTAATGCGTGCCGAATTTGCACTGTGTGAATCTATTCGTTGTTAGTTTTCTATGTTACTGCTCAAGGCTGCTTTTTCATCACGTAACACAAGGAGTCCTAACTCTCAGCTGCCTTTTATTTAGATAGTGCTTTACAAGACTACATGACTCTACAATAGTCTATAATGTAAAGATCTGCATCTGTTCAGTACAAGTATGTGTGTGATCCACTTCACTATGTAAACAAAAACAGAACTTAAATTCTGTTGCTACTGTTTACAAGTAGAGATGAGGATATCATTTTGTCTCACGCTCTCTTACATCTTTGATTTGTTAAAAAAAAAAAACAAATTCACACTGAGCCTCCACTTCACAGTTATAAAAATGAATGTGGAATCCCATTAAGGACCTTTTTCTATGGAAATTCTCTTAAAGGCAGCGATGGATCAAATAGGATAAGATTATGATTACACACAAAAAAGGATTTCCTAAGAACTGTAGAAGAGTGAATTCTGTGAAGACATTCCTCCTTATAGGGGCTCATCACAGTATGATGTCCACCTAACACCAGTATTCCACATCAGATTTGAGAGAAGAGGTATTATTTTGCCTGGAGAGGTAGCTCTTAAACGCAAAACCAGGAGCCTGTTTCTCCATCTGTTTGAGCTGTGATGTGTCCCGTGGCATTTGGCACACAGATTAGAGTAATAGGAGAGAAGGGGCAGGGACACATTTAGATGCTGTGAATTGCATTCGAGGCAGCGCCGACTGGAGAGGATGGGCCACAAAGACATCCTGGAGTGAAATCACGTTCTACACCGACAGAAAGGGAGAATAGGCCTTTGAAAGGGTTTTTGCTGTGAACGCATTTAAAGCAGTGAAATAATTGGATGCTGGAGGTCGTCTCAGCAAAAGCAGGAATGCAAACACCTTTCTTTCGATGAGTGTGTAGCATGTGGTGGAGTAAAAGTCGGGTGTCATAGAAAAGAGATTTTCATATCTTCTCTTTCATCCCATACAATGGATTCAATATAAACAAAGTTAGCACAATTCCTGCAGAATTATATCAGGGAAAGAAACCAAATTATACACAGGTATCTAGGGATCTACAAACTGTATTGCTCCGTCAGAGATATTGATCCTTTTCATGGCTATTCTGCTCCACTGCAGATGAAAGTGAGCTTCTTTCTCTGCCCGGGTCAACTTGGCGAGTAATGAATGAATCCCTAAGAAAGAAAAGGAGCAGCAGTACTGCTGAATGTAATCCTGTGACCTACTCTAACAGTGACAGAGCTGTGGTTTGAAGAATAATAGGACGAGGACTGGGCCAGCTCACCCTTTTCGATCCTCATTCAGTTAGTGGATAATTGACTGAAACTACGTTTGTTTGACCAACATTTTATTCACACGTGTCACAGATGATCTACTGCGGTTCAGATTTGTGGTTAGCTGAACCCAAACAACCAAACCACACATCTCATTATCACTTTGTCATCTCGGTTTGTCCTCTCTCAAGTCTTTTCTTTCTTCTGCAGGTCCATTATCCCCTGGAGTTATGTGTTTTGATACATTTTGTTCTGTCACAGATATAGATGATCATGTCCTGGTATTTTCGGTTTGGTTTATGTGTTTGTTTGTTAACACTCTAGCAGCAAAACTATTGGTTGAATTCGTATCAAATATGATTTATAGATTGCTAGTGACCCAAAGTTTAAATTTTTTTATGATTTTTTAAAAAAATCAATTTTTCCCCCTTTACTTATAATGGGTGAAATTTCACATGTCTGTAGCAGCAAAAGTATTGGATGAATTCATAACAAATTTGATTTATAGATTGTTAGTGACCTAGAATAGATATCATTACATTTTGGGAAAAGTAGATCAAATTTACAATTTTTTATTAATTAAAAAAAAAAAAATCCCCACTTACTGAAATGGGTGAAATTTCAAATATCTGTAGCAGTAAAACTATTAGGTGAATTCATATCAAATTTTGTTATAGATTGCCAGTAACCCAGAATAGACGTCATTAGATTTTGGGAAAAGTAGATCAAAGTTTAAATTTTTTATGATTTTTAAAAAATCAATTTTTCCCCATTTACTTATAATGGGTGAAATTTCACATGTCTGTAGCAGCAAAACTATCAGTTGAATTCAAACTAAATTGACTCTATAGATTACCAGTGACCCATAATGCATCTCATTACATTTTAGGAAAAGTAGGTCAAAGTTCAAATTTTTTATGAATTTTTAAAAAATTCTTCCCATTTACTTATAATGAGGGATGAAATATGTGCGAGGGGTGGGGTTTGTTGTGCCTGACACCACTTGTATAGGTTTACACAAGACCTTCCTGGTAACATGGCACTCTGCTTTAGAGCTGGAAATACTGATATAATAACTGAAAGAACACAATCATGAACTAGAAAAGCACTCAGAGAATGCAGACCTGCGCCAAGGTAGTGTTTGTACTTTTTTTTTTCAAGGTCGTGTTTGTAGTTTCCTCCACTAGATAGCACTGAATGACCTTATATGCAAATCTGTGCTGTCATGCCCTATCTTGCAATGATAAAGAAATATTTTTTACAATCCTGGATCCAGACGGTGATCTAGATCGCCTCCAAAATGTAATCATCTCTTCCATGACCCAGAGCGGACATATCCTGAAAATTTCATCAAAATCCGTCCATAACTTTTTGAGTTATGTTGCTAATAAACAAACAAGCAAACAAACCCTGGCAAAAGCATAACCTTCTTGGCGATGGTAATAATGACAAACACTTTGTAAAAGTCTTAAATAAGAAATTACAATGACAGCATGGTTGAGCAGTGATGGTAAAACCAAAAAGCAGAAAAACCAATTCAAAAAAAGAATAAAAATCCTTTTTATCCACGTTGCATGACCAAAATTAGTTAAACAAGATTTTCCAATATCAGTGAAAACCAGCGGCTTTGCAACATAATGGAATCATTTCAGTGTGTTCTATGAGTGCCTGTATTCAAAGAAAGTAACAAGGTGATGCAGGGAGGTAAAAGACCAGTAAGTGCACTATAAATAAATAAAATCCAGTGTTAGTCATGCTTCCCAGAGAGAGAGGGGGACACCCAACTTTGGCATACAATTGCCAATGATGAGTCTTATAGTTGCTGCCAGTAATAAATCTTAGAGCTCAGTGATGAATAGCATCCACTTGCTTAAGAGTTGCAGTAAGAGAATATCACCATAAAAGGGCTCATCCTCTTACAAAGCAGAAGAAAGTTGACTATATTCTTACATAAGGGATCAGTTTTCTGTCCCTGATTAGTCACTATTTCTGTCACATGACAATCATCAAGTTAACATCAATTCACACTCATAGATATTTATAGTGATTGTCTATTGAGCCCCATGAGCGTGGTCAGGAGGGTTAAGTATGGTGACCAAAAGTGATTTTCTAAATTAATAATGCCATGTTGTTTACCATTATGGGCAACACAGTGGTGCAGTGGTTAGCACTCGTGCCTCACAGCAAAAAGGACCAGGGTTCAATTCCCGGGCGGGACCTTGGGACCTTTCTGTGTGGAGTTTGCATGTTCTCCCTGTGTCTGCGTGGGTTCTCTCCGGGTACTCCGGTTTCCTCCCACAATCCAAAGACATGCACTGATAGGTTAATCGGCT
>JAQQZY010000007.1:24713033-24732920 GCA_030068375.1 Ostorhinchus rueppellii | reverse complement strand
GCTACAATTTTTGTATGAAAGGTGCTATATAAATAAAGTTTATTATTATTATTATTATTATTATTATTATTATTATTTTGCTGTGTAGAAAAAAACAAAATACACAAATGGTAAAAATGATTCCTGCAGACTTTTCTTACTTTATTCAATCCCTTAAGATAAATAGATTTTTTTTTTTTAATTTACTGACTTGTGACTTAGAAGTATATGCAATGTGACATAATATGAAATGTGCTTTTTAGTATGGTCATATGATATACTGTACACCGTTACCTGTTTGTTCCTATATCCCAGTATAAACACTGCTTCTATGTAATGTGTTCCCTACACCCTCACTCAACCATTACAACTGAATTCACAACTTTTTCCATCTGAACTTTTTCACTGTTACATTCATTGTCCTTTGTTTGATACTAGTTTTTTGCACTTTGGAGTCACACTTTTAATTTTGCTTTTGTATTGTATTGCTATATCTGCCTGAAAGATGCTTGAATGTCTATCTCGTGTTTTTATACAATGATAATAAAGTATTGAATTGCTCCAGGATGCTCTTGAAAAAAATATTTTTCATCTCAAGGAGCCTTTTTTCTTGCTAAA
This sequence comes from Ostorhinchus rueppellii, assembly GCA_030068375.1. Classification (NCBI taxonomy): domain Eukaryota; kingdom Metazoa; phylum Chordata; class Actinopteri; order Kurtiformes; family Apogonidae; genus Ostorhinchus; species Ostorhinchus rueppellii. The sequence continues at coordinate 24,732,323 of JAQQZY010000007.1, read as the reverse complement.
TAATGGTTATAATAATAAAATTGTGATTTGAATTGAATGCTACGCCTCAACCTAATTCTATAGCCCATAGCCTTGCTGCTCCCTCCTACCCTACCAGTATCACTATCCTCTCTTCTCATCGGTGCCCGCTTCCCCCGTCTGCCCCTGTGACCATGCACTGACCTCAAAAGACCTGAAAAATGTAGGTCAACATCAATGTCCAATTTGACCTCGGGTATGAATGATGTTGATGGCCAAAGAACTTGTCCAAGAGCTTCTGAAGTTACATCCACACATGAAGGAGATGATTTGGTGAAGAGTAATAGTGTTGACACCAGTGGACAGATGGACACTGCAGAGTACAATACCCCTGCGGCTGATGGCCAAGGGGTAAACACAAAAATACATCCCTCCTTTGACTTTCCAAATATTTAGGGGACTTATGCAAATTTCTTTGTGATTTACTTTTGGCACAAAGTACCCAAACTTAACATTAAAAAAGCTCTTAACCTCTTTGGATTACAATGACCTGTTGTAGTTTCAGTTCCAAAGCATTATTGCATGTTTGTTTTGTTTGTATGCAGAGAGGATGGTTCATAAAGTTTATTATCTCTAAGTTGCAGATATGCAGGGGGTTTCAATGTCAACATCATATGCACATAGTATGACCAAAATGTGATTTAATAATACCTGCTTGTCATGGAATATTGTACTTTTGATGAGGTGTTGGTGACTGAGGAGTGTTTTTTGTTTTTTTTTTTAACCTGCATGTTATTCCCATAGGTGATTATTGAAATAGATTTACATTCTCATGAATTAATAAACACCCTGACCACATTCACACACACACAGATAACGTCCATTCAAAAGGACATTAACTTTCATTACATGGAACCTGATTCTAGCCTTGAGCCACAATACATCCATGAAACAAGACAAGTCTGAATCCTAAAATTTAATGACTTACATTGTGGGATCAGCTTCTCCACAAGCCAAGCTGAGAAAATGGATTTATGTCCCTATAACTTGAGGAGAACTCAGGTATGCACACTGTCATGATGTTTTTCAGTCTTATTGGCGTAATGTGACATTCCCTATCGAGCCCAGCTCAGTCCAACAATCTCCAACCAGGCTGTTTCAGGACATGGTAGTGAAACGTGACAGTGGTGTGAAGTGTTCTGTCTCAGCTCGACTCAATCTGAGTGATGGCATCTCCTGGCGTTCTGCTGGTCCAGTGCTCGGTTCTCAGTATTTACAGGCTGTAGCGTTGCTGTCACTAAGCAGTGTAATGTTATCATCAGCAGTTTCCCTGGTGAAGTCTTGTTTCAATAGTGTTTTCTCTGCCTATTCAGCTATGAGGCAACACCAGCTCCTGGAGATGATGGAATTGCTCCGATAAATGGGAAAAATTGTCATGTGTCATTTTTTTAGTCGATTCCTTCTCCCAAGTGGTCACATACTACTGCTTAGTTAATAGCTGTTGTTAAAGGCCTGGGCTACCCATATAATATACATTTTCAGCAACCAAGAAACCAGATAGAAGTTAATGTAAGTTGTCAAAAAACTGACAACATGGGACAGATGGTGTGGTTAAGCAGCAAAAACCCTGATAGCAGGGGTTTATTTCAAACACCATAGTTTGAGGATTTTCACCTTGGAAAATGCCTAAAAATATTTTCCCATCCCTAACCATTACCGTTTTTCTACTGCTAAACAACTTTTTTAATTCCTAAACCTAATCCAACTTAGACACACACACACACACACACACACACACACACACACACGAAACTATCTTGGATGAGCTGAAAAACGCCCCTCTGAGAATGTTCTAGTCATCAAAATGAGACACACTGGGCAAGTGTCAGTATGTGAAAAGTTGGAGGAGATAATGTTTACCTTTTTGTATATTTTTCACCATTTTATCCAAACAAGAAATGCAACTGCAGCCTGTAACTCACTACCGCTATCCTTATTCATATTTTAAGATGCCACAAATTATATTCAGCTACAAAAAAGCCTGAAGCACCACTGGAAGTGCAGAGTCGTTGCTATGGAAATAATACACAGTTGCATCAGTATAAACTGGAATGTTCTCAGTACATCGCAGACCGATATTTTGCAAATAAGTTTTCAGCTCATCATGTCCTCGACCTTTGTTCTGAAGCAGGCTTAACGCTAACCTTAACCCAAGTCTTAAAGTTGTGAGGACCAGCGAAAATGTCCTCACAATGCTGGCTTTAGAAAAAACTCCCACCTATGTAGAAGTGCACATTCCCACACATGGTAACCTCTGCTCTCTGCTCATCCCCTCTCCATGCTCCTTCATTATCGCCTCTTTCTCCTCTACTTCACCTTCCCTTTTCTCTCTCTTCTCCCTCACCTCATTGTCTCTATGACCCCTTTTCCACCTTAATTCTCCATAAACTCTTCTGTTCCTGCTGCTTGTCTGTCTGTCCCACCTCCCCTCACTATCCTTGCACAACCCCTCCCCTCTCGTCCCTCCGCTCCTCACTGATGTTTCATTTACTTTAATCTAATTTGATGTTATTTAATTTAGAGAGCCGTGACTTGTGATGGCTCAGCAGGGATTCAGGCGTGGAGCTGCACTGTGGTGGTTGTGCATGTGCCTGTGTGCGAGTGTGGGTGCGAGTGCATAATGGCGCATGCATGTAGGTGCATTTACAGGTCTGCAGTGTGCACACAGGCACAGATGTGCCCTTCAGCGGAGCAGAAATGTTTGATTTTTGCAGTCTGTCTCAGAGTAAACAAACTAACTTACAATCAAGCCAAGATGGTCATCACTTATTTACAAGGCTGAGTTAGAGTTTAGAGACAGTAGGGACAACCAGAATGAACGGATGATGGGGTTTAATGTTCAGGCAGACTTAGTGGGGAAGAAGTGAGGGGCGCTGAGAAAAATAGATGAGGAAGAAAGAGGAAGAGGAGGAGTGACCTTGGGGCGGCAAGATAAACAGACGTATTGTGATTTATATGACTTCATGCATTATTGACAAGGGAATTATTATCTGCAGGGAATGATCTTCAGTTGCAATAATCTCCAGACTACTTTGACCTGCTGCCGTAGACGCTGGCTATGAAGACTGAAGAGCACTGCCTATTTAAATTCAACCCAAAGGACCTACTCAGAGCAGCAGAGGACAGATCTGAGAGTCTGAGATAAGTCAAATCTTGTCCGTGTATTGTTATCTATGATATGTGTCTCCTGAAATAAGGTACCTGAGGCACACGGCTGCTGTGTAAGTATTATTTGACCTGTTGCTTTCTCTGGTCCTACTGAAATCTGAAAAATTACAAAATGGAAAGGTGCAAAACTGATAGCAGCGACAGATTGTTTCACATTAATAAACCTTCCTTTTACAGTTCCCTAATTACTAATTTCCTGCCTAGTAAATGAAGAGAAAAACAATTTAAATAGTAAAAGGAAATAAGTACCAGTCACCACTTTACACATTTCTATTACTCAAGTTAAACTGTAGACACCTAAGATTGGCGGTTAATATTAGAGGTTTTTCTTTTTATTTCAGCTGTAGTTTATTTATATTTACTTATGTACAGTGACATGAGTACCTACAGTATGTTATAATTAACCGCATGTTTCCAGGTAATTACTGTGTAATTTATGATCCTATTCAGAGATGTTTGGTCATGAAGATGGTAAAGGGTTCTATGCTGTATTGATATCCCAAAGTCTTCAAGAAGAGTGTGGTCCTGTACTAGAACACACTTACAGCTATGGAAACCACAGGGGGTCAACATTATACATGACATGACATTGTGTTGCATTTAGCAGATGCTTTTATCCAAAGTGACTTACAAAAGAGAGGATCAAACGAAGCATCAAACCTAAACTGTAAGAAGCAAATATCCACAGACTGTATCACTGAATAAAGTATAAAGCTCAGTTTACACACATACATCTGTATTAGGGTATCATGAAGATTTCAACTTCAAACTGAGGCTCATACCATGTATTTATTTATTTATTTATTTTGTTATTTTGTTATATTCTATATTGTGTTACTGTTATTTTGACAGATGGTCAGAATAACATTGTCTCTTATAATTTATTTGACTTTACTGATTTACTAATTTTTCATTTTACTTGTTGGATTATTGTGTCTTTTAATTTCACATGTTGCGCCAGCTGATAGTTTACAGTGTAGCTCATGTATTTTAGCTCTGTTTTTACACAGAAAATGGCCACAGTAAAACCACAAGTCAACTGTTTTCTGTGCAGTTTTTGTTGTCATTAGCTGCACTACAGATCTGTTTAGAATCATCCAAACAAGGTCAGAATTGTCAGTTTAGTTTGAACTGTAGATTAATAAATGTAATAACTTTATATCTTCATAATTGAACTGCTTTAACCCTTTGACACCGATTGTTGCAAATTCGCATCAAACCCCCCCTCCAAAATGCAACCGAAATGCTATCGACATGAAAAAAAAAAAAAAAATGCAAGTCCTAATTTATTTTCTACAATTGGAAATCGATTCAGGTGTTAAGGGATTAATCGAACTGATCAAATGATGCAATTTCATCATCGATCTCCATTCTTTTCTCTTAGAGATTTGTCCAGTGCTTCTAGGTTTTATCCCTTTGCCATATTCTTTGTCTCTAAAAGTTGTTTCTTTGCGGTTCTCATCCGCAAACGCTTTCTGGTATTCAGACCCTGCTGCCCCTTACCTGAACTGACCACATTTCACTGACATTTAAAGCCTGTTATTTCTCATCTCTCCTCTCTCCTGTCCCCTGGTGAATAAAGTCACACAAATACTTAACAATATTTCATTTTAATTTCCTGCCCAAGAAACCTCTGCGTTAATAGAGTACATTTACATTTTTCCTGCAGTATTGCTTATTCACCTTTTTCCAAATAAAAATTAATAATGCACATATAATGTCCTATTTAACTTTAAGAGTCGGATGATGTTTTTATCCTGAGTGTTGCCTTTTTCCCTGATAAGGGGCAGTGAGTCCCTAATTAGTTGCTATTGTGTGTCAGAATTGTTTGTATACTTTGAACGTGGGAACTTTTAAGCTCAGTTGAACTTGTAATCCTGTTAATTTTTATCCCCCAGACTTTCTGAGAGAGTCGCTGCGATGCCAGCAACATTACCATATCATGAATTAAAAGTAATTTAATCGTGTTTTAATTAAACCTCATTTGCGTTTGTTACCAGCATGTGGTGCTCAGAGTGTGTGTGGACCACAGTTTCTTATGTCATGGGGACATCCGACAAAAATCTACATTATATAAATCATTAAATTATATAGATAAGTGTTGATGTTTATGTGTGTTTGTGTAGGTGGTTGATGATGTTTCATTTTATGGTTTTTGTGACTGTCCATGAGTGAGTTTATGGTTTAGTATATGTGTAAAAGTAACTTCACCGTGAAGCTGACTCTTTAAAGAAACCCACTCATCCATGTGTCTATAACGTGTCTTTAAAAATACATAAATAAATAAATAAATAAATAAATAAATAAATAAAAAAAACCTAAAAAACAGGCCACTGTGTGCTACACTTTTCTCCTTTTTTTTCCATCTTGTCTCATATTTCAGGCTCTTTTGGCTTAAATTAACAACAGATTTTAATGGGCACTGGAGCCGCAGTGATTAAATGATGTGTTACTGACTATTAAATTAATTAAGAACTATTCTGATAAATTGATAATCATTTGAGGGTTTTTTTTTTCTCCTCTGATTGCAACTTCTTCAATGTGATTATTTTCTGGCTATTTTCTTTTGAACACATTTTGGCTGTAGATCAAACAGAGCATTTGAGGACAATAATGTTTTCAGCGTCATTTCCACATTTTCTGGTTGTTCACAAACCAGACAAGTTTTTATTAATCAAGATAATAATCCACAGATTAACTGACAATGAAAATAATCATCAAAATCAGCCCTGATGTACATTTATACTGTTTTAGTGCAACAAAAGATGCTATACATGTCCAATAAATCCTGCTTACATCATTATTGTGACATGTACATGCTAAAAAAAAAAAAAAAGTCTCTCTGAAACATGATGATGAAGAAAAATTGTTTTACTAAGAACACTGAATTCATGTTCAATATGTGAACATTTGAGGAAAACGGTGTCAGTTTGGTGGTTTTATTTTTCTAAATTTTCTCACCTGGTAGATTTTTCTCATGCCATGCAGAGCTACAGTTCTAAACAAAATACAAGAGATACCAACACAAATATGTGGAATGTTTTTTTGTGGTTTATTGACCCAATCCATGTACTGTATGTGTGTGCGTGTATTTTTTTTTTTTTTTTTTTTTTTTTTGGTATAAAGTCAGGCTGATTCAAACTCTAGCCATTTGGAACCAGACAGGATAAGAAGAAAAGTGCTGCTGCTGAATTCGGTGTCTGGAGGGATGATGGACTGGCAGCTGCCTGGCTCAGAAGAGAAAACAGACTAGAACAGCTTAAACCTACCAAGGTGTGAGATTTATTCATGCTGTGTGTGTGTGGGGGTGTGTGTATGTGTGTGTATCTGTGGGGATTCAGCTGATATAACATGTTTGAAGGCTGATTCCGAGATTTTTTTTTTTTCCTGGAGGTTTTTTTTTTTTTTTTTTGCATTGCAGGTTACTATGACTGATATTTAATGCATTACCTCTGAACATTTTCATGCCAAAAAAATGAAAAGACTTCAGTCTGTCGCTTCAGATTTTTTCTTTCTCAAGATGGAAAAACCTCTATAACAGCATTTAGACTGTCATGTAGCACTAAAACTTCCCCTGAAACCCATTAAAAATGAAATTGTCCCAAGGCTTAGCAGCTTTTATTGAATGCTGGGGAAACTCTGGGATAAATTAAGCTTTTAATTTACCAAAACATTATGAGATTATTACACAAGGAAATGAAATATTAAAAGAATGTCATATTTTGTTTTTTTTATTTCAAAGGAGAGAATCATAGTCATATTTGCAACAGATGACACTAACTGACAAGTAGTGATACACTGGTCTATAATGTGTATGTGCATGCTTTCCTGTGTGTGTTTGTTGTCTTACATACGTTTGTTTTCCTGAGCACATTTTTTAAAAGAGATGATGAGTCACTCACTAATCTCTAAATGGAAGCCGTGTTACATTTTGAGGAAGCGTCCATCATGTCTCCAGTTGGTGCAGACAGGTCATGGGAGTAGTCGCACTGCACCGCTAACTCGTTAGCAGTTGCTCTCACTTCGCCTGTCACTTCTCCAAAGTTGGCAGTAATTCCTAATTTTATGGTCCATGGACAGCAGAGACGACAAACTAGGTTAAAGTTACCGTGGCTAATGTCATTACAGGCTGTCAGACACACTGTACTTTGGATTTTTCACTGAGAGCTTACAGGTAGAGCTTCATTGACTTTCGAAGAGGCACTCTCCATCTCCCAGTTATGTCCTAGTTACACACCATGAGCATTATTTTTAATATGCAGAGCACAGATCAGATATACTTGCACATATAAATTGCTCCATTTTCGAGTGTTGATGGAAACTGTTTTTCTTTCACAATTGCAGTTTCTATTTTGAGCTGGAAAAATGAGAAAAAGGTAAATGTTGGTGTGACTTAAGTACGCATGATATATTTTCAGGGATATTGAGTTTGAAAATGTTACCATACAATCATAAAATACTCACTCCATCAAAACACAATCCAGCAACATAATCCCTACCGTTGTTCTTCATTATGTGGGAGAGATGAGCTACTTTACATTCATTCTTCTCATTACATTCAGAGGTGCTATCAGACTACTGAAGAATTTTTGAGGCATTAGAGGACAGATAAAACCAAATGTATCTGCGCTTTACTGAGAGGCAAAAATTAGACACACGATGAACATTTATTTAGTGAGTGTGTTGATCTGCTGCAGAGTACTCACACAATTTTTCACTCTAGTGGAATCATATGAGTTTTTGGCTTTGTTAGCTAGCAGGTCCATGTGCTGTTTTTTTTTGCCAACTGCTCTGGTCCAGCCTGAAATAGCTTTATCATGATTTGCAGAATTAGTTTAACGAAGGTTGGTGGAAAATGCATCATAAAGTCACCTCCATGGCCTTTGTGAATCTGAATTGTATTGCTGTAAGTTTTGGCACATGTATGACCCATATACAATGAGTGACTACAACTTTGGTGATCACTTCATTTTCCAACTAGGAAAACACTCGGAGGTAGTGTTTGTACTTTTTTTTTTTAGGCGGTGTTTGTACTTTCCTCCACTAGATGGAACTGAAAGACCTCATATGCAGTTCAATGCCATCATGCCTTATCTCCCAATGATAAAGAGACCTTTAAATATTCCTGGATCCAGACGGTGATCCGGGTCACCACCAATATTTAATCACTTGTTCCTCGTCCCATTTCTAACATCCATCCATCCATTTTCTGGCCATGCTTTATCCTCACTAGGGTCACAGGGGTCACATGGAGCCTATCCCAGCTACTTAAGGGCGAAGGCGGGGTACACCCTGGACAAGTTGCCAGTTCATCACAAGGCTGACATATAGAGAAAACAATCACTCTCACTTTCCTGAAAATTTCATCCAAAACCTTTCAGAACTTTTCAAGTTTTTTTGAACACAAACAGACAAACAGACAGACAAACACCGGCAAAAACATAACCTCCTTGGCGGAGGTAATTAGTGTTCATTGCAAACTGGAAGGTAAAATGACTACTAAAGCTAAAGCTACTTAAGCCCCCATGGCCAACAGAGGGCCCAAAAGAACCCTGGAAATGAGGGCTTGAAGTGTTTTGTTTTTTGTGACACATTATGTCACTGGTAATCATACAGGAAATGAACTATTGTATTAATAGGATGGTGAACTAATAATGCTGGTTTAATCATTTCCTGCTTCCTCTGTTAGAGCTGATGTTATGAACTGCATTTTGATTCAGTCCACCAGATTAATGTTAGGTTACTGCCCTCTATACACATGGGAAAAGCAGCAAAAAAGAGAAAAAAAAGGACATGTCCTGCAAACATTAATAATAGTCAGTAGTATTGATCAGTGAGGAGTCCCTAGCATTAAACTCTTCCCAGAGCACCGTCCAGCCTCAGACTGGCCCTGCAGGTTAAAACACATCCATTTCAGTCATTATAAATTCAAATGAATTAAATTCTGTATAATTCAGTTCACTTGTGATGAACTGGTGATATGTCCATGATGTCCATGTCCATAGTGATATATCCACCCAGCCTTCACCCAATGTCAGCTGGGAATGGCTCCAGACCCCTGCAACCCTCCAGAGCTTAAAGTTATGGAAAACGAATGAATGACTTGTTCAGTTCGGCTGAATTAATTTCAGTTCGACTCTGTACTTTATTTACATGAATATTACAAAAAGCATCAAATATAACAAAATGATAATATGAGCAAAAACAAAAATAATGCAAAAATAATATAATCCATTTTGAAAATGAAAGAGGCAAAGGACATGGCAAAAAGTACATTTTACTTTTATTTTCCATAATAAAAAACAAAACACAGCACAAATACAAGGCTCAAATGACAGCTAATTATAACAGAATAACTAGTCAAAACCCTTTGAATATGTTGGTTTGATGTAAAGTTGTTCATTATCAGCTTTTATGTTTCTGACTCATATTCAGCAGTCAGACCTGTCTCTCTCACTATGTGTATATGTTTCAACACACACTCCATTCTCCAAAGACTGGGATGTTAAATTCACTCCGTGTTGCATTATTCATGTGGTCTTGGAGACATAACCTTCCTGAGGGGAACCTTAAGTTTTACCTCAGGCTCTTGAGGGTATTGTATATTTTACAGGACAATGCGTGTGTGTGTGTATGTGTATGTGTGTGTGCGCGCGTGTATGTGCAGGCTTATTCATCACAGGCCCAGCGCGTGGCTGACCTTATTGTTTCTCTATGACCTTTAAAAAATAATCTTGCTGTTTAATTATGTGTTTCTTTATGTGTGGTGCCATCCCAACCTCCATCAATTTACTTCATGGCATTTCTCTTGATCTTTCTTGCCATTCTTGCCTTGTCTGTTGAATGCAGATGTATAAACACACTGTAACACACTTAAGTCACTGATTATTTTTGTACCTCATCCTGTTCACAATCTTGAGTGCATAGGTGACTGAGAATTTATCTGCTTAAGTATTTTAAATTTAATTTTCTATGATGCCTGCGGCAGAAAACTCCAGCTGACAGGATCCTGTTTTTTCCCCATGGAAGGTCACTGTTGCTGCAGGACATGGCAAAAGAATGGCAGGGATGTGGAGTGGAATGGATGATGGCAATATTTAAATACTAATGAAAATGAGGTTGGATTTGGAGAGATTTGTTGAATGCGTTATAAAGTGAGGTTGTGGTATGAAACCATAATCTGCCTTCCCATGTGCCTTTGGCTGCCAGGTTTCCATTTTGTGAGGCAGCAGTCTCTGCCAGCTGCAAGTTTACAAAGTAGACAGAATTTATATGAAAAGTATTTGAAGTACTACAGACCTGACGACAGTATAGAACTTCAACACTTTCACGGAGTAGTAGAGGGACGATGGAGCTTTCCTTTCCCCAACTTGTGTTTTTTTTTCATCAGAGGACTCAAGTGAAATCACAAGCAGCAGTGCCATTTGAGATAATCCTTTCATTCTGATAAATACATTGCTCGGAGAAAGGCTATTAAATCAGTACATTATCATCACCTTTTCACTGCCACGGAAGAAGTAAATTGCCATATCTTAACTTTGAAATGCTAATGTTTGTGTTCAGAAGACTGCAGAGCTCTGACCTTAACAATGACTCCTCCAGTCTGTTTTATAATTCTGCACTGTTAGATTTATGATGTGCTACACTGTTATACTGCTAAGTTTGACATCCCCTTTATAATAAACGACTTTTGAGGCTCATTCATACATTTACTTAATTGTGTAATTTTGACTCAGTCTTCCCAAGTTCTGCTAACCATCACACCTTGAATCCAGACTTTTTAAAGACTTTACATGGTCTTCCCTCTTTTGCTACACATATGTTGTGACACGCTTTGTTGTCAACAGCCTAACTTGAAATAAACTGAGTGCTTCATCTGGCTCTTGAGGCTCCATTTCAGTCATGGTCACATTTATGGGATGATTAGAGCTCAGAAGGCAGGATAAGCGCATATCTCTATTAGCGTGCAATAAACAGTCTGACAGAGCAAACATTACTAAGAAAACAAGCACCCACATTTGATTACTCCCTATTGATTTGTCATGAGGTCATAGTCCATGTGGCTGTATTTGATTTGAGGTTTATGCTTCCTCCTGTGACGCCTCTCACCATATTTGTGGAAACTGATGCCAGTTGTCACTGCTCTCTGGTCACTTAGAATGCACAGTAAACCCAGCATAAATTCAAGTGAAGAAACTGTAACACAGTGAGTCATAACACAGAAACATAATATGAGAACCTGTTTTTTTCTGTAAATGAATGACATTTTCCTTATTTTTTAGCACAACAAATACAGTTACTAGTTTTTAGAGTGGAAAACCAACTTTAATCCACCAATCCCACCAAAAGAAAAAAAATTAAATTGAATTTCAAAACACCTGTGCTGAACTCACCGTGAGATTTAGATTATCACCTGGCCAGACGCCGGCAGCACAGCTGGCTCTGCACTTCTGAGAAAAAGGCCAAATGGACACTTGGGACAGCAGATGGACTCTAGTAATATGGACATGAAGGAACTGGATTAGACTCAGAAAAAATGTTCCAGTCTTGATAATAATTAGATTAAATGTAAAATAAGACAAAAGGGAACAGAGGCTTCTGCTGCAGCCAGTAGTGTACTTTTCCTATAAATTTTATGACCTCTATTTACTTCCTTTTTGTCCGTTGGTGGCAGTAGTTAGTGTCACTGACTGTTACCATGGTAACAAAGTTCTTATTTCTCATTCACATGATGTCACTGGGGAGTTAATTTTCTACACAAAGTGGAAAATCAGAGATGTACCCGTTAACCCATAAAGACCCAAATATCCACCATCAACCAAAAGCATCTACTGATCTAAACTGTTAATCCAACAATCCTATCAATCATTGTAAATCATTGGTGTAAAATACAGTTTGTCAGGTTTTCATGGTCATCGGATATAACCCATTTTGATGTTCATAAGCCTTGTAGTTACCATGGAAATGCCATCATCTTCTACAACATTGATTAACCACTAAAAACCATTCAGTTGAATTGATGACAGTGGGTGGACACACTTAATAACACACAGTTAATGCTATATTTTACTGAACAAATCCCCTTTTCTTCAGTTTTGTCTGTTATAATACAATAACCTTTGACTTTACTCTGTGCTTTTATAAACATCTCCATCAGCCAATTAAGCACTGGGAAGTAGATGATTTTTACTGTAAAAAAGGAAAATACAGAGGATAATGGTCTAAATAGTGGTCATAAATCACTTCAGGTTAAAGGTCAAGTAGAGAGAAAAATTCATTTGAGAACTGCCACAAAAGTTACACTGGGTCCTTATGGGTTAAGAAATTGCAACATGAATGTAGTGCAGTCAGGTAAGTTTAATGCTATAAGCAAAGGGACTGTAACAGCCGTGAGTCATTTAAAGGTCATTTAAGGCTGATTTAAAGGTCCATTGTGCCTATGACAATATGATAAATTCAGAGACACTGAACAGACAAAGGAGTGCTATATGAATATGATCTTTTCTGTTTTATTTTTAAAGCATTTAAAGTTTGTATGTTTGAGAAAAAAACCCATTACTTTTAAAGCAATCAATAGGCCTCTCTTGTGCATTTTGTTTAATAACCAAGCCAGAAGATCTAAATCATATCTTTAGCCCCCCCAAAAAAGCAATACCAGCCACCGCCTCTATTGATGAACCTACCTGAGAATTTAAGGTGTCTCTTCTCAGTCCGTACCCTACCTATCCACCAAGTTTTATGAAAATCAGTGCAGTACTTTTTGCATAATTGTGCTTGTAAAGCCATAAACAGCGGTCATATACAGTATATTCGTCTCCATGGAGATGATCAAATTATGTGAAAATGAAATGTGCATTTGAACATTTCCACAAAACAAAACATAAAATCTTGCTGGTTTATATGATACACAGTCCCCTGGTTCAAGTACTATAATAATGTTACTGAATAGAAACATATTGACCTAATTAATTTATGGCATTTATATTCATCAGATGGCATTTATGGATGTTTTCAATGGTTCTGGGTGATGTATGACAAGGAATTGCCTCTAAGTCTCTCTCAGGACCATCCTTGTTCCTTTGAACAAATCTGATTTAAACTCATTGAGGTTAAGTTGTTTGGAAATGCTGACATGAGGCGCATCACTTCACCTTCAGCCGTCCTGTGTGCAGAGGAGAGCCTTTCAGCACCACGGACAGCGCACAGACGGACACGGTTTCACCCAACTTCCATTAGACATTTATACAAATGAATGAAGCATGAATTTAATGAGGTTTTATCTAAGATTTAGCTCATTTTTACATCTGTTTAAAATCCTTTATCAGCACCATTAACTGGGGCTGTCAGAGGGTGAAGTGTTCACGGCCTACTTGTGTTATCTTTACTTTCTACTGAAGCGCCAACTCCCAGTGACAAACAGCATTCTACTGCTAAACCCCCTAGGCTCACTCATAATGTATTAACCCTTTACAATCAGCGGGAGGGGAATAGATTGGGTGGTTAAATAAGTTGCTGTAACCAGTTTTAATTATAACGGTGCAGCGTCGCGGGAGACACAGTTTTCATCCTCAAGGCTGAGGCTGGATTTGAGCTGCTGCGGTCCCACAGGCACAGAAAAACACCAGATCCAGATATTAGTATAGAGGATGTAAATGGGAGAGTGGGGTTTTCTAATCAGAGGCAGGGCGCGTGAACACAGACAGTCTGATCAGCAGATAATGAGGGAGGAAAGCGCGTCCTCAAGGAAAACAGCGAAGCCATGGAAATGAGGTTTGACTGGATGGAGTCCTGGATCCTGACGCCTGGCCCACAAAGAACAAGAACAAGAAAAGGAAGAAAATTTAAGGATGGGTGGTGGGGTGGGAGAGGAGGGGGAGATTAGACACACTGCATCATTTAAGTACTGCGGCTGATGTCATTTCCTAAGCACCATAATTGGTCATCAATGACTCTTTAAAGCTGCGAACAATGGATAAATGAAAACACACACACGCACACACTTCCCCAGGGGAGATGTTTGAAGCAGCACTGATCCAGTGAAACCTTAATTGCTCGGACCTCACACCTCTCTCTCTCTCTCTCTCTCTCTCTCTCTCTCTCTCTCGCTCTCTCTCTCTCGCTCGCTCCCCCTTCTCCTCTCTCACTCTTTCTTTCTCCCACTGACTCACACACCTGCGTGGAGAAGGGGCAGCTCCAGCTCCCACTGAGCGCCACGGCGTCGCATATTTCCCACTCACCTATACACAGTTTCACCTCGGCTGCCGTGGCCCCCATGTGGCCCCTCCCTTACCGGACTGCACCGATAAATGGGTTAACTCTGTCACCGGGAAAAGATAAATGCACCGGGAGCGTCGGGAGATCCCTCCCTCTCTCCCTTCTGTTTGACCGAGCTGCGCTCAGAGCTTCAGCCGGACACCATCACCATCTTCTGCGCTGTTATTTCGACAGAGTAAACTGCATTTAATTCGTGATTTATAATTTATTGGAAGAGACTGGCAACAGCAGCAACCACCACCAACAGCAGCAACAGCACCACCGGTTCTTAGACCCAGACCCGTGGGCGGCTGGGTGGCGTCCGTCTGGGCGAGCTGATAGGACGAAGATCTGGCACCACTGCTTCAACACCCCAAAATCTCAAGATATGGCGATGAGAAGTGAGATGTAGAAAACGAATGGGAGGCCATTCATGTGGGGACTGGGCTTCAGCTGAAACGGATAAAATCTCTGAGAACCACCCTCACCTCCATCATCCCCCTCCTCAAACCAGTTGATATTTTGTGAATAACTATCCAAAAAGTGTGGAGCACATGACCCACTGGTGAATTCCCGAAGCAGGTCCAACACACAGACTGAATGAGTCCATCTCTGGCTGTCGGACGGACTCCTCAAGAGCACAGGACGGATGCAAACAGACTAAATACATCTTGGCAATTCCAAACACCCTCAGCATCTCCGCACACGGTGTTGTAACCGAGCGTGGTGAATCTCACACCGGCGGACCAGTGCTTTCACTGCCAGGTAGGCTACAGCCAGGTAGGATGCTTAATTGGTGTGCCACCTATGCCTTTTTTGTGTTAAAGGTGATAAAGGTGATTACAGCGACCGACCGCCCATGCGTCGGTCCCGCTCATGGCCGCAGTGCCGCGCGAGCGACTGCACCTGTTGTAATCCATGGAAGTGTGGGGAGCGTGCTTGTGCGTGAGCGCGTGCGTACATGTGTAAATATACCCTACACTATATGTGCTGTATGTGCTGACAGTCCAGATGGGCTGTGCAGTTGTAATGGCTGACAACATAATGATGTCTATGTATATTTGCGTTTAGACTCAACTGCTCCTGTAAATGTCTCTCCAGCTGTTTCTGTGCGTGGCGCGCGTCGGTGCGCGTTGTGTGGGTTTGATCTGTGTGATTAGGTGATTATAGGTCCATCACACACGCCATATAAGTGTAATTACAGTATAATTGACTCAACACGCAGCGGGATGTACAGCACTCCATCACTGTACATCATGCTTTGAGGCTTTATCAGCCGTTCTGTGTTCTGTGTCCAGGCTGCAGCAGCTCACATATTGGTTCTGATAAATGGGGTCTGGCCTGAAGTCTAAAGCCCAATTGTATTAACTCTCATTGCCAGATGCTCTAAAACTTCACAGCTATAAAGCACGATGGCCAAGTCTGTCACATGCCTCACACACATTCATCATTTGGTACCCGGTGGAGACCTGCCTGTGGACGGTAATGGACAGAAGGTGCTCCGCGTGCTTGGAAGGTGCGAGCATTTTGAGGGCATGGCGAGCACTGGTGTTTTCCTTTTTTTCTTTTTACAATATTCGGACACCCCAATGTTTTAAGCAATGAGGGTGACATATAGCAGCAGCTTGGAGCAGTAGGCGGTATGAGTCCAGCTGCGCTCCCTCCGCTGCAGATGCGCGCACCGTGGTAGATAATCATGGGTGTCCAACACTTTTTCCATCGGCTGGGACTCCTTTAATATCAAACAGGCGTTGTTTAAACCGCCTGGGAGAAAACCAAGGGCGCACTCGTCCTTATCTCATCTGCCCGGCTGGTGGTGGAACACCTGGGCTATCCAGTTAGCGCGGGAGTTTACAGTGGAGCCAGATAAGGTGTTGGCTGACCCAGGGTGACCTCCTGGAGAGGCTGCTGTAGGCGACAAGATGGACTGCCCATCATGCGCCTCTGTTGAGGAAGTGTTTATAGGATAGAGGCCTGATGGGTAAGAGAGAGGCAGCAGAGATCACAGCGGTGTGGTGGTTGCCTCTTTGCCCAAGGTGACACCGACAATGTGACATTGGCAGCAAAGATAGGAAGGGACAGTAGGGCATTTCAATAAAATTAATCTAATAACTTATGATTGGCTTAGCTGCAGATCCAATAAGATGGCATTTTATTGTTGCTTGCCTGTTGACGTAATGACATTTGTCCTTCTTTGAAGCAGAACATTTGCCTTCTGTCTATTTTCATTGGCCCTGGGTTCCACAATATTAAAAGATGACAAATAGGGCTGCACATTACCTTTATTCAACACTGATACTTCAAATGTGGTCTCCAGTTATTTCTGGCAGGTGGAAACGGTTTTATCTCCAAAATGGAAAAAGAACTTGATGTTTCAGTGGCTTGTAGTAAAAAGAGAATAATTTGTTGATTTATCTTGAAGCCATGCACCCAGCCAGTGAACAGATCTCATGCACACACACACATCAGACAGTCCTTGGATGCAGCTAAATCACACAGTTTTGCATGTTCTGATGGGCAATTGGTGGCTCCAGCAGAAACAACCTGCCTGCTTTGATCTGGTGGGTAAAGCTTGGTTCTGGTATTATTGTCGTTCTGTCATGGCTGGCTCATGATGGCAGTGCTGTGCATGTTCAGTGTGACCCCTCAGCTCTCTCTGCACTCCTGTTAATGCATTTCTCTCTGTGGGGACTGCAGGAGGTGAGAAAAAAACATCATTCTCCTTTCTCCCCTTTCCAAGCTTTTGACTCAATCTCAGTTGCACCTCCATTCCCTTCATCTCGGCCTTTTCCCTCCCCTAAGCTGAAATTTTCTCTGATCACCTCGCTGCACACTTGAAACTGGACTCCCTGGGGTGCAGATGACCCCACAGTTCAAACGCTGCCAGTCAGCCCACTTTCATTTGGTCCTTTCATCACCCTTTGCCACCCGTCCTCATCACCCTCACTCTTTCACCTGTCTCTGTCGATCTGTCTTTCCACCGTTCCTCTTCCTGCTCAGAGCCAGGCAATGAGGCTTATCAGATGGAGGTTTTCTGCTAAAGCTTGTCCTTGTCAGCTCTCATGTCCATCTCTCCGACGACAGACGCTGTTTTCACGACTAGACAAACCACTATCCAAAAATATAGGGGGGGAAAAGTGGTGAAAGAGACAGACAGAAAAAAGAGAGGATCAGCGTGCGACTGAATTTGATGTACGTGTGCGTGTGTCTGCTGGTTTTGGCGATGAGTGAGTGTTTCTGTCAGGGGAACAATTGTTTGAGCAGATGGACTGTTAAAATACATTCTCCTATTAATTTCTCATCATATGCCTGATTAATTTGTTCACTGATTTAATAATTGGTGGATACATTTGTGCAATTGAAGAGTATTTTTTTTCTGAGCAGTATTATTTTGCATCCTTTTTATTGTTTTATGTCTTTATTCCTTTTTTCTGTGAATATAACCACATGTATCTTGATGTTTTATTATTACCTTTCCTGTTCTACACACTCACTTTACTGCAAATGTTGCTGTAACACTTGAATTTTCCCACAGTGGGATCAATAAAGGCTTATCTTATTTTATGTACATACACATTTAAGGTATACATTGTAAAACTGCACACACATCAAACCAGTTATGGTACACCCACAGGATATAGTGTGTTTTATAAATGATTTAACAATGAAGAAAAAAAAAAGAATTCATCAAAAGTGAACAAAATGTGATGCCTCTAGGTGTAATAATGTATAAATTGAACAAACTACATTTTAAACACTGTCTCTATCAAATTTTAGTATGAAAAATGTTTCATATAAATTTGGTTGCTTCCTGAGGTGGAGTGGATGAATGTGTTGGCTGTAAATTTTTGTCAGCCACCCTTTTTAGAGTTTTATTTGTTCATCTGATGCAAAGAAATTAAAAATACGGTCAAGAGGCTGGCATCTGTCTTCGTATTTATTCATTTAGCACAAAAAACACTGATTTGTCTCTACAGTGATGTGACAATATTTACACTGATGCTAATATACTTTACACGATACAGTAAATAGACAATCCACCATTTGTAGTCCAAGACTTAATCTGCAAAAACAGAATAATGGCCCTGAAGGGGCTGTTGTCTGAGAAAACAGAACAATGAAGGAAGAAAACCTGCAAACTGGGGGCTTGGATCTAGAAAGATGTGAGATTTTTATTTGGCATAAAGGGCCAGTGTTCAACTGTGTTATGGGAAATGTAAGATGCAGGATTTTTGAAGTGTGAACTATTCTAACTATTCAAGGACTGAAAAGCAAGGATATTTTATAAAATGTAAATTATTCCTTAAAATTGATAGAATATTCAGATTTTTTTCAGTGTAATGTTAACTGTTCTAATTAGACACTGATCCAAGAATGACTTTTTTGCTTCTGTGTTTGTATGTGCATCATAATGGCTCAAACTCATGTCTGCAGAACAGATACATGTTGCTGTGGTGACCTGAGTACCTTTATTGTGCACAAGGGACAAGTGTAGAACCAGGAGCAGATGGACCGAAGAATAAATTTCCTCAGAGCTCACAAACTATGTGCACTTACACACTTTTCTGCACAAACAGACACTGTTTGCTTTCTATCTCTGTCACATACACACACAAAAAGGCATTTTCACACCTGATGTCCTCTACAGATCACTAAAGCAGACTTGCACATATCCCAAGGCTCTTAACCTTTTAAACTGTCTTTGTCTCTACTCTCAGACTGTGTCCTTTTCTTCCCTTGGCTCAGGTTCCACAAAGGATTT
Organism: Ostorhinchus rueppellii; assembly: GCA_030068375.1. NCBI lineage: Eukaryota > Metazoa > Chordata > Actinopteri > Kurtiformes > Apogonidae > Ostorhinchus > Ostorhinchus rueppellii. The sequence goes on along the minus strand of JAQQZY010000007.1, from coordinate 24,713,122 downwards.
AAGTCTCAAATATTAGGAGAGGAGAGGAGAGGAGAGGAGAGGAGAGGAGAGGAGAGGAGAGGAGAGGAGAGGAGAGGAGCGGAGAGGAG
>JAQQZY010000007.1:24686868-24704988 GCA_030068375.1 Ostorhinchus rueppellii | reverse complement strand
GTGAAAACCGTAGCACATTTCAAATGGGACCAGAAAATAACTTTTATCCCTCCATTGACTCTCGTTCATTTTTTTTGCCACGTTAGGTCCAATGGCCCGTAAATCGACCGGAAATAGATTCGCGTCACTTAGGCTCCCTATTTCTTTCATTAGTAGAGTCAGTGTTTTGCCATAAAGGATTTTCGTAACCTGGAAAGTTCGTAGGTAGAGTCGTTCGTAAGTAGAACGACTGTATTAAATAAAAAAGTATTCGGCTACTTTTTCATTACAATGAGCAACAAACAACCATAGTTAACAATATTCACTTTATGCTCTTGGATCTACTGCGGAGAGGGGTAGCCAGAAGGACCAGGTAGTATTGGAACCAAATATATTGATTAGTGAATGTAATTTGTCTGAAAGAAAATGTAACAACAGATTCATTAGTACTGTTTTGAAGTCTAGGTTGTTTCCTGATTATTCCAGAGAGGTCAGATGGCAGAGCTCCACCTCTCTAACATCTTGTACATTGAACAAAGCTCACTCTAAATTTATGAAACAGCCAATCTTTCCAAAAGTAAAAAAAAAAATAAATAAATACAAAAAAACCTCGGTGAATCATAGGATTCATCCTGTGGCAGAGTTCCTTAAGAAAAGATTTAAGTTTGAGGTGGATCAATGCTCCCTCTGCAGTGGTAGTGATGAAACTTTAGAAGACTTATTTTTCTTATGTTCTACATCACACTGTTTTTGGTCAGACATAAAAAAAAAAAAAAGAAAGAAATTGGACTTCACCAAAAATGCATGATATACCTTGTTTTGAATTATTTCATCTAATTTTTTTATATAATTTGGCCTAATCTGTTTCAGATACCATTAACATATTGGGTAAATATCATATATATCAGCTGTGCGAGATGGAGAAATAACAAGCCCTCCTTTTCTGTATTTATAAATTAATTTAAAATTCATATCCTGCCCATAAGAAAGTAAAAAAAAACAAAACAAAACTGCAATGAAAATAAGCCATAACATTACTCGTTATTTATTATTTTAATTCTAAAAAGTTTCTCTGTTGCATCTCTCTCTGCTCCTATATGTTAATTTAAAATGCTTAATTATTTGCACTATATTGTATTTGAATATATTTTTGCTCTTTCCTTAGATATCCCCATGATTTTTTAAAACTTTATTTTACTTATGTTCATTTGTAGTACTGTATTATTATCCTTTTTGAAAGTTTGTACTTTTCACTAATTCAATTTAAAAAAAAGAAAAAAACAGGTAGTATTGGATAAGACTCAGTAGAACCAAGTAAGCTTTATGTGCATACTCCACATCTTCTTCTCCATTTTTGCAAAAGCATTATAATGCCACATACAGGCCTGGCATTTATACCACATTGTTTTCAGTCGTTTCCAGTGGTTTGGTATGGATGCGGATATTTTCTAAAATGACTCCATGTTATGGAGTACGTTTTTGAAAATGACAAAGAATAGGGTTGGATAGAAAAACATTCATTTTTTTGTGGACATGGCCTCAGTACAATTGGGGACCCCATCAAGTATTACTGAAGGAGAACACAAGACAATGAGCAAAAAATCTCACTCATCTACTAGTTCATGCTGGGCAACTTCCGTTTTCCACTACATATGTTTACCCAGAATCCCCTGCATTGTAGTCCACTGTAGATCCTGTATTTGGTTCACTTGAAGTAATCTAAGACCTACATTTTTAAGCAGACAAGCATTTGCTTCTTTGATCCACATTAGAGTTCGATTGTGCATTCTCACCTCCCCAATGAACCAGACTTTTCAAGCAAATGAACTAGAGCTTGATTAAACAAAGCTGGTGTGAATACACATAATCTATTTAAATGGTGACAGTTTGTTACAATTCAGCTCAGTTATTAAGTTGCCTAATACAAGTGACAAAAATGGATTTCTTTTAATAGCTAATGTGATATCTACTGCTGGCACACACACCGTTCTCTGATGTGGTGCCTGATATGGTCTTTCACACTAATGTAATTAATGTGAGAAGAATAATAGTGGTTTTGTGCTTCTCTGGATTATACAATCAGATTTCTACTCGAGAACTTGAATTAAAATGTGAAATGTGTCAAAAAATATCATAGCACTGCAGTTGAATCTTTGCTTTTTCCATGTGAACTGTTCACTGGTTTATTTGTTTTTCTGAATGAAGGCAGGAAGTCCCATTAGAATGCTGACCTCCAGTGTGAGAGTCAGATGGTTTAACGACCCAACCAGCCATCCCTAAAGACGCTTAACAATTCAAGTGACAACAAGCATCATTCACACAATTACGAGAGGTCCCTCCCAAAAAGCTCAGACATGGTTTAGTTTGAGAACAAAGAGCAGCGCTGTCAGTCTGTTCTTGTTAAAATTGATAGGGTTACACTTTATGTAACAATAAGGACAAGAGAATGATCACAGGCATCAGACACAAACGATGATCAAAAACCCACAATGCCACGAGACAAACTGAAAGTAACACACATTAAAGACAGAAAGAAAACAACATTACAAGACAAAATTATTGTTCTTGTGCTTTGTCTATAAAAAAAAGAAATATTTCCATCATGAGACATATTTTTACACATTGGACACATTAGTCTTAACTGTTGAACAGCTTTTGAATCAGAGGGAAAACACCCTTTGAGTGATTTCAATAAACATGTCCTTATAGACAGCACAGACAGAAAACTCCCTCAGTTATCTCACTCCCTGCTTTGGTGTCCTAATGGGGATGACTAATAAAGATGAAGAGATATACTGATCTGTTGAGATGAGCCCTACCATTAATGGGCAAGACAGGACAAAACAAGGAGAAGAAGACAAATGAGAATGGAAAACAAAGGTGAAAAACACATTACCATCTTACAACAACACCTGCAAAACTTGTCCTAAATTAACCAGAAACCCACACATCAACAAAACAACAACTTAGTCAACAAGGAAGAAAAGGAGACTGGAGGGACAGGAAGGAAAGACAGGAAGGAAACATATATTGAATAGTGTATCTGTACATTAGCATAATAGCATTTTATTAGATTTAAAGTGCACTGTCATTATCTGCAACCCAGAATGACTTTAACAGTGAAATAATTGAATTCCTGAACTATATTTGTTGTTTACACAGAGTGTAGAGAGAAACAAAGTGAAACAAGGAGAAGGTAGTCTGAGGCACACGCAAAAACCCAGTAATGTACACTGATATGTTCTGTATTTGTTGTGCAGAGATCCGTGAGGCATTTCGTGTTTTGGATCGTGATGGGAATGGTTTCATCTCCAAACAGGAGCTGGGCATGGCCATGCGCTCCCTGGGTTACATGCCCAGCGAAGTGGAGCTGGCCATCATCATGCAGAGACTGGACATGGACGGTGAGGCACTACATAAGGACACACACTTGGGTGCATGCACAGAACACACACGTACACTGAAACACACCCAAACACATGACAGAGATGTTTTTGTACAGGGATTGATTTGAAATCTGCTGCATGTGTAGAGTAGTAATGACTGAGAACTGACTGTTGTTGTTATAAATGTATTTATATCTGATGTGTTTGAGCCTAACAGAAGTTACTTTACATCTAAAGAAAGGAAAACAATTGCAAGAGGAATTTCAATGTGAACTAAAAAAGCAAACTTAATTGAGTAGTATGTTTTATGTGTATGATGCCAAATGAGATTTTGAGCTAAAGTTTCTTCAAAATGTCCCACAAAACTGTTTCTAAACAGCGAAAAGGAGCAGCAGGTGGTCAATGGCCAAAAACAAATTCCCAAGGAGACAAAAAAGAGAGAACCTGTCTGCCCTGGCTCCTCAAGCCCTAGCTCTGCTTGTAAATTCACAGAGAACAGCAATTACCCCTAAACAGTCCCTGCATCACAAACAAGCCAGTCAATCTTTCAGCTGGTTCTTATCTGCCTGCTCTTGATTCCACTGCTCTCGGTAAATATCAAAGGTCAAAGCTAAAAGCTTTTTGCTTTTGCCTCCATGAGTAGTCTGATCATTGAGAGCTGTGCTGCCGTTTGTTCTGAGGATAGACAGTATCTCTTAAAATCCTCATCCTCTGACTTCTATCATCTCACTGTCGGTGCTAATAAAGCACTGAAAGTGCTCACTAGCAAAATTAGTTCAGGGATGTCAGTTGTTATCAGACTTTAGACATCCTGCCCTGTTCCTTCAGGTGATTAATTTTATGTCATTAAATCCCTTCCAGTAAGAAATCTTGATCCTCTGATCTCTTGCATTAGCTTTCAGGTTTTAGAGTAAGTAGTCAAAATCTAAGCTACATTAATTTAAAACTGTAACTGTGATAAAGTGGAGTATGGTTTTAAAGCTCCTCAAGAATGTCATTCATGGTATTATACCACAGACTGTCTCTGTGCCACATCATGCCTGTCTTTCCAAAAGCCACTTAAACAATATTATTCAATAAACAGTCCAAGAAAATACTGTGCTACCCAATGAACATTATTAATACAATAAAACTCAGACTTGTAAAATGAACTAACATGCTTTTAATATGCAAACCATTATAACAAATACTAAATAGAACATTTGATAGAATTGTAATATCAAAATTGGCAATATATGTTAGGATATCAGTCTGCAGTAGCTAATGTTCAGTTCTTATTAATTCCACGGGACACTGGGTTTTGATTGCTATCTCTAACAACATGCAGCAGTTGAATACACAATGCAAATTCATGCGCGGTGTGTCTGAATTTGCCAAATGTTTCCTGAATTGTTGCTTCAATGCAAAACCAGTCCACCACGCTTGTGCACAGACACACATGGGCAGACAGGTGCACAGGTGCACTTATCTCATTTGAAAGGTGAATTAGAGCTGATGATTCATGGGTGTTTGTCATGGATAAGGGCACATCCATCTGTTGATCTATCTCTGGACTTGCTTTTTTGTCAAACAAGTAAACTTTCGCAGAAAATGTATTTTTTCGCTCCACTCTGTCACCCTTCCTGTCTGTGTTTCTGACTCTGTGGTCCCGGTCTGTTTCCCTGTGTGCGTCTGCCTGCAGGGGATGGCCAGGTGGATTTTGAGGAGTTCATGACAATACTGGGGCCCAAACTTTTGTCGTCTGACAACAGAGAAGGATTCTTGGGCAACACCATTGACAACATCTTCTGGCAGGTGAGAGACAAAGTTTCCCCCTCCCAGATGGCAAAGAATCTGTTTCTCATCGCTCACACTCCTCATCATTTATCACTTCCACATCCTTAACGCCTCCTCTGACTTACTCCTCCTCACCCCTAACTGCATTCTTCAGTAGTCAGACTGAGTCTACATCCTTAAGCAGAGCCCTACTTTCTGCAGGTACACTGCACAGGAGCACTTACTTAAAAAAATACACACATACACAAAACCACACTCTGAGGATCTCCGCCTGCCTCCCGTGTTTTCTGACAGAAACAGAGACTTTTTCTTTCAGCTCAGGGCCTTGAAAGAATAGAGACCCACTGAGAATTAAGTGTGTCTCCATATGTGTGCTTGTGTGTTTATTATTCACAGAGATGCAGAAGGTATTACCATAATAAAGATTTCAGGGATGTGCCCCTGTATGAGGGAAAACAGATATATGAGCGTATGTGCTTTCAAGTGTCCAAACTGGGATCTGTGGTGATTAAGGCTGCAGCTCATCTACATGCTTTTGAACATGCTGACTTTTTGTTTTTTGGGAAATTTCTGGCTGAGCGTTTGCCATTCTCGGGGTGTTTTTAGCCTCCTTGGTAAGACAGGCGACAATAATGAAAAGTGAGGAGTTTAGAGTGTGTATGTGTGTGTGCATGGGGAAGGGGGTTGCCTGAGGACGGCTGGTTGAGCAGGGTGACGGCGCTCAGGAAGCTGTTCTCAGCTAGAAAACATTTACAGGGTGAGTCACTAAAATGAGGAGGTGAGCATGTTTTAGGTTTGGCCACACTGACATAGGCATATAGGTGTTGTTTACTAGAGATTTCATTGTGTTATTGTTTTATTAGGGAAAAGAAATAGAAACTGTTTATTTTGACGTTAAGATTCATCTTTTTGTGCAGTTTAAATAGAACGCCTCTTACAAACGAGGCCCATTGCTTCTGTGACGGATAGATGGAGCAAGACGGACGACAGCATGCCAACCAGGGAGGCTTAAAGGGATGAGAGAATAGAGAGGAGAACTGGACAATATGCGGGGATGAAGGAGGGTGGTGTGTGGCATGGGGGGGATGCCCCACATAAAGATACAGGAATATAAAGGAAAACCACAAAGGAGGAGAGTGGGAGAAAATGAAAGAAGAGAAACGAGAGCCTGTGATTCATGAAGGTCGCAGACAGTGTGCGTCTCTGGGGTGATTTAAAATGTTCACCTCCCACAAAGAGAGAGACAGACCAAAAGAAAACAGGAAGGAAGCGACAAAAAAAAGAGAGATAGGAAACGAGAGGAGCTGGAGCAGAGAGCAGTGGAAGCAGAAAGAATATAGGAAAACGGACGAGAAGAGGAGGAATAGGCGGAGGAGGAGGGGGATGAAATGGTGGGAGGAAGTGTGTCTCAGAGGACTGTGGTAGCAGCGTTTTGTGTTTGTGTGTTCTGTGTGTGTCTGTTGATATTTCACAGACCTGCGAGTGAAGCAGGAGCGGAAGGAGAGTCACTGTGTTGAAAATACATGGGAAAAATGGAAGATGGGGAGACGCATGATGGTGGCCCGTAATGACTCACTTCAGTATGTTCAGATAACACCCTTGCACATAATGATTTACTTCATTGGAGAGATTGAAGTTGGCATGTTCTGCGTGTAATTACATTTTCCTCTGTGCGTGCATGTTGAATACATTTTGCACAGCTTCATGTTTGTGCCTCGCTTGTTTTATTCAGGGCTTCCGTTGAAATATCTGAGAGTCGTTGCTGTTTTTCTGTTTATTTTCCACCGTAGCTTGTTCAGAGTAAAAACCTAGGGGAGATTCAAAGATCTGCTTTGAAAAACCCCTGACTCAAGTTACCATATTTCTGCTGACAGTCTGTAAATTGGATTTGAAAAAAAGAAAGCGCCCAGTCTTCCATTGCAAATTAAGATTCTGTGCCTAAAGATAAAGTCATTTTCTGCTGAGGTATAAACACCTGCTTTTTATCCAATTTGCTCACATTGTTTATAGACATTTTGAAATATTTTCTTCGTGCAAGTGTAAGAAACAGGTCTGCAGAAACCAGCCAATATTTTGTGTAATATGGGTAAAAGTTTGGCACAGTTAAGACCAATATTTTGCCATCTCTGATTAAGTTAAGGAAGTAGTCTGTGTTGAAATTCAATGGAGACTGTGTGCATGAAGGTTCTGCAACGACTTCACTGCCTCTGAAAACTTCATCAAAATATCTGCACCTCTGAGGTTTTTTCTGGCTGCCATATAATTAGTAGCATAGAATAATAAATTAATGTAATATATAAATAGAAAATGTTGTAGCTTGGATGTGTAGGTTTGTTCAGTTCCGTTGGACACAACATTAGTCACTTTTCCATTGGACTTATGCCCAAAACTTTACTGATTTACTAATTGTTGAAAAAACAGAAGTGTGTAATGTTGGTTTTTTCCATTAAATCACAAATGTGATGATTCGCTTATTTATTATCGCAAGATGACATGAGAAGTCATTCCATAAACATGGTGATGAATATAAATATCCTGTTGATTTACGGATATGTTCATTATTATTATATCTTACCCCTCTATCGTGTACTAAACAAAAAAAAATTATTCTGTATGTCCACACATACCATGTTTCCACGCAACTCTTCTTTTTTGCTTATTGTAATGTCTGTCAACAGCGAGGTTTTTTTTTTATTCTCATGACTCTTAGTTGCAGAAAAAAGATCTTTCCATTGCAGTTTTGCAGGATATACCAGTTGTGCTATGCTTGAAAAACCACCCCTTGCCCATGCAAAAACGTTTAATTGTAAAAGAGAGTTTGGGCAAAATTGTCGTTTTTCCACGAGCTAAATTTCTATGTGCAAGTTATATTTGCACAATTTCAGTGTCAATGGAAAAGCGACTATTGATGGTCAGCAATCATTATATAGCTGTGTGGTGAAAACTTATAAATAAAGTTACAGAAAAAAAAAAATTACAATTTCGCCAAAACTCTGTTTGCAATTAAATGTTTTTGCACTGGTAAGAGGTGTTTTTTCAGGCAATTAGTGGTCTGCACTTTTTTCACACCACCCTAGGGACTGCAATGAAAGTGATGCTAAGAAGTGTCAGGAATCAGGTATTATTGACAAATTTTACACAAAGAATAAAAATTATTCAAATTATCACCAAGCTATAGGAAAGTTAAAAGACCAATATCAGTCAGTCATTCAGATAGAGACAGGTTGATGGTCTCAGCCTCAGGTGACTATAACGTGCATTGACAATACTATGATACTTAAATCTTCTCAGTTAAGACTGAGTACTAGTCTGGCATCATCAGATCAATCCTCAGATCAGAACTGACGTGACATCTCTCACTTCATTTTCCATTTTCAGGCACTGGACTATGTTTTTGACCGTAATTTTTTATGTTCACCCATAAAGATCCAAACATCCACTGGTGACCAAAGTCATTCACTGATATGAACTGTTTAATACCTGCTGATCCACTTATCCTGGCAGTACATGTAAATAATTGATGTAAAATATAGTTTGTCATCTTTTCATGGTCATCAGATATGACCCATTTGGATGTTCAGAGGCTCCGTAGTTACCTGGGAAACACCATCATCTTCTACAACATTGATTCAGGAGTAAAACCCATAGAGCTGGACCAATGACAGTGGATGGAGACACTTATTTTATCTTTAGTTAATTATACGTTTTGCAGAAAAAAAAATTATCTTTGTCTTCAGTTTTCTCTGGTTTTGATGCAATAACCTTTGATTTTACTTTGAGGTTTCATGAGCATCTAAATCAGGGGTGTCAAACATACATACCAAAACTGGCCAAAACTGGCCTGCCAAAGTTTCCAACCTGGCCCACAGGATGATGTTCACAAAATTAAAAAATAGCACTGAAGACATTAGATATTGCAATTTTTCATGACTGTCAAATTGCACTATACAAATATTTACATTTAGAAACTATTGTCACCATGAAATGTGAATATCCTGAACAATTATGAGCAACTTGAACATTTTTAAGAAAAAAAAGTAAAATCTTAACAAAATAGTAGAACTTTACATTGTGTTAATAATAAGTTGAGACATAATGTTGTTGAAAGTTTACTTTTTACCTCTGCCAAGGAGGTTATGTTTTTGTCAGCGTCTGTCTGTCTGTCTGTCTGTCTGTCTGTTAGCAAGAGAACTCAAAAAGTTATGGATGGATTTTCATTTCACGGATTGTCAGAAATGGAATATCCTACAGATGATTAGATTTTGGTGGTGATCCGTACATTCAGCGCCATCTAGTGGATGAAAGTACAAACACTGCCTTGGCGGAGGTCTGCGCTCTCTGAGTGCTTCTCTAGTTTTTCTTAAGAAATGTCAGATTGTTCATGGTAGTTCAGGTTTGACATATTTTCACATTAAAACAAAGTGAAAAATGTGGATTATTATGTAAAGATTATTATGTCTAGGACTTTACTGATCTCCCCGTGACCCTAGTGAGGATAAAGCGGGTATAGAAAATGAATGAGTGACGAATGAATGAATTTTACTGTTTGTTTTTTTTTTTACTACTTACCCACTTGAGCTCACACTGGGCTGAATGCGGCCCCTGATCTAAAATGAGTTTGACACCCCTGATCTAAATCAAATATAGGAAATTAAATATAGGAAAATACATGATTTACAGTGAAAAATGCTAAATATAGAGGATAACATAATAAAATGGTGACAAATCACTTACAAAAGGTTAAATTGAGAGAAAAATGTATCTGGGAACTGACACAAAAGTAGCACTGGGTTTTCATTGGTTAAACAAAAAGTGATCCGTCTTATTACACAAATGGTGTCTTTGTTTGGATGGAACGGTTGTTTTCAGGCCACCAGCTCCTTTCTCTCTTCCTGTCAAGGCATGACTACTCTGCATCATGGGTCATTAGAGAGCCTGTTTATAGAGTCTGATAGCACTAAATGTGTTTGGTTCATTCACTTTAACCAGAAGAACTTTGTGCAAAGTGTTTTTGGTGCTGTTGTAAAGTCTTATGTCAGACTTGTTCAGAACAGGTTCAGCTGCAGATACTGTTGGTGATCGACCCGGTCTGGTCCCAGTGGGTGTCGGCAATGTCACACTTGATAAATTAGGAAAATTATGCCTGTTAGTGAAACTGTCATGCTCATTTAACCACATTATGTTGTTCTACCTTCTGCTCTTTACTGCTCACTTTAATGTTGTGTGAGAATTAAATGTACGTTGGATTGTCGAAGCTGTGACGCTGCAAGTAACTTTTTGCTGCTGTTTTAATGATTTAGTTGAAGCCTCTAATATTCTCTTTTAACTACTAGTGAAAGCCCAGATCCCTAAAATGGAATTTGGGCCAATCTTAGTTGTTATCAGAGTCAGGCCAAAATGCTTCTGGACCAGCTGGTAATTTTAACTTATGAAATCCTGTCAGAAGTATGGCAAAAACATCTTTATCATCAACTTAGGCCTCGTCTTTTGGAGAACACACGCTATCCAGTTTGTCTAATACTGTAACATCGTTCCAGACCAGTAGCAGCCATCTTGGTTTAGAAAGCTGCCTCAGTGGTACTCCTCTGTCAGTCCTCATATCAACCCTGCTCCACAGCAGATGAATGGCTGTGATTGGACAGACCAGTTTTTGGCCGGTGGTAAGTCTGTTTGAATGGGAGCGAGGCCAGACAATGAACAACAGAGCAAATGAAACATTAGTAAATGCAAATGCATCAGGTTCTCAGGCTAATAACACAGTATATTTGTAACTCAGAATTGACATTTATAAAACATGTCTTTTTAGCCTGCACTGCAAACAGCCACTGCTTTTTTGGTGAGGTGCTTTTTCATGCTCTTAAAAGAGATATTACATTGTAGGTTTTTGAAAAGATTCTTGATGTGTGCACCTTTTATCATCTATTTAAACAATTATTTGTCAGAAAGATTAAAACTAGTTCATAAAAAAATAAACCCAACCAACACTGTGTAAATTAAAATAGCTCCTGCAAGGAAGGAAGCTGAATTACACTCGGCCAGTGACAGGCTTGTGACTGCCTCCTACATCTGTTGAGTCTGCAGTGTTCATGCTGGTGACCAGTGATGCCAAATGCACAGTAATATCAAAATGTGGTGGGTTTCTGTTTAGTAATGATGCCATTTGGTGAATGAGCCAAAGTGCAGAACAGGCCCTTTGTGGGTATGTACTGAAGAGTATTTCATGTCAGACTGGCAGAGGTGGCTAATGTATTCACACATCTTAAAATGTCATCCTACAACTGTGACTAATTCTGTTACTGTAGATTTACCTCACCTTGATTTCCATCTTGTTCATGGTTAGACTTATAAGTTGCCTTTTTTGTTGATGTAGCAAGTTTTAGTCTGTTATATCTGCATATTCACATGTGTGATGTTGGTGCTTGTTTCCTTTTATAAGCAAAAAGAAAGCAACTTGAAGTTGACGGTGTTGCCTAAATTTGACAGCACTGCTGCTAGAAAGAAAAATAGCAGGAAAATAGAACACGAAGTGCTCGAAGGTTCTCACCCTAGGTGACTTTTCAGAGAAGGGTCAGAAGACAAAGCAGGTGGACGACTGCAGAACAAGCTTGAGCTGTATGAGGGCAGGCAGGATTAGATGGGAAGGACGTCGGTAAGCACCTGTTCCTCTGATTGATGTGTCCTGGCTCCTTCACTGTGTCACCGGTCACTGCTCACGATCCCCTGCTGCTTTCTTGTCACATGCGCTCACGCACACGCATGCGCACATTTCACATATCTTATTTAATTCAGCCAAACACCAAATGCTCTGACAGGCTATACTTGAGTTTCCCCCCTGTTCTTCACTCAGTGTGTGTTTGTGTGTGTGAATGTCCTTCAGAAAGCAGAAAGGAGTAGAAATCACTCTGTTTGGTTGCTAACAGGTAGCTGCTCCACTGTGGCTTTTCCCCCCTCAGACAGACTGACAGAAACATTGTACATTCTCCACGCTGCCGCCCTGAGCTGTCATGTTGTCTGTCCCGCGGCTGCAGTCCAAAGAGTTGTACCTCCATTTCCCAGCATCTATTCAAGGCAGAGACAGTTTTGGCAAGAAGGAGAGCAGAAATCAGGCAGCTTAGACCCTGTTGCTGCTGAGCCACTCCCTGATTCTCAGCCCTGGAGTGACACATAAGGCTGCAATGAGTCAGAGCTGCTTAAGGTCTCATTTTCCTTTAAAGCACAAATTCAGTCACTGGTGTAATTATAGAATTGGAGATACAGATAGAAATCATCAGCTTTGTTAATGTAGGAGGCCTGTTTTGCTCCTGTGTTTACAAATATTACTAATGCAAATCAGCATCGAATAAAGAGGAGGAGAAATATTAATAAGTGAGATTAAGCTGTTGGCAAGGTTCTGTATTAAAACAACTGTCAATCACAGTGAGAGCAATAGCATCCTCCAACTTTTGAATTTAGGTGATGAGGTCTTCTTGAGCTTCAGATCATGTTTTCTTTACCTCAGTGAAACCTGCTGTAAAAAAAATAAATGTTAATCCATTGCTGTCTCTTTATTCTGTATTTTTATTCTTATGCTGTCTCTTCTTGACTTCAAAACTGATTCTTTGTGTGTGTGTTTTTATGAATGAGCAAAATGATTGCATGCAGACCTCATTTATTTGTTTATGTACACTGTACATGAAGTTGGAATAAAAAATTGTAACTGCTTCTCAAGAAATAATGGTGACAGGATGAATAAAGTGTAACTGGGACTGAGTATGTAATCATTTCCCCTGCTGGAAGGTGATTACTGATGTGTATACATAGGAATAAAAAGAGAAATATGTCTGAAGAGAAGATTGTTCTAACATTGTGGATAACAGTCTATATGCATGTAAAATTATTCTTCTATTTTCAGTATCTTAGGTTATAATCTTGTTTGTGTTGGTGTTTGTTATTCATACGTATCTAATTAATGTTTTATGTTTCATATACTCAGGCACACACACACAGCTGTTCATTTCAACTCACATATTCCACAAAAGCAATAAATGTTTTGCCCATAACCCCAAATAAGCTATATTTGTGGTGTGGAAAATGCAAATGCATTGATTTTCAGATGAATTGATTCTTATTGCATTGTAGATAGAGTGAACACAACTTATTTCATGTTTTGTGTGGTCATTTCATTTGCCCATAAAGTTGGAATAATTTTGCTTTCAGGCACACTCCTCTTTTTGTTCCTGTTTGTACATATCAGTAATCGCCTTTGACTATGTGCAATGATTACATACTGAGTCCCAGTTTCACTTTATAAATCAAGACTAAATCACATTGTGGCGATCATTTCATGAGAACAAGTCAAAAATATTTTCTTCCAACTTTAAGCGCAACATCGTATATGAAATTCTCAAATTAAAGCTTCAACAGATTCACAAAAAAAGTGGTCAAATATCAGCTATGAAGGAATAGTAATGAGTTAAAATAGTTAAATGACAATGTGATGGAGAAAAAAAAGCGGTTTTAATCACGGTTTGCGACAAAGGCAGTCATCCAGGAGAGGTCTAGGAATTCAGGAGCAAAGATAAGTGAAATGTGAGAAAATTATGGAAATGTTTATCAAGTGTTAAATAAAGATAGGAAGGGATTTGGATATTTCAGCCTCAGTGGTATAGAATAGAATTATACAATTTAAGGAATCTGCATGCATTTCACTCTGATGGCAAAGGTTTACGCATCAGTTGAACCCTGTGATATAAGGAGCCATCATTCATGCACCGCTGATAGAACCACATGACTTAGAAATGCTACCTTTGTCACACACCATAAATAAATAAATGCATACATAAATACATAAAGTTAATTTATATAGCACGTCTCACAGGAAGAATTCACTAAGTGTTTTACAGTAAAATCAGAGGTAAGATACATAGACAAAGACCACACAGATACACACAGAGACACAGACATATAACAGCAAGTTACATCCACAAATCACACAGCGTTTATATAACCTTCTTAGACTTACATTTTATTTTCATTTGAGCGCTAAAGTATCTTTTTTCGATAACTAACAACAGCTCTCCTCTCATAAGGAATACTAAAAATAAAACCAAATATCTCTGCTTGGCCCTAAAGCAAGGTAATTATGTGCTTTTTAATGCCTGTATTTTAAAAGAAATGCCAAAGTTGCAGCATGCTATGTTATGAAAAATATGCAGTGGTTCAGATCTAACTAAATTTTCCAAAGAAATGATATTTAGCAGTGTTGATTAAATATCTTAGTAAATAAGAAACAAGGTGTAATATCTTAGAACACTATAAATAGTTCCTCCTAGTGCTTTTAATAACTTAAATGTGTTACATTGTTTGAAATACAAACTGCACAGTTGTATCTTAAAGTGTGAATGCAGGAACAGGATTACTGTTTCCCTATTAAAATGAGCATCTCTTAGCCTCCATCACAACTCTTCAACACCACTTTTCTCTGCCAATTCTGTCTTGTCCATCTGTGTCTCACACTACTTCCTTCATCTCTCTCTGTCTCTGACCTCACCATAATTCCCTCTTTTCTCATCAGGATATCATTCTTTCTTTTTCTATCAACCCCCTGTTTTCTTCCTTTTTGCTTTGCCTGCCTCAGTATGTCCATCTGTTGTGCTAAACCAAGCAACTGATTGTATTTGAGGCTGCTGGTGTGGTAAATAATCAAGACGCAGATGCTAGTTGGCTTGAGGAAGGTGTGTGCATGTGTGTCTATGGATTCGAGGGTTCTGCTGGCAGGGCAAGAAGGACGTGATGTTTTGGAAGGGCAGGCAGGGACTAGGACAGAGGCTAAGACTTAGACTTCAAGTCTCTGATTGGCCTGAGCCTCATGAATCATTTTAACCACAAACATGCACCCGCAACTACAAATGCACTCACCTACAAGAGAGTAAATGCACTTGTATTTCCATTTTAATGGATGTGTCCATTAAACACATTGCAAATGCATCGATTTACTCACCTATACCACTGCACACACACACATTGGCATACTGATTCAAGCACCAAAAATAGCACCGCTGATGCATATGCAAACATGTTGCTACACACTGACATCTTCCCTACTCACACTGTACACATTCAATAGATAAAACCACAAATCCATCCTTGTCATTTCTTGTTGTACATTTCTCTGTTCTTTCATATCTTCTATATTTATCTGCCCTCATAAACCCAGTTTGTGGATGACTGTGTCTCTGCATTGATCGCCGTGTGCCCCTGCAGTTTGACATGCAGCAGCTGTCTCTGGATGAGCTGAAGCAGGTGCTGTTCCACGCCTTCAGGGACCACCTGACAATGAAGGACATAGAGAACATCATCATCACCGAGGAGGAGAGCCTCAATGAAACCTCAGGGAACTGCCCTGAGTATGAGGGAGGTGAGCAAGCTGTTCTCAAAGAAACTCTACAGTTATAAATACCTGTAGTTACTGAACCATTATGGTGTTTTATTTATCTGCTATATTTGGTTGTAATGTCAGATATTTTAAACACTGAAACATGTCAACTGCATATTATATTTGTGATGAAATACATTGATGCTGTTGATGAAACACAAAACTGTACAGAGTCTGTTTTTTAGAGGTGACAATGGCTCACACCACCTCTTGTTTTGATTTAAGCTGAGCCATCCCAAGTCAAAGCAGCTGTTTGGGGTCACTCTACCTGATAAAATGTGTGTTTAAAAAAAATCAGCGTCAAATACTGTCCAAGAGGTGTGCAGCCCACATTCAACAGGAGTCTATCAAGCCTTTTTTTTAGCCCTTTTTTTTTTGTAACTGGCTGAACTGAATCTGTTCCATCACTGTACTCAGAACCAGTAGATTCATCTGAAATAAAAAGTTACAAAAACATGTCTTTGACCAGAGCCTTGAGCTGATAGATCTGATTTGATCTGATCTAGCATATTACAACCCCAAAGTCAAACAGTAATGCAAGTGGCGTGAGTGATCGAGGCACCTGCAGAATTGTTGTTATTGTGAATACTGTCAGCTGGCTCTGGCAGGTTTGACAAGTTCTTCAGGACCTCAGTTCCTCAATGGAAAAGACTTTAAATATTCTACAAATATTCTAAATATAGCGTCTATTTCAGGTCAAATTCTTTTTTTGTGTTAGGGCTTACACACTGACTCTTTGCAGCCTCCAGTTCTGCATATAGTAGCTGTCTGAGTTTCCTGTGGATGTCCTGAATAACTCCGATTTCACACATCCACACCCAGCTCAACCCTCCTCACCACTCTTTCTGTCCGGTACTGGCTTTATAATTCTTATATGTTTTGAACTGTGGGCCCAGAAACGGTGGCATTTCAACTGACACAAATAAGGGGAAAAAAGTGTTTCTAGAGTTTTAAAGTCTGCCCGTATCTCTAATATAATCTGAATTCTAAATAGTTCTAGAGCTGTGCTTGTTGATTGGTTAACTGCAGTAGCATAGGCACAGAAAACAATGGATTCTTATTATTATTATTATTTTTGTCAATGGTAATTAAACAAAAATACAACAATGTGTTTCTGTCGATTTAATCAATTCCCACTATCTGTGTCGGAGCTGGTCTGCATTCATGTGCATTGATGAAGGCTGTCAAACCATTGTTAGATCACAGTCCAATTCTCTGCATCAGTGGATCAGCAGCAAAAAAAGTAATGTTGCATAAAAAAGTCAATAGTATTGGTTTTGCTGAGTTGGTTGGGGCTTCAAGTCCAATTCTGTGTATAAAGGCTTGGTCTGGCTGTGCTTATTATACCACATAGATTATAAATACTGATATAACCAAAGACAGGTGTGCATATCATCTTACAGAGGTTTGTAGTTACTTGCATACGTACAAAAAAACCTGCCATAATCAGTATCTAGTATATTTATTGGGTCCGGCCATGTGAAATCACTGAGGGTCTCACAGGTGACCATCTTCAATTTGCTTTATATTTTCAGAAAATAATGGTATTAGTCTTTGTAAACACCTTAAAAATTCAGTCTTGTATCATCATCAGCTTTAGAGATATCTGAGCTTTGGAAATTGAATGTGCCTAAAAACTAGCGGTACAAGAAAAGATGTCAGAATCAATAAGTAAGTAATTCCTTTTGAACGGTGAAATACAGTTGCATATTTGCTGAATTATAGCCTGTTGAAAACCATAAAATGTGAATGGTGTTTACAAGAACTAATAACATTATTTCCTTAAAGAATGAAGCATATTGGAGATGGTTGGTCTGGAATATCTTCAGAAATCTGGTGATTTGGAGTACATTTTTCCACTGATGATATGAACTTGACAATGAAATGAATATGTCACTTGTTACAAACTCTTCTCCCCTGCCTTCTCTCCTGTACCTCTTAACCCTTTCATGCACGACTTATCAGAACCTCAGTTGCGATTTTTTTCCCCGCAGTGTTTTTATTTCTCTTCAGGCATGAAAAAACAATGTGATTGAAATTTTTTTATGACCCTATTTTTCATGGAGTTACAAAAATGTCCACTCAGCTGGACACCATGCTTTAAATTTTTGACATACCCTGTGAAAACTATGAAATAAAAACATTTTTCACGCAGCTAATCTGATTATTCTCACATTTTATCATACTCTAATACTGGTAGTTACTAACTTCATGGAGATAATATACAACAAAAAACCCTTTGATTAAGAAAACTGTTAATTACAGTCTAATAGCAATTAGCAATTGCTTTACACTAAAGCATGTTACTGCAGATAGGATTTATCAAGAACAGCAAAGTTACAGTAATGGAATGAATTGCAGTTTATGGGATGATGCATAAGCGTCCACTGAAACTAAAACAATACCCATGAATATATAAGAGAACAGCTGGAGAATACCTGTCCACTGTAGTGACCGGTATACGAGGGGCGTTCAATAAGTAATGCCTCTGACCCACTTCCAGTTGTCTGATCGAGCTGAAATTTTGCATGTGCAATGATTTATATCTCTATGGGTTATGTGGCA
>JAQQZY010000007.1:24668893-24686768 GCA_030068375.1 Ostorhinchus rueppellii | reverse complement strand
CCACAATTAGTTCAGAGCTGTAATTTGCCACATAACCCATAGAGATATAAATCATTGCACATGCAAAATTTCAGCTACATCAGACAACTGGAAGTGGGTCAGGGGCATTACTTATTGAACGCCCCTAGTACATGAAAGGGTAAATGACCTGTTGAACATGACGTTAAGCTTGAATCAAGAAATAAAACACATTTCTGTGGTGTGATCAGGTTGCTCCCTTGCCCCACCCCAATTTACCACATGTGCTTGGTCCTGTGTGTAACTCTTTGTCTTTTGGGCTTCTGCTAGAGGCTTCTTTTTTTTTTTCACAAATTTCAACACATAGACTTCGACTACAGGTTGGAATTTGTCTTTTTTTCTCACCTCAAACCCTGATGTTTCCTTTTCCTATCTGCGCATCACTGCAAATCATCACTTACAGCTGTACCTGTATCCCCATGTTTATGTCCTGTGTTCTACGTGATCTTGGTTGATTGTAATCTGGAATACAGTGTCGTTGCTCTGAAATATGTGCAATGACAATAAAGACAATTCTAATTATAAGACAGTTTTTCTTACAATATCCAAGGCTCCAAAATACACCAATAAACTGCAGTAGAGTTAAGTAAAAACATGCTGTTCGAGTGATAAAATAAAAGTAGATATTATGATGTTGAGCTTTCTGTTTGTATATAATGATGAAATGCTTGGATTTATCTTTATCTCCTGCTCCCAGTGTTTATGTTAAATGAACTTGCCTCCTGGCTTTGGCTCTGTGCAGCACCAAGACTAGAGCGGAGAATGTGAGTCTGTGTTGTGACAAAATAGTATTTTCACTATCAGTTAATCTGCTGATTATTTTCTAAATTAAGTGATAAATCATTTCGTATACAAGATAAGGAGACTTTTCAGTTCAATGCAGTTCCAGTGTATGAAGCAGGTACAATGAAAAGGGATGTTTTGATCTGGTGCAGATGTACCACAAAAAAAAAAAAAAAAAGGAATTTTTCAACCAAAGCTTGGTTCTTATGTTAAAATAAAGATCATGTTTAATCTAACTGTCATTTAATTGGTTCATTGTATCAGTTCTGTTATATATGTAAAGACCATTATAAGGCAATAAACTCAGAAGTAGCTGACAACTCAGATAACGCAATGAATAAAACAGGGTCTGTATTATAAAATCCTGTGAAATCTACCAGAACAATAGAACATTTTGGGTGGGAGATAAAGTTAAGCAGAGAAAAATGGAGCAGGAAATACTCCGGAGTGAGAGAAGAAAGTTCAGATAAGAAAATTGATATCTCACATTGCAAGAGAAAACTCAATCTGAAGTCTTTAGCTGAATAAAGTGGGAAAGATAAAGCGAGAGTGTTTCACATCCCCAACTATCAGGGAGAGAAAATCATACTTCCTTATACATTGAGTCCAAGGACTTGTTAGTGACTTTCAGTCTTTCTTCGGCGAGATTGAAGGTGACATCCTTCATTTCCTGTCTACAGCTGTATCATCAACAGGAATAGTCATCAGGTTTCTACAGTGTTACTCCTAAGATGCAAATCCATGAAAACATTTGTAATGTTAAATAACAAAGTCTACTATTCTCAAGGTCATGCATGCAATTCCATGATTTTCAAAGCCAGAAAAAGACAGGGGAGCTGTTTGGTGTGTCTGGTGTCCCATGTTTGAGCGTCAAAGTGGTAACACAGGCTTTTGTTTAAGGGACAAGGAGTGAAACTAAGCCTTAAATCTGACCCGTGTTTGCTATGGTACAGAACTCGAAATTGCCTTCTATCCCCCAAGCGAGACGAGGACAAAGGTAAAAGGAAATAAAAAAAAAAAAACTACAAAACTTGGAAAGTCTTAATAAATCCATTGGGTACTGGCCTGCAATTTTGGGGAGACCTAAAAAGAGACAGCAGGGAGGAAATGGGGAAACTTGGTGGAGAAGGGACAGTGAAGAGAGAGATAAGAGGCTAAAGAAGGGATCAGAGAACTGCTGGCTTGGCACTCTCTCAAAAGTTTCTGGTGTTGAAGGAAGGGTGTGTCGAGGAGCTAGACAGAAGAAGAAAAGGACATTAGAAGGGATGAGATAGAGCCAGCAGAGAGGATAAAAAGAAGATGAAGAGGTGCGCAGTATCTCTGGTGAAGAGCAATTGTAGATCATTCCTCCGTGCGTTTAACCCTCTTCCCATATCCTCACTTTTTTTCCTTTCATGCTTCCTTCCCATCTTCCTCCTGTCCAATGGGACTTCAGTGCCTTTCAGAGCCCCTCTTAGATCTACCACTCAGAGCTCTGACTTGATTTATTGATGCACTGTGTGATTCTAACAAACTGAGACAAGGGGACTGACAGGAGGAAACTTTTTGTTGTTGCTCTTGCTGCAAGGCCTTGTTGGAGGACACATCTGCTCCTACCCTTTTACTCATCTTCCTCTTTCAATCTCCAGATATTAATCATTAAAAAAAAAAAAAAAAAAAAAAAAAAACTCCTCTTGTCTTTGGTTTTGCTGTACCGTGCAGATTTCAGCTTCTATCATTGATTTTACTAAGAAGACATAACTTTAATTCCAGACACAAGTTACTAAAAGTGCAATGAAGGCAGCATACAGAAAACGTAGCAGCTGTTTTGTCAAAGCTCCTTCCTTGTTCATGTCAGAAAGTGAAGGCACACTTTGAGTAAATTATCTAAAGCTGTAATGCGCAAACAAATGAGGTAAATTGAGATTTTGTACTGGAATACATACCATCATTACGGTACAAA
Organism: Ostorhinchus rueppellii; assembly: GCA_030068375.1. Taxonomy (NCBI): domain Eukaryota; kingdom Metazoa; phylum Chordata; class Actinopteri; order Kurtiformes; family Apogonidae; genus Ostorhinchus; species Ostorhinchus rueppellii. The sequence goes on along the minus strand of JAQQZY010000007.1, from coordinate 24,684,025 downwards.
TCCAAATACTTCCATTAAAACTGCAGAAGTAGAAATCAGGGCTGAAACTCCAGAATTGAAAATATACATGTACACCTTCCATCTGTAGCGCTTTCCTAAATATAAGTACGCACAACTTGACACCATTTCACAATGATATGGAAAAATGAAGCCATTGAGACATGAAATGGAGCCATAGTGCCATGTCCAGGTCACATCTGACTGAAATCGATCAGCACCTCATACTTAGCTGTCAGTCAAGTATTTAAACCCTTACCTGCCTGAACAGACCGTGTGATTAGACAGGGTGGTGGGACAGGTTTTCTACAGACTGAAAACACAGACAAGCAGTAGATCCAGCTGTCCCGTATCCTCTCAGACCACTTGATTCACAATAGACCGGAAGGTAGTGATGGAATTTGTGCCCAGTGAAGCATAAGACTCATGCCAGTTTAGCTTCTCAGCGTCACTACTTCGCAAATAACAATACACTTTGACATGGAAGTTACAGCAAAAGAATGTATGTTTAAATATCATAAAGCATTGTTTTTGTTCTTGGTTTTACCTCAGTCTTTAAAGTGATTAAAACTGACACCGCCATGTGATCAATAATGCTAATCCTGTCAATGCTAAATAATGCTTTTAGCCATTTTAGAGGTTTCATTTCTTAATTTCTTCTCACTTGCACAAATATCATGATGTGTCATAGATGACTGTCTTGGACTGTGTTGTGGATTTGTTGAGTGTGACACCTGCCATCAGCTTCATGAGTTATTCTTCGATTGTTTCTGTCATACTGCGAGTTTGAAAGAGGAATTCATTGCTGGTATTAGTCCTTCTGTAAGATCTGTTAATAGCACCAAAATGCAGAAAATCATGAGACATATCCTTTATTAAGACAGTTGTTTGAGACTTGTAGACTTTATGAAGTCGGCCTTATTACCACCAATGTATGAGGTCAAGGTTTTCACTTACTTATAGTATATACAAATGAACATAGCACTCTGCAATCTGCTATAGAAAACAACATAACTGTCAACAGTCTCGAGAAAAATAGAGTTTCAAGTCAAAAGAGCGACAGACACAGGGTAAATAGGAATCATCACTTCAGTCAGATGTCAATGTCCTTTGTCATAAGATGTCCGTGTAATTCCCTGAGACACAAGTGGATTTGGCCAAAAATATGTTATATGAAGACACAATGACCTTTGACCTCTGTCTACCAAAATATAATTCATTCATCTTTGAGTTCATGTGACTATTGGTGCCAGTCTTGAAGAATTTCCTTCAAGGCATTTCTGAGATATTGTGTTTTAATCCTAATGGGACCCAGTAATGGACATACAGACCTTTTCATAGAGATGTCTGAATGAATCTAGAAAATACACTGAAATAGAAATCATTACCTGAGAATCACGTACTAGGCCAAAGTGAAAACATGTTCAAAGTCTTGATGTAATTGGGCTGTCTTGCATCTTTTCTCTTTTCAGTACATCCCAAGAAGAAGAATCGTCAGACGTGCGTCAGGAAAAGCCTGATCTGCGCCTTCGCTATGGCTTTCATCATCAGTGTCATGCTTATCGCAGCCAATCAAATGCTGCGGAATGGCATGGAGTAACCAATTGCACTGTGAGCATGGGGAGTGGACAGAATAGCCATGACCTCACATCTTGTCTTTACAGCCAAAGCTGGACCAGCCACAACCCAAGCACTTCTCTGAACAATCAGTTGTGTTTTTTTGTTTAGTTTTCAGTTTAACTTCTATAAGCAGTATGTAAGTGCAACGAGGAGAGATCTATATGTTTCCTATTGAAGATGTCACCTTGTAAAGTTACTGGACTTAGTGATTTTAAGGAAACTGAACAGAGAAGGAAATATGTTTTTATATATTAAATTGTGATAAGAGGATTTTATTTTGCTGTTTTCAAGACAGAGACCACCCTTTAAACTTGATTTTCTAATTACCTAAAATGTTTATAACATTTATCAGGTGCTTTGAGCCATTATTAATTTAAATAAAAAAACTGGATATTATGGACAACTGCATACTTACCCCAAAAGAGTCACAATGAATGTGCATTAAGTGAATGTGGGCACTGAATGTTGGGCACAGCATTGAACTGCATTTTCTTCATTTTTTTAATCTCACCTCTCATCATTTATAAACATCACACCCTCTGTTAAATGTCTGCATCCTTGGCTCCGTCCAATAATACTGGGGCATATGAAATTTTTATGTGTATCTTCAAGGAGCACAACTCAATACTCAGTGAGGGACCAGTCGAGAATAATCACAGCCACGCTAGCTCTACAGGACTGATTTATTACTTACAATTTGTGTGGCTGCATATGGACAGTTTTGTCGATTTGAATCATGTTAACTCACACTGAATCAGGCTCAGAGTTTTAAATATACAGAGGTTTCAATTAAGAGACACCAAAAACGTCTAATGATTGAAGGTTTTGACTAATAAAAGGACTGGATCAAGGGAATTTTTAGGTACATATTGTAATAAAATGTTTAACTTATGCATTTCATTATGATAATACTGCCCAAATGTGGTAAATGGAGGCCACACAGAAGCATGCCAGTATCTACACTGCCATATGAAACCACACCATAATTACTCCAGAATCCAGATCCCTGTGGATTTCATTGTATATAGAGCACTACTTAGCTTGTGTAATGTATTACTCCTTTCAACAGCAGAATGTATAAAGGATAGAAACTAGTGAGATATATCAGGGATATAAAGTAGAGCTGTGATGCGCTGTTGGTACAGCTGTTATCTTGGAAAAGGTTGCATCCTGGTGGTTTAAATCAGAACTGCAGCTAAACGCTTGAACAACCATGTTTACAAGGTGTTCAGAAGTGTAGAACAACACCACTGAATTTAACTTCAGTATGTGACGGGAATATGTCACAAGGGCAGTTTTGTGTGGATCGGTGAGCATTCATGTCTATTTCCTAAAGCAAAAAAAGGAAAAAAAATAAAAATAAAAACAAGCTTTGTTTTGTTGTGTTCCCCATAACTCAAACTGTTGTCACTTTGAACTGACAAGCTGAAGGTGACTGCTGCCGTACCTGGGGAAGTTTCTGGGGTCATAGTTATGTTTTATGGTTCAGCCCAGATAACACCACAGCTTTATAAGCTTCTAGGGATGAAGAAATGGGGAGAGGCTTACAGGCGTTTACAAGCACCGTTTTTTTCTAATGGGGCCACTCTGAACTGAACATCCCAGTGACACCACAGAGTAAACTTAAGGATGTCACTGTCACTGTCGATGCCACCTCTGACACAGAGTTGCTGATGTTTCTCAATACAGATTGAAAAATGCAGTATGCCATAAAAGCAACATAAAGTATGTGGAATGCTTTGTTATAGGGTGCTCCCTTTGGACACCACTGTAGTGGAGACTGAACCCGTGAATACCTTGGAATCTTTTAATTTTTTTTGTTTGTTTTTTGTTTTTTTGCAAAACAGTGCATTTCATTTCAATTATTGTGCAGCTGTGTAAGCTTAAATCCTGTCCAAGTCAGACAGAAGGGAAAGAAGACACGAGTGGTGAGGGCTTTCTCTTAAAACAAAAAATAGCTTTGTAAGATCAAGTACCACAGTAAAAATGTATTATACTGTAAATCAGTATGCATGTTGTTGTTTAGATTTTCATGTCTATGAAAGACAGGGAAATCCATTTAATCTTTCTTTGTGGTGGCACAGCCTTGATTTCAATGTAGGTATGTATGTACTACTGTCACATATTTGACTTTCCAATTTATACTGTAATAGCCATTTTTTCTAGTTTCTACCAGCTATTAATCAAATCAGAGTGCAGGAGAGGGCATTTTCATAAATATGCAAATACAAGGTCACATCATCATCATCATCTCTGTTTCACACCATCTAGGTTAGAATCTCTCACTGTGGATGGTTAAAATTGACAATGAATACAGTATATTGTGTGTTTTAGTCACATTAGGTTTGTATGGAATGTTCTCACTGCCTCATAGTCCTGTATAAACTGCTGTAAAATGTATGCTATCCTTGTAAGTCAGTTTATGTCTTCGATATTCTCAGCACATTGACATCTGACCGACGGACCATGTTTTCACCTTTGTCTGTTAGCGTAATGGTCCTTTTAAAACCAGCATAGACCACTTTATCTTAACAATTCTCAAATATTTGTGCCATTCAGACATCCTTGCATGGCTATGTGAGGGAAAGTCGTTTGAAAGACCTTTTATCGACACTTTTGAAGTTTACATTATTATACTGTACATCTGTAACAGGACGGGATCAGTTCATGATTTTCATGTTTTTGAAAGTTGCTTTTGAAATTTGTTTTTACCAAAACATGTTTTTACCTTGTAGATTGTATAGATAAAAACTAAACACAGATATGTAATATGACCTTGGCATGCTGCTTAGAAAAGGAGAAAGAAAACAGCAATAGTTACCAACTGAATGGATATTTAAAAATGCAAATAACAAATTTAATCAGTTTAATCTAAAAATATATCCATATATGTTTATGCAATAAAACCTTGTTTTGATAGAAAAATCAGGCATTTGTGTTTATTTATGGAAAACGTCCTGCTTTGAGATGTTGAAATAATTCAGTCTGATTTTTTCATGAGTCGTAAGGTTATGAACAACTCTAAGGAAATACTGGTTGCTTCATTTGACCAACAGTCTATAATCCAGAGATTTTAGTTTACAATGATACAATTCATACAGCAAATCTATAAATGAAAGACAATAGGTAACTGTTGTAATATATATATATATATATTTGGTATTTTTTCTTGAATTGCTGATAATCACTTATTGTTCATGATCACAGCACTGTGAGGTTTTATGATACAGTAACAATCTAATAATCGCTGCTAAATTCCCCATATATCAGTGTAGCAATGGTAAAAGATTCCTTTTCTTTGAGAGGGCTAAACAAGGTGTCGAGCAGAAATACCATCTCTGACAGTTACTTACTGTGCAGCAATCCCTTATCAGTCAGTATGAAGCAGGGTTGCTGCTTTGCTTGTCAGTTTTCATTACAGTAGCAGTGTTTTTATAAATACCAGCACTAAAAATAGAAGAACAACACAGGGTGCTTCTACTTAAGGGGCCTGTGCTGAATTTCTCCAAGCAGGTCTAGTGTGCATCCATGCCTCTGTATATGTGAGATCACACAAACAGACCCACATAGGAGAGAATGCTTTTCATTTGCCGACTTCACCTTCTACCGACTGCTTTAAGAAATGCATACAAAGGTGCTCACACTGCAGTCAGCATCTTAACAGTCAGGTTAGATTGGATCAGAAGGGAATTCCTGCAGAGATGTGTTGGCTTGTGTAATCATTCTCAATCATGATAATTAGGCAGTAGCTATAGGTCAATGACAAATAGTCAATGGGGCCATAATACAAGTAGCTCATTTGAAATGGGATTAGCCTTAGCAGACGCCCTCAAAGCCCATTAGCCACCAGATAATGAACCAAAACATGCCATTAAGTGGACAAACAAGGCATTATGCTAAGTGTAATGATCCAAGTAGACAGTTATAGCTTTCCTTGGTTGGAATTGTTTAGTCTTTTTTCTGTTTCCTCTGTGAGATGAAAGAGTTGGGCAAAAGAGATGATTCAATCATGAAGACCCATTAAGGAGCAAGTTAAGGAAGAAGTGCTTATAATTGGCTGCTGTTTAGATTTTATTTCAGTGTGCTGTGTAAATTGATTCAGGAAGAACCAATTGTGAAGAGTCAGACCATGTCAGATGAAAGTCAGTAAAACATACAATTAAAAGATGACTGACGCTGTTATGCAGAAAAAAAAAGATCACTTTAATATGAGGTATTCATTGCAGGCTTGTTGCTCTTGTGAACCTTTAGAACAAAAGGCTGATTGAACACACATTCATGCAGACAGCATGAAAGTAAAACACTGTACTTTGTCCTCACACTCCAAATGATCACAAAATACAGTTTGATGATGTAAAATAAAACCTATAAATCCCTGTTTATAGTAAGATGTAAAGACATTATAACAAACTGTTTTCCCAGTCAATTTGAAAAGGATCTTATTCAGATTTAATTAAAGAAGACTGCTTGTGGTCTCATGCCAATTACTGTGAAAATAGTGTCCAGGCAATACTGACTGACAAAACATTAACACTGCTTATAAACTATTTGAACACACAAATGGGTGTTTCCAACTAATGGCACAGAATACAAGAACATTCTTTCAAACCAGTAAAAGGCACAAGTGTAACAATGTTCAATTTAGTCCATGAAATGCTCACATTACTTAAATACTGTATGCTGAAAAATCATTTGTATTGTAGCGTGAGTACTGATGGTAATAAATAACAGCTCCGAGCAACACCTCCTCTTGGATGTTAAAGTGTAACCCACTGTAATAAAAACCTTTAAAATCTAAAACACTATTTTAGTAGCATTATGTCTTCCTGCACATATTAAGGCAAAAATATACTGCTACTGAAATTATACTAAAGGCCACAGGCCCATTTGTTCTGAGTTTAGCTGAGAATTCACTTGTGTTTCCAAATAACTGTCCATTGAAAATAAAGAAGGTTGCATGGATTTGATGAGATAAAGTCACTGCACCCTGATTCATGGTAGCGGACTTTGGCATGTTCTCCTTAAAAGATGGCAGTGAGAGCCGATACAAAGGTCAATGAAAGAGAAAAACAAGACAGGAAAAGGGCATGAAAAGACAAACTGGAGGTTGCTGGTGTAGATGTAAAAAGAGATGGGAGGTAAGAAGACAGAGGTAAACAGAGAGGACAGTGGGGACAGACAGGAGCAGAGAAGAAGAAAAAAAAAGGTCAAGTTCAAAACTCAGTGTGTGAGTGACTGTAGTCCCGGCTGCCTGCTGGATTCTCACTGGGCTTCATGAAGATCCCTTCCATGGCTTTCCACAGGCTATGCTGGCTGGGGCTGCTCATGGCATGGACTTCCCTCTGGCCCTGGATCGGCCGTCCGTACTGCTCACCCGTCACTGACAGCAAAGCGTCAGTGGCCCTGTGACGGAAGTGGACGGCCTCTTCACGTTTCCATATGGTCCCCCCACACTGTACTGTCCACTCATCGAGGTGATCACCTTCCCCTTCTTCACCAAATGCACTCACCTCCTGGAAAACCAAAAAAAAAAAATGCTATTTATAAATATTTTTCCTTTCAAATATCAAATACCTTCAAAAGTGCCAGATTATACATCAGGTGATTAAGAGAGGCTAGACAGTCCAAAGTTGACTCTATTAGTGGGTAATGTGCATAAAATCAATGACATAAACTGGGCTATTGCACTGAGAGTAATATTTGCTGCTCAGGGATTTTATTCACTTCATTAAAAAGTGCCATAAAACAGATGAGGAGGTGACTGATTTGCAGGATTGTTCAAGGTTGCAAAATAATTTAACAGTCTTGATTTAAACAATGTGACAAAATCTCTGACAAGTGACAATATTTTTTATTATCTCAAGGTAGACATCCTTCACCCCATTATATTTTAGGTGGACAGTGTTATGACACATTCTCTTGATTGCAGAGGTTTTTCCCCTGACCTGAGGCTATTTTCCCACAGAATGTGGTACATTTGCTGAAGTGCAGGAGCTGCTGTCAAATCAGGTTCCCAGCAATGCCCTCCTGCTGTTGCTCAATCTGCACTAAGTGTGAAGGGCGTGTCTCTGACATGTCATTATATAATGAAATGGTATGGTATGGTAAGTAATAAAATTAATAAGTAGCTGTAAGTTTGCATAAACATCTTTATAATGAACTAATGTTCATGCAATGTTTAATGTCAGAACCACTTATTTACATTGACATATATCCAAATAATTCCCTAAATCTATGCGAGTTAACTCTATGTATTCCTAGTACCACATAAGACCCACCTGGTTTGAAGACAGCGGGGATGCAAAGTAGTGGCTATGGAGGTTACGACCTGTATTGACATGGGTGAGGCGAATAGTCTGCCCACACTTCACTGGGGTACCTCGATGACACACAGTGTCTCTTGTCCCACGAATACTCCAATAACTGTTGCTGTCTTCCACTGCAGTAACTCCTGTTACAGACTGTTGCCCACTACCTGTGATAAACACAAAGAAACACACAAAACAGCCAGAGTGAGCACAGATACTTAAAATGAACAGACCCTCAGGAAAATGAGCAGCAATACACAGCTGTTTTGCACAAAAAAGTTGCTACTTAACTTGCAAAGAATTATTAATTATATCAGTGATTTACGTTGTGCTGAGTTTTCAAAGAGGCAAGGTCAGGAAAAGACCAAAATAAGAAATTAATGCAAGTCAAATGAGTCTGGTGTCTAGTTTAACTTTGCTCCTTCGGTGTCATGTTTGCAAATGAATTCCAGTTTGGACAACACTGACAGTTATTAAATCTAAAGCAACATAACAGTGTACGACAACATTTTTATAAAGTATTAATAAAGACCATGGCCTGGAAGAATACATGCCTACTTTTGACACAAACACAAATACTTGTTTCTTTGGGTAATGTGGTTCCCGAAAGGGGAATCAGTACTATATGGACTGTCTGCTGTGATAATTTATTTATTAACTGTAGCTTTATGTGATTCCTCTTCTGTAACTTTCCTCATTGAACTTATCTGTACACCCCGGACCATAACTAAACCAGGTCGTGGTGTTCATAGGAGAAATTTGACGTTTTGTAAGTTTAATGTCCTTATCTCATAATGTCAAATAACACAGAGTAGCAGAGGTGATGGCTTATCTGATCTGCCCACACAAATGACACACGGAATCAAGAGCTTTTGAGCTGAAAACCAGAGGGTTCAAATAATATTCTAAAACATTTGAGCCCCTAAAGTATTGTTAGATGGATTTGTATTACTAATATTACTTGAACGTAATTTACCCGTTGCCGTCCTTTGATCTACACAAATATGAAAACACACACACATATATGTCAAATGTGTGTGTGTCTACTGAGAATGGTCTTTTTAATACCATGGCATAATAACATATGTAATATGTGATTACAAATCACATTGCGTTTCATCTTTACAACAAACGCTTAAAAAACATTCATTAAGGCTAAATAATCGGGTTGTTGGGGAAAACTCACCGGAACCGTAGCGTACGTCGTGCGAATGCAGTCTCACATTGTGTTTTATGTTTAACAGTTTAATCACTGACCCACATGTTACAAAACTCAGTTCCGTGCCGAGTGAAAGTCCAAACATACAGGATAAAAATAAAACAAGGGTTGGTAAAAAGCCTTGAAGGACTGTACAGTTAGAGATATCCATTCCTTTAAGCCGCCGATGCCTCTCGCAGATTTGCATTATATTTCGCTACGTCATTGAAAAGGTATAGGGTGCCAACGTGGAGTGTAAAAAACAGCACCACCTAGCGAACCGGAGTGGTCACGGCACGGACACATAGATGTCATATAATTCTAAAGATATAGAAGCATTATGTGACATTTTACAATTTTATACAAATATACTTTTTTGTCGACTATAAATGACAGTGTGTAAAGTATGTCGTGTCGGTTTGCATGTATATTTGTCAAGTGAACCAGTAGGGGGTGTTACTCGTGAGAGCAAAGGGGCAGAGTTTCCTTCACTGCCTCCCGGAATTGGCATCACGCTGCTCATCGGCCATTTTTACAAATTCAAGCTCCTCGAAAACACAAAACACAACACAGGCTCAATATTATTGTAAATATTCACGAAGTATACTGCCGCCGAGACTTGTAAGTACCATTTTGCCGCGATATTCTGCGACCTTTACATTGCACTGGTTACTGAACAACCATTAACTTGATAAACACAGTTAAGCTAGCTGTTGTTGTTGTTTCATCTTATGCTAGGCTAACATAACCCCAATCCGTTTGACTGCGAAGTTATATGAGAGGCCTTGTTTTACTCTTGTAACATTTCCTCCGTTTCTGTTGTATTTGTCATCTATCAGGTTAGTGGATACATTACAGTATAAATGTATAGTGTTAAGACGTTAGTAAATGGTAGCTAGCCTTGTTAATGTGTGGTGATAATGGGTGGCTGCATGCTAACATGGCTAGCACGTTTAGTGTTAAAGTACAGAATAGCCCCGACTTATTCTGTACTTTAACCCACGGTTAGATAACGTGGGTGATTGGTTTTCTTAAATTATTGTTTATTAGCGATCTTTTGTGGCAACCAGCCATTTCCATCTAAAAACACTATGAATGGAACATTCCCCGCTGTGGGTTAGCATAAACAGTGACTAAATTATAGATTTGTTCTTCCAGTCACTGTTAGAAGTGTGCACTGCGACATCCTTTGCCTTTTGGGGGGTATGGTAGGATGTAAGATGCTGGTAGCTCTCAAACCTAACAATAGAAAGTTAAATTTTTGAAAAAAAGAGTCCGTAGTTTACAAAGATGCATATAAACAACCAAGTTTACACCAGCATACACGTAGACGTAGAAAAACCACTAATGTAAACTCTAGGTAGCTTCTTTATATAGGTCAAACACTGCAGTTAAATCCCTCTGTTAGTTGTCACCAACGTTGTTGGTGTAAGATTCTAGCAGGAAGGATTAAGAACAATATAATCGAGCTTTTTTTTATTAGATGTATTGTTATATAATAAATATTACATTACGTTTAACCACAAAATATGAATTATTACGTAACTATGGTTATTGCATTTCATACAGGATAGGAGAACACTTTATTAGAATAAGTCATACAGAATCAGAGGTTTGTTAAATATCAGCATCATTATGACATTGTGATATGGCATGTGTTGAAATGCTCATCTAATGTTAATCTGTTATTTTGTACTATTTTGCAGGAACAGCAAACATGTCAGACTTTATTGAAAGTGAAGCCGAGGAGTCAGAAGAGGAGTTTGAGGAGAAAGACTTAAAGCCCAAGAAAACCCAGAGGTTTATGGAGGATGACGGTAAGATTTTTTTTTTTTTTTTCTGTACTGTTTTGCTTTAGCTGTGAGGTTGCATCAGGTTACGTGTGGACCACTCACTGTAAGTTTTTAACAGATGAAGAAGAGGAAGAAAATACAGAGGACCAGGATGAACAAGGCAATTTACGTGGACTTATTGATGATGGTGAGGAAGAGGGCGATGAGGATGAAGAGCCTCAAAGGAGTGGTAGTGGAGGGGGTAGTGATTCAGAAGAGGAAGTTAAGCATCGCCGGAAAAAACGCAGTAAGTTTTCCCTGTGTTTTTATTATATAATATCTGCTATACAGTATGCTGTTTGATGTTGGGATTATTTCTGAGGTCCCAATGCAAATTATTTTTTTATTTTTATCTTGATCATTTGTTAAAGATTGTCATAATGTGCTGTTGGGCTCTTTTGTGGCTTCAATAAACATAACTCTAACATATGTGATATAAACAATGTATACACATTTGTGTCTGAGATGTTAATGTTATTTTCAGTACTCTGAGAAAACTGAAAGGCAATTAGAGTATTTCATTTTTACATAAAGATCGTGACACAGGGAAACTAAAAGGACATTCAACGGCATACCTACAAAAAGGCCCAGTAATCTTATTATGCACTCAGATGCTCAATAATGAAATGTAAGAGAGTAAAAAGGGTCTGCTCCAAAATGTAACAGATTCCTCCTTGCTGTACCCTTATACCAATTGATTGTCATGAAAAACAGTGCATTGTTTTAAGCATGCAACAAAGACACATCTTTATTGCACAGTATAATGATTATATCGTAGACAACCTGAGCAGACCTCAAGCATATTTTTGGCATCTGTTGATCGTGCTAAACAGGTTATTTCCCTTGTTCCCAGCTCCATATGTTGTGGGGCCATTTGCATATTTGTTGCATTAACCTGTGCAGCTGCTGCTCGATGTTGCATCTTGGCTGTTGGGGGATATTTTCACATAATTGCATTTTGTAGAGAAATAATATGGCTCAGTTGCTGACTGCCGCTATCCAAACTGAAAATATAGGAGCTGTAATTAACAAGTATTGTATCGATTAATCATTAAATATTGATTATTATGTTCTGGATGAATTATCCTTTCTGTAAAAGATATTTTAAAAACCTTTCATGATGGACTGACAGACCGATAGACTGATGTTTCATTCACTCTTATTTAAAGCACAATAGGAACAGCGGGTTTGGAAAAATCTGAGAAGTAAAGATTTGTTTTTGTAAAAATCTCCTAAACATTTGTCTTTGCATTAGTTGCTTGTATTATTTTTAATTACTGGAAAATACTAATTCAAACAAGCACTATGATGTAAAAAAAAAAAAATCATCCTTTACCAGTTCAATTTTACTCAGTCATTGTGTGGTGTCGTTTATAAAATAATCTTGTTTCTAATATAGTACCACTCATAAAAACAGAAACTGATGCCTTGACACTTGTTCCTTTTGACAGATTATGATGATTACCTGGATGAAGATGATCTTGATCTCATTGAGGAAAACTTGGGTGTTAAAGTGAAAAGGAGGGTAAGAAAAACTCAATGCATCATCTCTGTGTTTGCTGTTGTTTGTCAGCTTAGAGTTTTCATTCAGTGTTCTGTGTGTTTTTTGAACACTGTTTATTTGCTCACTGTGCTGATTGTGTGCCGATTCTGTCATACAGAAGAAGAAATATGATCGTGTCAGAACAATGGATGATGATGAAGAAGACGATGATGAGAAAGACTTGATTGCGGATGAAATCTTTCATGGAGATGGAGACGGTGAGCTGGAGGAAGGCGAGGCTGTTGATGAACCTCTCCAACAAGCAGATGATGATGAAGAGGGCGAAGAAGAGGAATCAGGTAGGGTAGAACGGGTTTATTATTTTTAATAAGTAGGTTTGTTGATTATTTTTAAAAAGTAGATATAATAGTTGATGCTGTCACACAAAATATTTATGTTAAAAAAATTCTTCTGTTATTCCTAGATATTGATGACTTTATTGTGGATGATGATGGCCAACCTATCACCAAGAAGAAGAAGAAATTTCCAGGATACACAGATGCGTGAGTGTTCTAAATAACTACCATTATACTGTTGCTGTTCAATTAAGCATTTGCCCCAGTTTTTTGTAACTACATAGTGACACTGTAATGCTCAAATAGCCCTTCATATACAATATAGAAGTGCTGATACATACTAATACTAGGAACTACAAGTATGAAATACAAAATGGCAAGCTGGCCTAACAAATGATTGTTCAACCTTCCACAGAGCTCTCCAGGAAGCCCAGGAGATTTTTGGTGGCGACTTTGACTTCGCTGACTTTGATGCAGATGCTTATGACCAAGGTGAGGAGGAGGAAGAGGATCAGGATGAAGAGGGTTGGGACCGACCCAAGAAACAAATTAAGAGGAGGCAAGGAAGAAAGAGCATCTTTGAGATCTATGAGCCCAGTGAGCTGGAAAGTAGTCACATGACAGACCAGGACAATGAGATCCGCTCAACAGACATGCCTGAGAGGTTCCAGGTGGGTGTGTTTGCTGATTTCTACTACAGTATTTTTGTTGCTTGCAGTTTAGTGTCAATTTTGTGTTATTCCTTTATTGACCCTTTTGTTGTGTAACACCTTGCTTTAAGGTAGATTTATATGAATGATTTGTTTGACATTCTCTTTTTCTTAGTTAAGAGCCATCCCTGTTAAACCTGCTGAGGATGATGAGCTGGAAGAGGAAGCAGAGTGGATCTTCAGACACGGCTTTTCAACCCTCACAATTTCCATGCAGGTACAGCCTTTGACATGCAAAAACGTATTGATAACTTCATTGAACGTCAGTGTACCTCAATTGATTTTTCTCCCATGGGGCAAAACATCTTGGATTTTGTTTCATGTATCTTTATAGAAATATATTAACGTTCTGTTTGTGCCTTAAACAGGAGAGCACTGATTATCTAGACAGAGGAACAACCACAAACTTCAGCAGAAAAGGTCCCAGCACAATTGCTAAGATCAAAGAAGCTCTCAACTTCATGAGGAATCAGCAGTTTGAGGTAGTGACCTCTCCTGTGTAACAAACATTTTTTCCTGAATATTTCTTTATTTAATCTTTAAGAGTCCTAGAAGTAAGTCCACAAAAATATATGTTAAATGTGATCCCATTCTATCCTTATTTTTCTTTTCAGGTTCCATTCATAGCATTTTACAGAAAGGAATATGTGGAACCAGAGCTGAACATTAATGACCTGTGGAAGGTGTGGCAGTGGGATGAAAAGGTGAAAACAAGCTTTCTTAAGAGTTATTGAACATAATTGTGAAAGACAAAATAGTGTTTTTAATAATATGATTTATTGACCTATAATCCTCCTTTCATTTTAAACCCACCAGTGGACGCAGCTGAAGACCAGGAAACAGAACCTTACCCGTCTGTTTCAGAAGATGCAGTCTTTCCAGTTTGAGCAGATATCCGCTGATCCTGACAAACCATTGGCTGATGGCATCCGTCCCCTCGACACCGCTGACATGGAGAGGTATGTCTTTAGTTCACAGAAGAACAGAGACTCAAGTAATTCAAAGTGGGTTCTTATGTAAGGTATTTATTTGGACCATCCTCCTGCACAGTAAACAATGCAGCATATGTCACTGTTTTCTGTAGACTGAAAGATGTGCAAACTCTTGAAGAGTTGGGTGATGTGTACAACCACTTTCTACTCTACTATGGCCGAGACATCCCTAAGATGCAGAATGCTGCCAAGGCCAACAAGAAGAGGCTCAAAAAGATCAAAGAAGTGTCAGAAGATGGTAAGACAGATGGAGCTAAACTAGTCTGAAATGATTATGTGACCTGTCAGCATGTTCAGTTGTTATTGAAACTGCTGTGTGAACTTTTACCCTGTTTTGATGATGTTAAAGCAGACTAATTGTAACTGCCTTTAGGTGAGGAAGAAGAATTGGAAGTGGAGGAGGAAGAAGAAGAACAGAAAGGACCTGATCTCAAGCTGGCTTCTCGCAGGGATATGTACAGCATCTGTCAGAGTGTAGGTCTCGGTAAGTCTTTTTCTTTTAATGGACATGCCAAGAAGTTAGTATTCACTCACATTTAAAGTGACACTCCGGTTTTTCGGACATTGGGCCTCATTTCTGAGTCAGCCAGAGTGTAGCAAATGTGTAGAGATCATTTTTTTCAGATTCCACGCAGT
>JAQQZY010000007.1:24651787-24668793 GCA_030068375.1 Ostorhinchus rueppellii | reverse complement strand
CTCTACACATTTGCTACACTCTGGCTGACTCAGAAATGAGGCCCAATGTCCAAAAAACCGGAGTGTCACTTTAAGGTAAACCACTCTCTTTCACTGCAGCGGTGACTCATCTTCCTTTTTGTTTGTTCCTGTTTATTTTACTTAAGATGGCTTGGCTAAAAAGTTTGGATTGACTCCAGAGCAGTTCGGAGAAAATCTGAGAGACAGTTACCAGCGTCACGAGACAGAGCAGTTCCCGGCTGAGCCTGTGGAGCTGGCCAAAGACTACGTTTGCAGTCAGTTCACAACCCCAGAGGCGGTGCTGGAAGGGACCAGGTACATGGTGGCTATGCAAATTGCTCGGGAACCTTTGGTGAGACATGTCCTGCGACAGACCTTCCAGGAGAGAGCCAAGATCAACATTAAGCCTACCAAGAAAGGGAAAAAGGTACTAGCATGTTTTATCGCTGACATTTAACAAAAAGTTGCTAATAAGTTGGTGTTTTTTTAAAGTACTGTCCTTAACCTGCTTTAATATTTGTTCACTCCCTTTAGGAAGTAGATGAAGCTCATTTTGCCTACTCCTTCAAGTATCTTAAGAACAAACCTGTGAAAGAACTAAATGGTGACCAGTTTTTGAAGATGTGCTTGGCAGAGGATGAAGGCCTGCTCACCATTGATATCTGTATTGACCTTATAGGGGTCAAAGGGTAAGTGGCTCTGTTTTATGGTGTTGGACTGCCAATATAGTTGTAGCCTGATGGCGCTGTCTACACTTAAAATATTTATAATTAACCAGATGAGGAACATTAGTGGTTTTTATAATTCTTTATAATAAATAGCTTAAGCACATCCCATTGCTGTAAGACATTTACCAGACACAGAACGGAATGTAACAGTTTGTTGTCATTTTTGGGTTAGTGTCTGTAGCTTGGATGTTGTAGGAGAGACGGTTTGATAAGTAGGATAGCTCCCTTGAGTTTAATTTCTCTGAGTTTTAGACTGGAACTTGTAGTTTTTTTAAATCCACTATCTTGACAGTAAAGCATAGGGCTTTTGAGTTATTACTCTGGTAATAAAAAAAATAAATAAATAAAAACACTCTCACTCTGTGTTTTTTCAGGTACGCCGGGGACCAGACTTACTTTGATGAAATCAAACAGTTCTACTACAGGGATGAGTTCAGTCACCAAGTGCAGGAGTGGAACAGGCAGCGAACCTTGGCCATAGAGAGGTCTCTAAATCAGTTCCTCTACCCACAGATGGCCAAAGAGCTCAAGAGCAAGCTGATTGCTGAGGCCAAAGAGAGCATTGTCAGGGTAATGTGGCCTGACGTCGACAGTAAATCTGTCTAGTTGTTGTATTATTATATTACCTGCCTTCATATATCTCAATTAAATTGGAAATTATTTGGTATAATATAAAACATGTTGTAAAACTTTGAGTAATGGTGTCATACATAAGTCATTCTAAATGTTTTTTTTTTTTCTTTTTGCAGTCCTGTTGTCGCCGCTTATATAACTGGCTTAAGGTGGCGCCGTACAGGCCAGATCAGCAGGTTGAGGAAGATGATGACCTTATGGATGAGAGTCAGGGCAAAGGCATCCGGGTGTTGGGAGTAGCCTACGCACCCAGCAGGTATGGCATGTCATCACTCCAAGTTTATGGGTTCCCAAAAATCACTGCTTTTAAGAGAAATGCATTTTTAGTGGAAACTACATAATCATACAAATGTTCCTAATTTTGGGGTTTTGTCCTAAAACAGAGATACACCTGTGTTCTGTGCACTCATAAATGGAGAGGGAGAGGTGGTGGACTTCTTGCGATTGCCCTACTTCATGAAGAGGAGGAATGCCTTTAGAGAGGATGAGAGAGAGAAGAAGGTACAAGCAGTTGACAATTTGTCAACGGTTTTAATGTTATAGAATCAAATGTTCTTCAATGCATTGTCATTCATCTTCTCTCTACATCACCTTCAGGCAAATGACATTGAGAATCTCAAAAGGTTTTTGTCCAGTAAGAAACCTCATGTGGTTGCAGTTGCTGGGGAGAACAGGTGAGTGTTTCATGTTTCTGCTGTTACATGTCCGTGCTTTGCATAGTATTTACGTGTTGAGGTAAATCTGAAGTGTCAAATTTCTGTAAAGCATTGTTCCACACCTGTCTTGCATGCAGAGATGCCCAAATGATCATGGAGGACATCAAGAGGACTATCAGTGAACTTGAGCAGGAGTCATCTCTGCCCGCTGTTGGAGTGGAACTTGTTGACAATGAACTGGCCAAGCTCTACATGAACAGCAAGAAGTCTGAGGTAATAACTTGCATACAACCCTTTCCATACTGAAACAGAATTGTCATGAGTGGTGGCAGTATTCATTAACTTCCAACTGATTATGTGACCCTCTATTTCTCATGCAGGTGGATTTCAGAGATTATCCTCCTTTGCTACGGCAAGCTGTGTCCATTGCCAGGAAGATCCAAGATCCTCTGGTGGAATATGCTCAAGTCTGCAGCACTGATGAAGATATTCTTTGCCTCAAACTCCATCCACATCAGGTAAGCGATGCACCAGTGACCAAAACCATCTACTGATCTAAGCTGTTTAATACCTTGTTGTTGGCCTTAACTGACTTTATGCAGATGAGTCAATTAAAATTAAGAATGTTTCTGTAATATTGTGAAAATCTGGTACACAAAGCCTACCTTCCTAAAGTCACTGGATGGGTTGTTAATTGTGGCTCATCAGGTAGAATTGCTTTATTTTGAAGAAACATCAAGACATTAAGTTTTCCGTCTCAATCAAGGTCATTATATGATACAAGAATTAAACTTCAAGTGAAAATGGAACTAAAAACAATGAAAAAAAAAATACAATGCACTAAACTTAAACTGATTCTGATCAGTGTAATGTATAAAACAACAGTTTGCCCATCAAATTTGATGTTGGGCATTCTTCCATCCTATGTTTTTCAGCTTTTAATTCCTGAGAAACTCAAACTAAATAAACTAAACTAGAAATGCACAATTAACTGGAAGAAAATCACAACAGAAACCACTACAACAAGGGTGTCAAACTCCGGTCCTCAAGGGCTGGTATCCTGCATGTTTTTGATATTTCCCTCTTCCAGCACACCTGGAAGCCATTACATCCTTATCAGGATTCTGCGGAGTATGATGATGAGCTGGTCATTAATTGAACCAGGTGTGCTGGAAGAGGCAAATATCTAAAACATGCAGGATACCGGCCCTCAAGGACCAGAGTTTGACACCCGTGCACTAGTGTATGATAGATAACCTCTATCTGTGCAGTTTTACTGCTGATTGTTCTTTTAAGTGACTGGTGTCTTTTTCTCCCACGCTCTTCCCAGGAACATGTGGTGAAGGAGGATCTACTCAATGCTCTTTACTGTGAATTTATCAACCGTGCCAATGAGGTTGGCGTGGACGTGAACCGGGCCATCGCCCATCCTCACACTCAGAGCCTCGTTCAGTATGTCTGTGGTCTGGGACCCAGGAAGGGCTCCCACCTGCTTAAGGTATGGGTTTTTAGTGATAAAATGAAGAACATTTGTAAGTTTTTAGTTCTTAATTTTGTTGTACATGTGTATAATGACAATAAACAGCATTCTACTCTATTCTCTTCTATTCTAATGGATTTACTAATCATTATTGTCCTTGAAATTCTGCAGATTCTGAAGCAGAACAACACTCGTTTGGAAAACAGGACCCAACTTGTCACAATGTGTCATATGGGACCCAAGGTTTTTATCAACTGTGCTGGTTTTATCAAGATCGACACTGCATCTCTTGGAGACAGGTGTGTTCCTAGTAAAGCTAAAGGCGTAGGCATCCCTCTTCATGTTGCCTTTGAATGCAATGATATTACAATGTGCTCGTCTGTGATGTTGATGCCATTCAGCGTAACATATCCTTAAAATCTTCCAACAGCACTGACTCCTACATTGAGGTTCTGGATGGCTCCCGTGTTCACCCTGAGACATACGAGTGGGCTCGCAAGATGGCTGTCGACGCCCTTGAGTATGATGAGTCTGCAGAAGATGCAAACCCAGCCGGAGCACTGGAGGAGATCCTGGAAAACCCAGAACGTCTCAAAGATCTGGACCTGGATGCTTTTGCAGAGGAGCTGGAGAGACAGGTTACAACTTATTTATTGTCTCGTTTAACTAATTTCTTGGTTATACTGAAATGTTGTTTTGCAAGTTGATGACATATCTTTGTGATATGGCTCCAGAACAGAATGTACGTTTTTCTACCAATTTCCTTGAGTGTAACTTTAACTACACTCACAGATGTGCGTGTTTATATCCATAAGCACAGTATCTTTGGAGTCCTTTAATCATTGCATCTTTTCCTTCTTTGTTTTTTGTTTTTTTTTTTTCTGTAGGGCTATGGCAACAAGGGAATAACTCTGTATGATATTCGTGCTGAGCTCAGCTGCAGGTACAAAGATCTGAGAGTTCCTTACAGAGTCCCCAACACTGAGGAGGTCTTCAATCTGCTCACCAAGGAGACTCCAGAGACCTTTTATATTGGTAATAAACACATCAATGATTTTAATGCAGTTGACTTTACCAAATATAACTGTATTAAATGAAATGTTTTCCACTAGTTGTCATAGTACAGGATATTTGAGAATGTATGGGTAGCACTGATTACAACAGAAAAGAAGAGCATCTATCAGCTCATTTGTTTTCCATCTTATAAACAGCTTTGGTTGATGACATGACCTTTTTTCCCCTCCAGGTAAGCTCATCACCAGTATAGTAACAGGCATTGCTCACCGGCGGCCTCAGGGTGAAAGCTATGATCAGGCAATCCGTAACGATGCCACAGGACTGTGGCAGTGTCCTTTCTGCCAGCAGGACAACTTCCCTGAACTCAGCGAGGTACCAGATCACCAAAGAGAGCTGATAATCTGACATTAAACAGCCATCTGCTGTTGAGCATGACTAGACCCAGTTTTGCTTGTCTGCTTTAGGTTTGGAATCATTTCGACAGTGGTTCATGTCCAGGTCAGGCTATTGGTGTGCGGTCCAGGTTGGACAATGGCGTCCAGGGATTTATTCCTACCAAATTTCTTAGCGACAAAGTGGTCAAACACCCTGAGGAGAGGGTTAAGGTGAGGCATCTTTTGTTATTTTACATTCTGGATTGTGTTTAGCTGATAGAATGTCATAGCTGGATCCAGTGTTGATGAGCTCTTGCCTCTTGTTTTATTATATCACCTATTTGTTGTTCTTGCATCTCCTTCAGGTTGGCATGACAGTTCACTGCCGCATCATGAAAATTGACATTGAAAAATTCAGTGTTGACCTCACATGCCGCACTTCAGATTTAATGGATAAGGCCAATGAGTGGAAGCTTCCTAAAGACAGCTACTACGACTTCGACACAGAGTCAGAGGACCAAAAACAGGAGGAGGAGCTCAAGAAGAAACAGCAAAGGACACGTTAGTACAAAAAGAGATTAATGGCAGAAAAGTGGATGTTAAAATAGTCCAACTTCTCCCCTGTAAATGACACACTGTTGGTTTTGTTTAGCCAAGGATTTATAATTTACACCTAAGGTTTCTTTACTTTTCCTTCTCTCTGCCTGTTCAGCATATATAAAGCGTGTGATTGCCCATCCCAACTTCCACAATATCAGCTTCAACCAGGCAGAGAGGATGATGGAGACTTTGGACCAGGGAGACTTGATTATTAGACCGAGCAGTAAAGGAGAGAACCACCTCACCGTCACCTGGAAAGTAAGGAAGAACTCAAAGAGGGTGGTAAAGGGTGAAATTAAGGAAAACACAGTTGAATGGATGGATGGAGAAAGTGTTAGCTTAACGCGAGAGTAGCTTTACAGATGACGGACACAAATGGATACACACACTGTAAGCAAAACTAAATCTAAAAGTATGAAGTTAGTGAAATTTGATGGAAACAGTTCAGTTTACAGGGTTTTCCAGACTGATCCTGTGACGTTTTGTAGGTGGCTGACGGCATCTACCAGCATGTGGATGTGAGAGAAGAAGGAAAAGAGAACGCTTTCAGTTTAGGACACACACTGTGGATTAATAACGAAGTAAGATACATTCATGTTTTTGACCGTGTGACACTTCAGAAATATTTAACATCAGCATTACTAGAGCACCCAGAAATTCTTAGACGGTTTGTGTCTTGGTAGGAGTTTGAAGATCTGGATGAAATTACAGCTCGTTACATTCAGCCCATGGCATCATTTGCCCGGGATCTCCTGGGACATAAGTACTTCCAAGAATGCAGTGGAGGAAACAAAGAGGTAGGGAATGCTCTGCAGTTTGTAGAATGTTACGCAGACTGTCAGACAGCTATTTGCTCTTTTGGTGTGGGTTCCACTTTTGACTTTTTTTTTTTTTTTTTTTTGTCTCATTCACAGAAAATGGAGGAGTTACTGATCAGGGCAAAGAGGGAGAAGCCTACTTTTATTCCTTATTTTGTTTCGGCATGTAAAGAGCTGCCTGGAAAGTTCATCTTGGGCTACCAGCCTCGAGGAAAACCAAGGTGAGCATGAATGTTTGATTGATTTACAAAACAAGTTATTATTATAAATTGTCTTTAACCATTTAACAACAGCAATCTCTGGATTTTGCACTTTTCAACAATAAATTACTGTAACTCCTGAACAGTTTCCTCTGTCCAAAAAATTCAAACTCCATCGGAAAGCTAAGATCCAGAGATTTCCAATACTGTATAGCACTTTATAACACCAGTGTGGGATTCTATTACAAGTAGAAAGAAACTGTTTCAGAGACTTCCACGCAGGCTAAAAAACGCCTGAAAATAATACAAAACATGAAGCCATAATGTGGATACCAAAAGCATGTTTGAGCAGATGTAAAATAGTTGAATATTTATTTCTGCAGTCTCAAAAAGTTTTGTTATAGGCATTTACAGTTGTTTCTGATAATAGATATGTTAAAGACTTCAAGTCTATTTTTTTCTTTTTTACTAAAGCACACTGTTTTAAGCATGTATTCATAATAATGATAATTAATGGACAGATATTGAAAGTTAAATCCTTCCTGAAAACGGGTGCAAAAGAATGGGCCAAAAGACATTTTCTGACACTCCAATGAAAACATGAAGAGCCCTAGGTGGCCTGTTATAATGGCAGTCTTAAAAGGATTTATAGAAATGTTTCAACATACTGAAAGTAGATACACTCAGAAATGCACTACCAAAATGCTTCCATGATATCTTAATGTTTCATTTTAAAACACATCTGCATAATTTGTCTCCATGTCTCCATTTAAACAGGGTTGAGTTTGTAACCATCACCCCAGATGGCTTCCGCTACCGTTCACAGATCTTCCCTACAGTAAATGGGCTTTTCCGTTGGTTTAAGGACCATTATCAAGAGCCTGTGCCAGGTAAGAAAGCAGACGGCCTTCTGAATTTGGTGTCTTTGAATGGAACAAATGCATTGTGGGGTTAAGATAATCTGTTTTTGTTTTCCGTAGGCATCACACCCAGCAACAGCAGTCGAACAAGGACACCTGCTTCTCTGAACGCCACCCCAGCCAATATCAACATCGCTGGTTAGTCCCGCTTCATTCAGCAAACACAAATCTGTGTTTTCATTACCAGCTGAGTCAGGTTGCACTGATGGTTTCCTAATGCCCTCTTATCCATCTAGATTTAACACGAGCTGTCAACGCCCTCCCACGCAACATGACCTCTCAGATGTTCAGTGCCATCGCCGCAGTCACAGGCCAGGGCCAGAACCCCAACACCACCCCCGCACAGTGGGGATCCAGCCAGTACGGCTACGGCGGCAGCACAGGAGGAGGAGGAGGGAGCTCCTCTGCTTATCATGTGAGTGAGGTTTATTAATTAGGTCAAGCAGAAGGAGAAACAAGATTGTTTGTAACGTCTCCAGTTAGTGCAAAGAGGAGAGCTAAATCTTGATATGCTATACTCATAATTTACTCTAAGATATACCAAATTGATCACCAATGCTTCTTTCTATGCAGGTATTTGCAACTCCTCAGCAGCCCATGGCAACCCCCATGATGACACCCAGTTACTCGTACACCACACCCAGTCAGCAGGCTCTGGGCACACCACAGTACCCTGGATCCACGCCGCAGTCCTCGCACTCTCACGCACACAGCCACCCGCACGGAGGCCACGTGTCACACCACACTCATCACGGCCATCACAGCAGTCACCACGGCCACTCCTCTGGTACACCGTCATCTTCCACTTCTTCCAGAGGACGGACGCCACAGCAGCAGCCAAAGTACGTATGGCCGAAGGAAAACTACAGCTCAGTCCTATTTGTCTGTCTTCTAATCTCACGTTTATTTGAATCATGTGACTGTAAATTACTTATTGTCATATATAACAATTATTATAGAAAAATAGTTAATAGATTTTTTTGCCCTCTTTAAGACTGGCTCAGAGAATGCTTTTGTTGGAGGATATTGACACTTTTACAATAAACGTAGTTCAAGTTACATTTTTAACCCTGTTTCACTTTTACCATCATTTACACATATGCTGTTTTCCAGTTTAAATGACAATTCTACAGGCCAACAAAGTCATAATTTGATGTAAAACTGTTAAGTAGCAGACTTTGACAATGCATAAACAGAAGAGATCACATCATCAACATATGTTCAGAGTTGCATAAGACACCTGCAGCATCAACATATGTAGTTGTAGTAATTTTACATCCTTTAATACTGTATCACCTCCCTATGTGAGGATAACAGCTGTTTTAGTCCAGTGATATTTTATTTCACTTTATTTTATTGCCTGTTTAGCCAGTTGCAAACTTTGTCACACTAGACTGTTTTACTTTTTTATTGTTTTAATTCTTGAATGTTTAGCTTTTGGTGTTTTTTAAAAATACTTTATGCTGTTTAAGTACATGTGTTCTGAAATCATATAACTTACTAGTTTAAAGCTAAGTATAAAAATGATGAGATTTGGCATCCTAATAATAGCTTTTCACGTCTCATTTTAGTAACACTTTAGAATGGTTATTGTAGTGTAGCAGACTAGTTTTCTACCAGTAGAGAGTGCTAAACCTGCACTCATACAAAGTAGAGGCCTTCCACCCACCCCGTCACTGTCTTTTCACGTTGTCTTTGGACTAATAGTGTTGCTCCTCCCTGCAGAACCAGCAGTAGCTCCTCTTCTGCAGTCGACTGGGGCAAGATGGCGGAGCAGTGGCTGAAGGAGAAAGAAGCAGAGGGCCGGAAGAAGGCGCAAAGGATGACCCCACGACCATCACCCAGCCCCATGATAGAGAGCACGCCCATGTCTATCGCCGGAGACGCCACACCCCTCTTGGACGAAATGGACCGATAGGACACAGAGGGGGGCGTTGCCTCACCCCCCACCCCGCCCCACCACATCCACCATCCAGTCTTCGTCTTTACTGCTTCTTCATCCGGATAACCCACTCAAACCTTCTCCCTGTGGAGGATGAAAGAGCTGATGGGTCCTGGTGTCTCTCCCACATCCCATCAGCCCTTTCATCCAGTTGGAGCTCCTGCCATCCAGCAGACTCCATTCTTGAAGTAAATTCCACCTTTCTTCAGTTTCCCCATGTCATCAGTATCATGACTCATCTCCTCATCCCTCTTGTTCTCCTGTCTCCCCTGCCATCAGTTCTCACCTCCAGCCGATTCCCCTGGCTGCATAGTATTTTGTATAGTCACAATAACACTGTATATGTCACACCTTAAGTCAGTACAATGACAAAAACACTTGAAATTTCTGACAGCAGTTAGATAAAGGATATGGACCTAAACAGACTTTGCTGTCCTATTATCTTTTTATTTTTACAATTGGTTTTAGTTGGATGCTTGAATGGTTTTGGCAGAGGGGCACAGTTACAACCCACCTGTCGTCTTTTACCGTTTAGTGGATTTTTTTGCAAGCCATTGCCAACATAGTGCTTTGCCAATCGAATCAGGAAGTGGAATCCTTTTCTTTGTATGGAGTGAAGCGTCACAATGAATAAAGACTTGTTTTTTTTCTGTTTGAACGTTAAGCCTCCACTCGTCACATCTGTTAAAGTAAACACACACCTTTAAATGGACACAGACACATGTAGAGTGTGAGGGAGGACGCTGGTTTAAAAAAAAAAAAGGAAAAAAAAGAAGAATTCAAGGAGAAACCCTCATGTCAGCTTGAGTTCCTCCATCATATGCGAGCCACGGCGAGTTGCATTTCCAACATGCTGTAATATGATGAGCTTTTATTTTGGCTCCTGTAGATAGTCTCTGATGTAACTTCATTCTATGAGAGCATTGTGTCGACACCACTGATGTGTCACACTAGAGGCAGCCATGTATGTGCTGTTGCAAGGCTTTGCGTTAATGTGAACTTTTAAAGCATTTGATCTTCAGAACAATATCTAAATGACAGGTTTTATAAGTGGAAATAGTACATAAACATAAACGGTGGTTTGCTGAGGTTCACACAAATAAAACTATAGCGTCACTGATGCTTGCAGTTGAGTATTTCACTTGACATCAGGTTTCGTTGCCACTGTCACGTAAAGTGACGTAGCTGCTGCGTTTAAGCCCCAGTCAGTATCACTCCCCAGTTTTAAAACATGCGGGTTTGAGTAAAAACCAAAACTGTCTGTTTCATATCAGGATTTTATTTTCACTAAAATTAGGATGTTTCAGTGGATGAGGACATTAATACTGTAATGAGAAGATGCTATTAACTGACTCCACTGTGTTTATATTTCTAACTCTGTGTACTATCCTTTACTGCACGCAGTTCTTTCAAAATATATTGTCGAAGCTCTTTGTGATTGTTTGTACTGTCGTACAAACAAGCAGCGCTGGTATTCAATGGTGTGCTTTATTTAGCAGTGTGCAAAGCATCATGGTTCCATAAATATGCATATTGTTTGAAAAAATAATGTGTTTTGAGTAAACTTACTTGGTTTTATGTCTCTTGACAGATTAAAATATTTCTTCTTTCTCAGCAAGGCTGTGATTGGTTGTCGGCAGTAGTGGAGACATGATAATAATGATAGTGACGGTGATGTCTTCTCTGGTACTGCTGATGACCTTTTCTACCTGTGACCCCTTTAATAAAAGTATTCATATGACACTGAGTTCATGTGATTATTTGATTATGTGACATACATGATGTACATCAGGGTTTTCTGGAGGTGAAGGTGCTGCCCTCTTAACCAGGGTCATGAGGCTATTTAATGAAAACGTGCATTTTTACTGCTATTCTAAGAACACACAGGTATAGTTTTACATTTAATTCAATGAGGCATTAGCAAGAAAAAAGTTTGAAATAAATATTGAGTGCCATTTTTTAAAAAAGGTCAAATACTTGTTAAAGGCTTTTAATTCAAAATTTTGGACTACCATGAATGACAGCACTATTTCTTTGTGGGGACTTACTTCTGGAAACTGATGAGCCATCATGACCCAATTCACAACAACTCTCGTCTATAAATAAATAACTGAACTTGACTAGTATTATCTTCATTTCCACATGACCTTATGACAATTTCTTAAACACCCAAATCAGGTAAATCAATCTTCCACAGTCTGCTGTTGCATTACTGAGGTGAAAGAGGTCTTTTTTTTCTTTCCTTCCTCTAAAATAGAACATATGCTAGTCTTTTATAGTAGATTCTAAATATAACTATTACTAAAATATGAACATTAAGTTGATGTTGATGTTAATATCATTTAAAATTTATGAAATGGTTGTAATGAAAATTTTTTGGTGACGTGGCTCCTGGCCCAGTCATTAGAATGGGTGTCAGGAACCATCAGCACGGCATTTTTACCCCTTTCATTGGGTTCAGGTTCTGTAAACATTGAAACTCAGCCCGTTAGAACACTAGTGAAAAACCTTGTGTGTATTTTAATTTCTCACCCTTGTTGAAATATGAAGAGAATGTGAAGAATTCTGCTCTAATTTGCACATTTAAAGACAAACTTCCTGTTTTGAGGCGACAAGGTGGTCAAACTTAATATCCCATAGCCTGTCACTGAGATCAGTGTTAAATAGGAGACATGAAAGTGTATATATACACTGCATATACGGACACCTTAACAAGCAGTCACAAACAGTCTGTCTCTTTAGTGAGTGATGAAATCAGTTGGCCACAGATGTAACTCTCTGCAAACAATCCTTCCATTTTCAAGATCATGAGAACGCTTGTGTCAGTGCAGAGAGATGCATTGTGGGTATAACCGCGGTCATGGGAGCCGGCGTACGCATCACATTAGCAGCAGAGACACATGACAGGAGACGAGTCGGGAAACCAAAGAAGGCGTATTAGGTCTGGTGCAGACAATTTCAGCCGTAACATGAGAAAAATGTTGGTTCAGACATGTTTGTGAAAGCGTTTGATGGTGGTCTTTAAAAAAATAAAAATAAATAAAAATGAGATCTTTCTGTTTTGGCTCATTTTTATGTAAGCTGGCAGATCACAATGCTTTGTTTGTTGCAGCTCTGGGCAGCAGTGCACACATTCCTCAGAGGACACAGTCAGTCAATCTGCTGACTGACTTGTTATTTTTCAGCCTAAACATAAATTTAATGATGTCAAACCTAAAACCATTACAAATTCCCTCTCAGGAAAACTGCAGCTGAAATGCAACACCACATCCATGTTGATGGGATCTGTCCACGTCCACACTGAGCACAATGAGTCTATGTTTCCCGTGTGGGTGGTGTCGTGTATCCGGGCGATCGTCCATCATCTGTCATCAGCAGCAGGTGGATTTCCTCTTGGTTGGTTTGTGATCAGCCTCTGTGCTGTCTGTGATTCCTGTCAGGAGACAAACAGAAGCTCCAGTAAATATAAATATATCCTCTTCACACAAACTAGTGAAACATCTGGCACTGCGTGATGTAAGACGCAGTAGTACAGGGTTCCTACAGGTTTCTACAAGTTCAATTTAAGACAACAGAACAGAATTTAATGCTAATTTCACAGCCATACTGGCAAAGATGTGTGATTCAGGAAAAAAAACAGACTTAAGTGTCAAGTATGTAGTGTGACACCCTGCTTTGTAATTAATGTTTCTTGAAATAATGATTTATTGCAGGGGTGTCAAGCTTATTTTAGTTCCGGAGCCACATCTTCACAATATGATCTGAGGTGGCTGGACCAGTAAAATAATAATATATAAATAATGTCAACTCCATATATTTTATAGTAAAAAAAAAAAAAAAAAAAAAAAAAAGTGAAATTACATAATGAAAAACTTTACATTTACAATCTATCCTTTAAAAGATGTGAATAACATGAAGAACTTTGAAAAAACTGACATTTCTTAAGAAAAGTAAGTGCAATTTTAATAATATTCTGTCTCAGTTTATTATTTACAAACATACATGGCAGCGTACAGATCACAGTGGATCTACAAATGCACAGAACATTTGGAAACAGGCAGAATATTGGTCCAATTTCACTAAGTCTCCAAAGACATTTCAGGTTGATCGTATTTGTTCAGGTTATTCACTTTTTTGTGAAAGAATAGCATAGAAATGCAAATATTTTATGTTATTTTGCTTTTTTTTTTACAGTAAAACAAAGAGAAGACTGAGTGAGTTATTATTATTTATAGGGTATTATGATAGTATTTTACTGGTTCTGATCCACTGGGGATTGAATTGGGCTGAATGTGGAACCTAAACTAAAATGATTTTAATTTCTTTGATTGATAATATTCGAAGTGTAATATTTGTATTTCACAAATTCACCCCATGGGCCAGATTGGACCCTTTGGCGGGCCAGATTTGTCAACACAGAGGTGTCAGTGCATTTGATCTGGAAAACATGGCTTGAAATGGTCTTTCATACCGCTATAAATAAAGACAGTGTGTGAAATGTGACAATCCTAGTGGTTTTTCTATTCCAGACATGTGGGTTTTCATGAATCAGCAGTCTCATTCCAGGTTTCGTGTGTAACCCATCGTGTCCACTCACGTTACATGTTGAGTGATTTTGCACCAGTGGTCTTTTTTGTGAAACACTCTGCTTTGCATACTGTCTTCAATTCCCAAAATATACCAGTGAGAGAATAAAAAAAAAAAATTCTAAAAAATAGTAGTGCGTAATTTTCGTGTCCTTTTTACTGTGTTACATGCGGATTTTTGTATAAAAATCTTAGAAAATATAAAAATGTATTTTGTCTGAAAAATAGGTTCTATTTTATCTCAGTAAATATTTATTCTTAAATACACCCAAAGTGCTTCCAAATTTGCTTCATAACATTATTCTACATCTTTTAGCCCCTCTGTCCTGCTTTTAGGGGCCGCTTTCATAGAAGCACCCATATATGTGCCCTGGAAAAATCTGAAGGACCAGAAATGATCAGAGCTGGTTACTACAGGGTATTTAAATTAATTCTGCACCTAAATTCTAACTGAAATCATTTCATAACTTGTAAATGTTCTGCCCTTTTTATCATATACTAAGTGAATAATGTATCCACTCATTCATGGTGTTATCAGACTTGAACTTGTACTTATTGATTATAATTCTGTATTCATGCAGCTGGAAACATGGATTTCAATGTCAGTATTTTTGCAGACTCACTGATAATGTCGCCAACATTCCTTGACCCACTTTTCTCGAGTTCGGACAGAACATTGGCTTCAAAAGTCAAAGAGGCCACACGGAAGAAGAAATCCCTGATGCCGTCTCCTGAAAGAACCAAACATATAAAAGCAGCAGAAAGTGGGACAAAAACATAATCCAAATTTTTAAAGAACTTCCTGTAACCCTCTAACCCCTGACGTGTCTGTGGTGCTTGTTCTGGATGTATGATTGATTTTATATTCATATAAATTCAATCATTTGCTCAATAATTACATTTTCTAAATGTGCTGATAGAACAGACCTTGTTCTTTCGACAGACGTCTGAGCATGCTCAGTGCACCCCTGCCACCTTCATAAATGAGGTGTGAAACAGAAAATGAGTGAGGCTGATGGTTTGTGCTTTTTTTTTTGTTTTACACCATTTTCCTTGTGTTTTTTGTTTTGTTTATTTTTTACTGTGCTTTTCCAATTTTTGACTGTTTTTTTTTTTTTTTACCCAGTGGGAAAAAACAATGTCTCAGGGGTTAAAGGGTTAAGAGGTTGTTAAGGGAGTTGGAGTTCAGCTTTGACACCAGGATGGGGATAAATTCGCGTAAAAGTGCCTTTGACTCTCACCTGACTTTGCTGACACGGCCCAGTACTCCGCTTTGATTTCCTCAGAGAGTCTGATGGCTTCTTGTTCGATCTGAGCCAACTGCTCTGGAGACTGAGGGAGGGAGGTTTAAAGCGGAAGGTGAGAAGACAACGTGATGAAAGCAACGAGACAAGAACAAGGTTTAAATCACCGTTCCCTGTGAAGATCACCGAGACTCAAACATATGAAAGACAAGTGTATTTATGTTACTCGAACACCTTCTGGTCCATGTGAGAGAGAATTTCAGTTGAATATTTTATGAAAAGGTCACCTGTGCAAAAGTCTAATTTTGATTTGTTTTCTGTTTTCTATCGTACAGTTCATTCATTCATTCATTTTCCAAACTGCTTCATCTTTAAGAGGGTT
Source organism: Ostorhinchus rueppellii (assembly GCA_030068375.1). NCBI lineage: Eukaryota > Metazoa > Chordata > Actinopteri > Kurtiformes > Apogonidae > Ostorhinchus > Ostorhinchus rueppellii. Next base: position 24,653,213 of record JAQQZY010000007.1, on the reverse strand, counting down.
ATGGGCCAATATTCAATAGACTAAAATAAATAATTGATTATAAGCATAAAAAACCTACAGTAGTTGACATACCATATCATTATTATTATTTTAATAATGTGAAGAGGATAAGAGCAAAGACAAAAGCCACAGAATTATCAGAAATTATTAGTAGAATGTCTATTATGAAATTTAGGGCCAATACAACATTACTTCCTGTTTGTTCTTTTTGTGTTTTTAGTCATTTATCCTCCTTTTTGTGTCATAGAAAGAAACCATTATACATGTTAAAGACAGACTGGTACAACTGGTTGAAATACTTCAACACAGTGTCTTTAAATGATCACAAATCCAATTGTATAAATTTATGAAATAACTTTAAATAATACAAAAGGTGAATATTTGCCACTGTTTTTGGCCAAATTTGGTAAAAATGTAAGACACTAACAGATTGGAGGTTCAGAGGGGGGCTGAGGTTTATGACACTGGATAAAGGCAGGAGACACTATAGACATGAACACATGCCTACAGAACCACTGCACCACTATGTTCAACAAGTGTTTAATTTGATGAACTATTGTAAAAACAAAGTAGAAGGTTTTGGACTCTTCTAAAATGCACAAAGAAGAAAATAAATTATATTAAACTATAGCAGGTCACAGACTCCATTATCGTTTGTTTTATGGAACTTTATTAATGTATTAATATAATGTAAAGCCCACTCCGTCTTTGCAGTTATCACACCAGCCAAATACTATGTGGATGTCTATTTTTTTCATGTTTCAACCCTCACTGTTAGATGTTAGCCGGCCCAAACCTCCATTTTGGGGCCCTCTATTTTGTTTTTTCGTTTTATTTTTTCTCCTCTTCCTCTTTCCTCTTCTTTCTTTTATCAGCCCCTGATAATGATGCGTCCTTTTTTGTGACATTGTTTTGACTGGAAGTACTCATGAGATGGATGCGGAGTGTGCAATACACGGCAGGAGGCACACATTACGGTGCAGTGGAGTTTTCACATTTAAACAGACGCAGGAAGAAGAATCACTAGGCCTACATCAGCAGCACCACAGAAAATTGGTTTTGTACAATAGTATAGTTTTGATTGTATATAAATCATCACTCATGCATGCAAAAACTACGTGGGGTCCTAAGCAGGCGCCTAGTTCGCTTATGCCTTGGGCCGGCTCTGCACATTCTTATGTATTTTATCTGTTTTATGAAGACCCTGGGGGCGACACGGTGGTATAGTGGTTAGCACTTGCCCCTAACAGCAAGAAGGATTCAATTCCAGCACCAGTCACTGGTGGGACCTTTCTGTGTGGAGTTTGCATGTTCTCCCCGTGTCTGCGTCGGTTTTCTCCGGGTGCTCCGGTTTTCTCCCACAATCCAAAGACATGCACTGATAGGTTAATGGGCTAATCTAAATTGCCCATAGGTGTGAATGTGA
>JAQQZY010000007.1:24608813-24619944 GCA_030068375.1 Ostorhinchus rueppellii | reverse complement strand
GTCTGGGCTTCGCTGCTGAAGCTACTGCCCCCGCGACCCGGATCCGGATAAGCGGAAGAAGACGAGTACGAGTACGATGCACAGGTAATATAGGATGTATGCAATATATACGAGGGGAAATTCTTCAAAAGAAACAAAGGTGAAGATAGTGAGCTGGTAAATCTGTATTTGATGTGTCACATGATGTGCAGTACAGTAATGCCTGACCTGTTAGTGGAGCGTTCTGGTATTGCTTCCTCTCCTACAGTCTGATTCAACAGGTGTCGGTAGAAGCCACTCAGGTCCTTCTGCTTCTTCACATCCAAAGCAGCTGAACAAAACAAATACATCACACAAGAATGTCCTGTATGGATAATAATCTCTATGGCTTAACAATTCATTCAGTGATATTACTGTATTCTTTGAGATTGTACATGTTTCCTTTAGTGAGGTAAACCTCTGGCTTGCTCCCAGTGATAACAGGGTTTCTGTGGGTTTCAGCAAATTAAATTAAAAACTTTATGTATTTACGGGTATCCAAAGTTTGCAATTTCAGTAATTTCTTGAACAACATGCAGTCGATTTCAAATTTGTTATTTCCCTACTGGCTTCAACCGACCACTAAATATTTGTCCAAATTACAGGAAAGTAAACAAAATAAATACGTTGGTTTGGTTTTGTAGGTTAATTTGTGGGATCACTGTAATTAAATGGGGAAAATTTTCCCAAAAACACATTTTTAAAAAAATGAAACTATATATTTAGAAATTTAGAAAACATAATAACTTCAAAAATAATAATTTTACAGACCTCTCAAAGTTGTATTTTATATAGTTAAGGCATAAGGTAAAGATGATTGGATTTTAGATTTTTTAAGGATATGTGGAAGTCTTGGGGAAAGAAGTAATACCTCAGTTTTATAATTTACACATTTTCAATTCTTAAACGTGCAATTATCTTGTTAAGTATAGATATGTGCTATTGTTGAAATTTGGGATTCATGGCTGGGTTTAAAATAGGCTCCATTAGTACCAGAGGAAAACCCCAAAATATAAATCTATTATTTAACTAAAAGGATCTTGCATCTTGAAATTAGATGCAGATGAAATTTAAAAAAAAAAAAAAAAAAAAAAAAAAAAAAGAGAAACGCTATTCATTCATTACAGTTTTAAAAAATGAGGCAGGATTCAAACTCCCTTTATTCTTAACATATCATCATCCTGCAGTACGACAACAGCCTTCAAGTATCATCTTACCCTCCAGCGCTGCCTCTCTCTTCTCCCTCTCCTCCTCCTCCTTCCTCTCCTGGAGTTTTTGCCGGTAGGCTGTGGTAACATAAGCCTCTTTATCAGCGAACTGCTCTCCCTCTGCCTCCCTTTCCTTTTGGATCTTTCTCTCATCCCTTCGGTCTTGTTCTTTCTTTCGTTCTTCAACTGCTTTCATCAACTGATGGATATACTTTGGCTAAACAAAGACACAGACATGCGGATGTTACTGATGATGATAATAGTTCCATTTCCCCCACCACCACTACCACCACGGTGCAGGACACAAACCAGTAGCACTGCAGAGACTCAGCATCTTGCTCCATTTTAGCACAGAGAATACTGGAAAATGAAAACTCCTCTTGGACAATTCTTCTTATCGTCTACAAGATTATGAGTCATGTGTTGACAAGTTCTGCAATACAAGTAATCAGCAGAAAAGAAATTACCTTTTTGTCTGTTCCTCCAAGAATTTTCTTGTTGCTCTCAAGCCTCTGTTTCTGAATGTCATCATACACAGCATCGTAATCATACACAGTGCTGTCCTGATCTAAGGCCTTCTGCATTTCCAAACGTGTCTTTAGAGGCAGAGACAGAAAAGGAAATGAAAGAGTAATGAAAAGAGTAATGCACTGTTTATAGGAGAAGACAGAGGAAAATCTAAAGTAAAACTTTGGGCTGTGTCACCTGCTTCATCATCTTCTTTTTGGCAGCTTCTCTCTGTAGACTCTCCCCAACTGTTGTCTGAGAAATACACAGTGAGTAAAACACACCAAGTCAATTTGGCAACCAAAAAACTGATTTTTCTATTTTCGGTGTTTACACATTAGACCTACTTCATCATCAGAGTCATCTCCAAACACTGATGGTCTTTGCAGGACTCCACTCTTTGCTGTTCCTTTTTTCTGAGGCAAGATCAGCCCATACCTGTGCAGAGTCAAGAAACATTTTTAGAAGACTTCTTACATCCCACCACACAAAGGTAATGTTCAAATTCATTGGTAGAGTGGTACATGAATATATTTTGTTTTGAATATTTTTGATTTTTAAAAATTATTTTGTGTACGTATTGATTAGTTTTAAATTTTAAGATAACTATAACCCCTCTCCATTTGTTTGATCTTCACAGAGTGCATTACTTTTATGATGTTTTACCTAATTTATACTAAGTAAATGCATTTTGTTACTTTGAAATTTACCATTTAGTTTGCTTAGTTTACTTATTTTTCAGACAAAACACTGAAAACAGGACTTTTTTTCTGAGCAGATGAAAATTTACTTTTTTTATTTTTAAAATAACTGTCATAAACATACAAAATCCGTTCAACTGTTGAGAAAATTGTCCTAATTTTTTTAATCAATACTAACTCATAAAAACTCTCAAGGGCTGAGCAAAATAAGTTATCATGAAGCTGAAAACAGGCCTGCTTGTCTGTACTAATGAGAAGTTGACTTTTTGACATATATACTTGACTCTTAGAGGAACCAACACTGGATACCCAATTCTAAACAACAATGTCAAATACAATGTAATACTATGTTGGGAAGGTCCAACTGTCTTTGAAGAGTGGGAATATATGTTAATATTGATTTAGGTACATGCTATTTATGTTTTCGTATTGTTAGTTTAGGAGTTACAAATTACCTAAAGGCTATATACTCTTTGTACATAACAGCAGATGTTCTATGTGTCCAGTATGTTTCACTGCATTGTTTATGATAAATAAATCAATAATAAACAAACAATTATCCACGTTACAGAATATTATGCATTGCTATTGATTAAACTACCCAACAGTATTTTCATTTGTTCAAATTAAGTCAACCTAAAATGTAGCTTACACCAATACAATTTAATTAACAAACACATCAACATAGCAGTAATATGATAGATATGACAGTGAAACAGTCGTGGGGACAAGTTTACTGCACAATGACCTATATAATATATTTATCCTATATATCAAGCAGAAGTACCTATTGTGAAATAATTGCAAAGTGGTAAACCTTATTTATGGACAGGAACTGAATACTGAATAGCACAAAACTGTAAAGTTTGTAAAGAGCTTCATGCATTCCAGCCTTTTACAGCAAAAACGAGCCCAAACAGCTGAATATATAGTTAATCTACTGAGTGGCAGAAGGTGCAGTTTTGTGATAAAGATCTCACGCTCAAATGAATCAGTCAATAAGAAAATGTGTAACACTAATACATACAACTGACCATGCACGTAACAGGTCAGATGTATTTCAAATGAATATTTCAACAAATCGCCATAAAATATCTCCGAAAAACGTTGATGCACTGCATTGCTGATACAGTTGAAAGAGCGCTGCGGTGTTAAAAATAGAATACATTGTAAAGAGACAACATACTCTTCTTTAATAAGTGAAATGAGTTTACGTTAGCCTCGCGTTAGCATGTCACTGACGAGCTGAAGTACAATCAGTGAATCACTGTGTACTATAACGACGCAGTGCTATAACACTGTGACTACAAAAAATACGACTCGACACTCTTCAACAACCGTTGTATTTATTAATCTGTATGTAATGTCGACCACACATTGTTTAATACACGTTAGAAGGCTTGTAACTTACTGTTTCGTAGGGACCGCCATCTTGCGTCGTTGACTGTGAACAATGTCTGCTGATTCGACAAATTAATGAAACAGTTAAAGGACTTATATCACCAAGGTACACTTAAGCTGCTGTGTCAGTAAAGTCACTATATGTATTATGAATACATATAAAAACCCTCTAGTTACGTTAGGGTCTTTTTCATTATTTAAAGGGATAAATCTGTTGCGAATGTGCGGGTGTTTGGTCGGTGGTACAAAATTTCATGATTTCCACAATGGGATTTATAGAGCACCTAAATCCCGCATCCAGCCATTTTAAAATAAAAAAATCAATGTAAAATGTTCAGTTATATTTTTCCCTGGTCAAAAAGTATTTCAGCAAATGGGTATGTAGATTAAGCAAAATGTTATTACCTATTAGCCAGTAGATGGCGACGTTGAGTCAAGTAGTCAGATCCATCATTGATCGGTACACTTGATCCAGAACAGATTTTCGCAGGATTTATATCCAGAGTAATAAATTGAAGCCAGTAAATTCTCAACATTGAGGTAGATCAATTTTAGGACACAGTTGTAATTTGTCATTCTCAATTAAAGCCAATGTATCAGTCAGTATTTATTACACTGCTTGTACATTTCATTTGAGCTACTTAATGCACAGTATAAAATTTTTCATGCTCATGCCAAGACAAAAATAAATTACTCATTATTGCATTTTATGTAGTTACTCAACACATTCATTTTCATAAAAATGGAATTTACACAGTAGTTCATAAGGAAAACTCATCTCACAATCGTCACATTTCACTTCTATCATCATCATGGCATAAGAATTTACACATCACAGACAGAAGAAATAGAACAGACAGAGTTTCCTCTTATGTGTAGCTACATCACTATAGAATAAAGTGTTTATGAAACATACAGTGGATTTCTTACAATGACAGTTTACTGGTGATATTTCATGTGTTTTTTGTTTGTTTGTTTTGTGTAGTTTCTTCCTTGCTGTCCACTGATTTATTTTAAAGCTGTAGTAAGTCATTTTCTTAAATCAGATCAGAGAATGCATGGCTCACCTGTGATTAAAGCTGTAGCTTTGACCTGCCAGTGCATCCTCTGAGTTTCTCTAAATCCAAACACCATTATCTCTGTCATAATCTCCATCTCATCTCCTTTGTGGCCTCACTGTTAATCCCTCTGGAGCAAACAGAATGACGAAAGCTGCCTTATGGATGGATGCATGGATTGAAAGACAGTCTCACTGGTGCTGAAATGATTGATGAAGATGAACTGATGTGTACATCATTGGAACTGGAGAGACAGACTCAAACTGCAAATTGTTAGCCGCACAGCATAATTGCCTAAGTCATATTTTTGGCCGAATTGTGATATCTATGTAAATTTTCTCTCCAAAAACTGCAGATTCATTTTGTATGATTGGCTATGATCTGAAAAAAAGGAAGTTATGCCATCAGACTGATGAAATGAAAGATGGACAGACTGAGAAAATGCTGTTAATATCACCAAATTAAAGATACACTGTATCTATATCTGCAAAATATATTGCACTATATCTGAAAAATAATCTAATTATCTGGTAAGATAATGCTAGTGTTACCAGCAGTGCTGTCCATATGTGCATAACTGTATACATCTAGGCAGTGATTCAGTCTGAGGAAACGCACTTCAGATTTGAGTGTCGATAGTGATGATGGCTGCTCTCCTTGATCTGTCCCCTCAAGCTGTGAAGATAATGCTGTAGCAATGCAGGTTCAGACTGGCCGGCTACAATGCAGCGTTTGTGAATCATGACATCACATTAATTCCGGTGGGACCTGTAAATAAAGATACGATTTATTTTGGATAATAAAATCCCCTCTTTTCTCCTTTTTTGTGTAGAAACCTAAAGTTTTAAATGTCAATTTTTTTGTGTCAAGTCTCCTTTAAACAGAATGACAGCTGACTCGTCATAGAAAGTACCACTCACTTTATAGAATAGTACACTTTGCTTACCAAAAAGCTTGACAAATTTGATAAAAATGCCAATAGTAGAATGGCTTGGTGACTGTTTTTGTAGAAATTTTAATGCTAACTCTGAAAGTGATAGTGTAGCTGGATTAAAAAAAAAAGAAAAAGAAAAAGCTATGCGGCTTTCAGTATTCAGAATGAGGAAAAAATATTATGGAAATATGGAATTGTAGGTGCTGCAGAAAGCCAAAATGCATAAAAGGTTAAATATACAAAAGGGATTTAAAATATCCAATAATATATATATATACATATACTAATAAAACATTTTATTCTCTTCTAGCACCTTAACCACTCTTAGGGATTCAATGCCAGAATATTTTAGTCAGATTTACATTACAAGACATTTGTCTTACAAGTTCTAAATGTCATGGTTATCACATCACTTCATAACTGAGTTTAAATCACTGAATTGTTATTGATGTGTACTGTTACTGTTGTTAACCTGGTGAAGTTGGTTATTCTTTCGCCTGGACATGTTACTTTTGCATTTGCATAGGCAGGGTTATTTGGCTGACAAGACACTGCTTTGTTTACCTCCAGCACTCATACGGTTAATCGGGATTGACCAGCGAGGAGTAGTTGCGCATGCGCATGAGGCGCTAACAGAGGAAACAGCCGGGGAGTAGTCAAACAGACTACGGATCTGAGAGAAAGAAGGAGGAAAAGCGATAGAGGACCGACAAGCCGGGTTCAGTTGGGGTTTCTCCACCTCAAAACAATTATGCTCGTCTCGCCGCTGTCGCTTCCTCTCAGGTGTCCGCTTCCCGGTCGCTGAATGGCGCTGGTTACCGTGCAGCGTTCACCGACCCCCAGCACCAGCTCCAGCCCCTGTGTTTCGGTAAGAATCGCCTTCATAGAAGCTTTCCCCAACTAATACTGTCAGCAAGGCTAAATCTGAATTTCCTTGCTGTCGGTTGCGTTTTCAAGTAACATTTCTGGTCTCTTTTTATCGGCTGCTGACTGTCATAAAGTGCCTTGCCTTTGTACTCCTGCGCATGCGTGAAATATAGCTGCTCATCATTTTCAGTTACAATATCAGCTCCGTACTTGGACATAGTTTGACTTTTCGAAGTGTTTTTAATATGTAGTATTGGAATACAACAACGTCGAAGTATACGCAAACCACATTTCCTCTTTGTTTGATTCCCCCTATGTTTTTACATGGGCCATGTATGCATATTTCCGCCAGTTCAAAGGTTCGACTGCCGGTTGTTCACAAAACTCCCCAAGACAAGGACACTTTCATGGATGTTTTGTTGATATGAAGATAGTATTTCCTCTTCTTCTGCCTCAGTATGCCATATTGCAGAATGTTTAAACGTTCGAAGTTGCACGTTTATTTTCGTGTCATCTTCTAAGAGCTATTTCACGCACTTCCGCTCCTAATGAGCACCTTGTGACACGCATGAATGTGGGTATTTGCTCTGCAGTATTGTTGTTTTCAGTTGTGGTATGTAAACGAGGATGTGGACGTATGTCATTGTCTTTGTCTATCTACACGGACCTGTCTCCTCTACTCCAGACCTGCTCCTTTTTTCTGTCTTTCTACGTGTCTATCTCTCTGTCTGTGTTGAAGAAATGAGTGAGTGCGTCCAGGCAAAGCAGACGAGCAGGTGGTTTCCTGTTGCTGCTGTATGTGCTTGTATTGTTTGAGCACAGACAGGGAACCCCGTCAGAGAACTCAGGAAGTACATTAACCTACACTGTTTCCCACACAGCCCTAGTAGTTTATGTCTACGAGCAGAGTTGTGCAGTATGACCACAATCTGACTGCTCTGGGCATTTCATAGCACATGATAATATCACAATCCAGAACCTTATCTCTAATTTTTTGGGGTTAGGGGTGGGGGGAACCAAACTTTAATACTGTCATGTCACTGACTAAATGACTTGGATATGACTGAGTACCCTCTTTTTTTGGTCTGAGTTCTCTGTTTGTGTTGCTTCATGCAAATGTCTTGCTATCATCTATATCGCATGGAACACTGCAAAGCATTATCCAAATGATTTCATGTACTGCCATGAAGAGTGTGATTTGTGACACAGCAATATAAACGCCACAGAGTAATATGAAACTTGGGCACTGTTGTATTTGCACATGATATGCTTCGTCATATCACACACTGTATACACTATAAAATCTGGTATTGGTCTGCAAGCAGGATCATTAGTGTGATATCCATTACAGTTTCATACAGCAGTTATTACATTATCATATATTGAAGATTAATATTTGAAATTCTAATCGATGAATACATTGTTATTAGGCTGCAGGGAGATGATTTGCAAAATATTAAATACTTTGACTCCTGTGCTATTTGCTAAATCAAACTAATAAATAACTGCTCTTTACATTGCTTTGCATGCTGTACAATAACTTTGTATATCTGTTTTTGAAATAATATAATTACTTTCTGTTTGCATGCCTTACTGTAGTTATTGTGACACACAGATGATTACAGACCTGTCTTTAGATATATTTGTCTTTGAAAATAAAGGAAATGTATTTTTAAAAAGGCAACTTTTTGTTCATTATATTACCTAATTCATACCAGTATATGAAACATTCATCCATCTACCTTTAATTAACCCAGTGTTACACAGTTACAGACAGTGGGAATCATGTATTTTCTTTACTCTTTAATTGGGTTGTGTGATGTGACGATACATATCATGTGACCGTATCGGAGAAATGTCTGTCATTTCATATTATGCTCTATTGTTTATCACACGTCCCAAATCACCCTCATTTAGATGACACAGTGCATACTTCTTCTTGGTACAGGAGGATTTTGCTTGATATGGTGGAGTCACAAAAAAGTCCAACATAATGAAGCCTTGAAAGGGACCCTGTCCCTTACACCTGTGTGTTCAAACAGCCAAACAGGTTTTGTGAGTCAGAATAATGATAGCTGTCTTACTCTATGCACACACATTTTAGGTCATTTGTTCTGACTGTCATCCAAACTGACTCAGAATGAATGCAAGAGATATGGCAGCAATTTTTCCATTGTCAACAGAAGCAGCCCGTGGTGAGTGTGTGGACCAGCCAAAGCAGTTCAGCACAGAGCAGCTGTTTCTATACAAATAAAAATGTTCCATATAAATGTAGGGTTGAGCCAGAGAGTAAAGTTAGAAAAGGCATTTGTTCATCATAACAGTAGTATGCGCTCTAATAGCAGAGGAGGAAGAAATGAAAGGTGAGGCAGGCAGGGTGTTGATTGATAAAGTGTTTTCAAGTGGAAATATGTTTTCAAGCTGCAACACTCGCATACACACATACACAGACACACACACAGCGATAACACACTGTATAGACACGTCTGATTTCCTCGTTTTTGCTGTCATGTGATGTGTGTGTGTGTGTGTGTGTGTGTGTGTGTGTGTGTGTGTGTGTGTGTGTGTGTGTACAGTTTCTCATGAGATGCGTGCTAGCTGTTTTTTTTTTTTGTTTTTTTTTTTCCGCTACCATATTTACTGGAATCTTATTTTGAATCTACATAACCTATTTGATTTCTGTCTACTTCATAATAAGGGTGTTTGTAGGGAAAATACACACAGGGTTTGACCTTTGGGAGAGAAGCCTCTGATAGTTTGAACTTGGTGACTAGAGATATTCTTGGTTGTAACTTGTGACTCTGAGGGCAGTACAGGCTTGCCTCAGATTTTGCTTGTCCAGTCCTGTAGTTGTGTGCCCAGCCAGGAAGTTCAGATGACTTATTTCCATAAGCTATGGAAAAACCCTCTCACATTTTCATACATGTAAAAACACCTGGGTATTTCACTGTGTTTTAGCTAATCTAACACAGAGTTGATTGATGTGTGACTTTGTCCTATGCAATGACCCGGAGTAGCAGCTGAAAATGCATTGTGTAATCTAAAATGTACCAATAAATTAATATATGCTAATGCTATAGATGTCATGTTATAGATGAAGACTCCCATACTTAAATCATGATGGCTTCACATTCTTGTGTTCAGTTAAATTGTGTGTGTTATGTCTGTTATGCAACACAACTCTCAGTTTATGAAAGTGATTTGGAGCTCGAAAGTTAGTTACAATTTCTGTTTGCAGCAAATGTGAACATGTCAATGAAGTGTTTCTATTTCTAGCATAGGCTAATTCTGATATTGCATACATTTTTAACTTTCCAAAATCCAGTCAAAAAGCCACAATCACGCAGAAACCTACATGCAAGTGTTGATTTAGTTGTCACCAGACCATATTTAAAAATCCACAGAGCAGTAATGTGATATTAAAAGAATATACTCTCTCTAGTTACTCCAATACATACGGTGTGATAGCTGATATTTTACACAATTCGTACTGTCCAGATCAGATACTGTTTTGCTTTTATCTAAATAAAATCTCTACAAATCAAACTGTTGTACGGGCTAATGTGATGACATACAGCAGGTCTTTGAGTTTATTTTTTTCTGTACTTATTATGGCTTACCATCAACATGTAATCCACGTCTTCACTTTAAGAAACTGTTTGTGGTTTTATACTGTTGTTAAGGATAGTTAAGCCTATAAACAAGATAAGTACTATGCATTACAGTGGGCCAGGTCTTTGTCTCTTGCTAATCTTTTGTCATCCGACCTCACAAATCATCATATTCCTAATTTTGCAGTTTAAATGTGATTTAGATCCCCCCTCTCTTCTGTCTCTTTGCATGTGAATATGTCACACTTTGAGCTGCCACACCTTCAAATGGACTAAGGTCATTTTCCTGGATAGTTTGCAAATTGAATCCCTATTCTCCCTCATGTTCCTCCACACTGCTGCTCTGCTTTCTGATCAGGCAGCACTGATCACTACGGGGGATACGACATTCTTTTTTAATACATATGTGTGTGCATGTGACACTGGAAATACTCAAGATAGTCTTTTATTTCACCGAAAATAAGTAGTACTTAAAAATGTCATGATATCTGATATAAAACTAGTTTTTATGGAGTAACAGAACAAAAATCAAAATTTTTTTATCATAGTGGTATTATTTGTAGAGTACTTATGGAGTTGTGGAGTCCTCTGCAGAACACCATGATAACAACTCTATGTTTGAATGAGTAATTCAAACAAAAATCATAATTTATTTCTTTTAAAATGGTATTTTTAGGGCGACACGGTGGTGCAGTGGTTAGCGCTCGTGGCTCACAACAAGAAGGACCCGGGTTCGTTTCCCGGGCGATCCTTGGGACCTTTCTGTGTAGAGTTTGCATGTTCTCCCCGTGTCTGTGTGGGTTTTCTCCGGGTACTCCGGTTTCCT
>JAQQZY010000007.1:24598698-24608713 GCA_030068375.1 Ostorhinchus rueppellii | reverse complement strand
CTAAGTAGCTGGGATAGGCTCCATGCGACCCCCGTGACCCTAATGAGGATAAAGCGGGTATAGAAGATGAATGAATGGTATTTTCCTTCAAAGTCCACTTTAGAAGACTAATATTAGCCATTCAGTTCTGTCAGGGCCAAGTTCTGTTTTTTTTTCCATCTTAAACATACACATTCTTCAAATTTTTTTAAATAAAGGATACAAAATCATATTTCACTGTGTATATGATGCATATTACCTTTCTCAGGGCAAAACCACTGAATCCAGAATATCAAAACACATCTGGGATGTTTAAACTGCACTTTGTAATTATATAACTGCACAGGTTGACATTGGGATTGCAGTTTGGATTCACTGCATTCTGCATTCTCTTTTTAGGAGTCCGGTAGTGGGGAAGATGACCGACGTTCACAGCCAAGAAGGTAAGAAGGTCATCTGCTATGTCATTGTCTGACATATAATGGGTTCAAACACCTACTATAACATTTTATGACTTGTCATATTCTGAAGTTCCTATGAGTAAACTAAACAAAATAGAGAAGAGATAAAATAAGCTTTATCTGAAGTTGTTACATCCTTCTGATCAGAACACTGCTTTTACTCCTATGGCATTGTGGTTTAAGAATCCTGCGTCATCATTTTATGCCTCAGGTGTTGAAGTGAAGCGGGGAATCTGGTTTATCTTGTTCTACTTAATCACAGTTACAACTGGTTTTAGTCCGCTACCAGATACCAGCTATCAGCAGTTTTCTTCTGCTTCCTACTGTGTTTATTTGTTTAGGACACATCTCATATCAGTGAAGCTCGGAAGCAGGAGCTGTCATTTCCCTTTTTGTGTAATATGGCACTTAAGGAGCTGATGAAATCCTAAAAGTCCCCCCTCTGTGTTGATTTTGTGGCCATCCAGCAGAGGGCAGCAGGCGTCCTGTGAGCCGGCTCTGGGTATGTGGGTCAGGGGAGTCTTGCTGCTGCTGCTGTAGGGGCAGATCTGTGGCCACTCCCTAAGTCGTGTCTGTCTGGTCATTGGAGCTCTGTGCCATGAAACTGAGAGGCCTGTCTGTATTTGTGCAGCTGGGAGTGAAATCTGTATTCACACACTGGGACTGAGTGTGATTGTGTACACAGAGGTAGATCTGAATCGGTGTCATTTTGATAAATTTGTATGTGTTGACAAAAAATATTTTTAAAATATTTTTATGTTTAATATTGTTTTTTTTAAATGTATATTGTCAAATCATTCTGACATTACATGGACTCCATTAGGGATGTAGATTCTATGACAAACTCTCTTGCCTTTTGATCCATCTCTTTATACTCCATCCACCTGTCAACGTTAAACATGCTTATATGACTTTGTGACTTGTGTAGACACTCCATGTTTTCCAACAAGCACACATGTATACAGGGTGTCCACAAAGTCTCTAATGCAATCTACAAAATGTATTACAAAGGCAGTTGATGAGATCTATTAATCAGATTTGTTCTATGTACTCAGTGGTTATCAGAGTTTTTAATCACGTTGCATTTGTGTATTGGGATCACGTGAAATCGTATCATTGGTCCATTTTTCTTCGAGAGATCAATTGCTACAAACGTGTACCTTGACCTTTTGACTGAATATGTCGCACCACAACTAGATGACCTTTAACCAACCATCATTTTCCAGCAAGATGATGCACCATCCACCACAATGGGGGCCTGGTCATTGACCAGGTCGTCATTGAAAATGAGAACTGGTTCTGTAATTGACCTACTTGGTTAAACAAAGGTCAAGTAAATAAATGAGTAAACTGCATGTTCATGGATTCCTAAATCTAACATCTCCAGACGGGTGGATTGGAAGGGATGGCCCAGTTCCCTGGCCACCTCACTCACTAGGTATCTGTCACCTGGATTTCTTTCTGTTGGGTTATGTTAAAGATATCATGTATCGAACAAAGATACGGGACATCAACAACCTGAAGTAAAAGATCACTGATGCCATTGCCACCATTGATAAGGCTGTGCTACTGTGAACATAGCAAGAAATCAAGTCCAGTCTTTTTGTGCTTCGTGAAACTAATGGTGCCCATATAAAAGTGTATTAAATGAGGCAAAAAACTTCAATATCTGCTTTTCATTCAGTAATAATTTCTACAGATTTGTCTTTTCATTTGCATTTGTAATAAATTTATTAAATTGTAAAGAGACTTTATGTATTATAGCTATGTCATATTCTTATGAGCAGGCCAATCTTGACCTCAGTATGATTCACTTCCTCTCTGCCTTACAAACCATTAAATCTCATCATTCCATATAATGCTCTATTAATTTCACCACTTCATTTGGTGGGTCAGACACATTTGCGTTCAGTTAGACATACTCTGCATGCACAGCCAATGTTAAGTAATGTTTAAGATTCTAAGTTTTTGAAAATGTAAAGCAAATTTTAGTTCAGTATTGGGTCTGCGGTCTTAATCATCTTATAGGAGATCATAGTGATGCGATGTTGACCCTTGAATTGCTGATTATTGTTTTTGCTTCACTTGATGTAGAAGCGTAGTGGTACCAAAAATGCGCAGATGGGTTCAGCATTCCGTTTGTGCAGAAACATTTTAACTGCAGAAAAAAGTGTTTTTTGTTTTTTTTTTCCCCACCTATTTTCAGTAAATGAGAATATTTTCTCTTTACTGTAACAATTGATATATTGTTTATATGCAGCTGGTCCTCACTCCAAACCAAGTTTCTCCCTTGGTTGATGAATAAAGAAAACCTTGAGTGTGAAACCTTACTTGTTTGCTCCCAAATATAAAGTAAATCTAATAAAGAATAGAACAGAAGACAACAGAACATATTCCTATATTACTTAAATTAACCACTAAAGTTAGAACTGCTACTTTTAGCTTTCGAGATTACACAAGAAACGTTGTCTTTCTCTCTTTTTGTAACACTATGGACACAGCCATGTTAAACCCTTTCACTGTAGCTTCAGTGTTGACTCTAGAGCAGGGGTCACCAGCCCTGGTCCTCGAGAGCTACTATCCTACATGTTTTAGATGCTTCTGTCTTCCAGCACACCTGATTGTCATTATCAGGCTTCTGCAGAGGTTGATGATAGGCTTATCATTTGAAACAGGTGTGTTGGAAGAGGGATACATCTAAAACTTGCAGGATAGTGGGACCAGGGTTGGTGACCCCTGCTCTAGAGTCTATCTGAACATTTCACGGATGTGAAGCTAAAATCTTTATGCAGTCCATCTCTTCTCCTTTCAGGCTGTGTGAAAATTACCTGACAGCTTCAACTGTTAATTTTTCACCGCAATAATTTTAGTTCATACCAAAATATAAATATATTGAGAGGAAATTCAGCAAGCAAAACACTGCACGTGTGGGCCACATGTCGTACAGAACATAAATTACACTCCAAAAGTTGTCTGTAGAAACATTTAATTCTCCAATTTTCAACCTCCACAACTTCTGATATTACCGCATTTTATTGGGAGGCAACCCTCCAAAAATGGAACAAGGGAAATGATTGTATTTGAAGCTTCAGTTGGTGGAAAATGAAAAAAATGCACACAAAAAAGAAAATCTAGCTGTTTAATGCAGCTCTATCCTCTCTCTAATAAACATACACTTACACTGGAGAAGGATGATTAAACAAAATGTCATGACATTATGGAAAACTTGAACAAAACAATGAAAGTTAGAGGAATGGTCATATGGCCTCTGATGAGATTAATTTAACTGATCTCATCTCTCTCTTTCTCTCTTGCTCTTTCTCTGTCTCTTTTTCTGTCTCTCTCCCTTTGTGACATTTACTGAAACCAGAAAACGGCTAAGAAGAGGACATCTTCTTTTGCTTAGAATGAATGTAATTTTTGAGGCCTGCAAAATATTCCTAACTAACGCTTTAAACATAATCTCAAGCTTGCTTGAGTATTTCACATAACTTTGAATGTCTGAAAAGCATTTAGATTGAATGCAGTGATTTCTAATTGTTCGTTTGTCCTGGTTGCGTCATGGCTGCCTGTTGTGTCACTGACGTCAGTGGATGCAGCAGAGCTCATCTCTAAAACACAGGTAGTCTGACTAGAACAAGGCTTTATTTATCCTGTGTGTCTATCTGCACAAACAGGCAGCACTGCACCACTACTAGTTAAAAGCAGTGACATTACAAAAGCTTTAACGTCACTGGACGATGCACACAAAAAGGAAATAAAAACAGGAAAAGGAATTCATTATAATGTTTTGGTGGCAGCGTTATTCTTGTCTTTAAGGAGCATATCACTTTAGACAAACCATTGATCTAATTTTCCTACATTTATGTGTAGTCACACTGTGGCTATCATTGATTTACACTATAAAAAATCAGACTGATCTCCTTCTTAAGCATTCATAAATCCATTTAGGCTCAGAAAAAACAGATGTTAATGGATTTTGCTTGCTTTAAATGAAAAGTGAAAATGAAAAGTCTTGGGTGTACATTGTATAAGTGATGGGGCGATCACTAAGGTGACTTTTCTGTATGCTGTCTCTGTGTTGTGACCACATTCTGGCCTTCGCTGTCATTGGACGGTGTGAATTTCAGCAGTCGAATGAGAGAAGAGCAAGGTGCAAACTGAGAGATCTGTGTAACACCGCATACATAAACATGTGGATCAGTTTGAGTCTTTGCCTTGGCTGGGGCAGCTTGACCTGTGCATGCTGACTGTGGGGCTAAGAAATGGTCCAAAAATACCGACAGATATCGTTTCTAAAATATGTGTGAATACATTTGGGGTGAAGGTTGTATTAGACAGAAATGGTGTTGCGGTCACAAAAACACTTTGAAGGGAAGCGGTGATGTAGCTCTTTTAAGGCACTGGTCTCTTGGGTGTTCAGTCTACAATGTTAACCCTGTAATGACACTGTTACAGCATCTCATGCAGTGTTGGGAAAGTTACTTATGAGATGTAATAGTTTGTAGCTTCCTCTAATCTAGAATCTTAAATAAAATACAATAAAGCAGGTATTAATTTTAACATAACTGGGCAATGCAACTTAAAAGTCCTAAAACCATACAACACTATGCAGTAATGTTGAGGCCAACTTGTTTTATATTCTTTTTTCTTTTTCATTTCTGAACAACAAATTGGTTACGTAGGTTAGTGTGATGGGCTAAAGTGGTCAACATATAAGCCTTTTATTATTGGGTTATGGTTACATTTATTTCGATTACATAACAACCTAAATACAATTAGTTTCTTGCCAAATACAACATTTGTAGGTACCTCAAGTGTCAAACAACCCATCTGTCCAATTACTGCCTAAGTAATCTACAGCCTAGAGCTCCTTTTCAGCCTTTCATCTGTTTTATTTAGTCTATTTTATAATTGCATTATGTCATATGACTTTTTTTTTAGCAGAAAGTTTCATAGATGGCATAACAGGTGTGAACAAGCACATTAAACGGACAAAAACACTTTTGACAGGCCAGAGCAGGACTCGACACATAAACACTCTTCCAGTTGTTTGTCTGATATGATCTGGCAGAGAACTGGTGGTCACATATTCACCCTACCCTGTTTTAAATCCACCCCATAAATTGAAACCACGAGACGTCAACAAACAGCGTAACCAAGCCTAAGGTCAAGTTTCTCCTTAGTTCACGCAGCTCCTTTTTTATTTCTCAATCCTTTTTCCGTTGTTGTTGTTGTTGTTGTTGTTGTTGTTGTTGTTGCTGCTGTCCTGCTGTTATTGGAAGCACTAAGTGAAGTGTCAGGTATCGCTGACTCTAGTGAGAAATTTCCCTAAAGGCTACAGACCTAGAGGTGCTTACGCAACTTGGTCATTCTTTTTTCAGTGGCGCGTTCAGGCAACACCAATGTGATCTGTGTGTGACCTAAACTCTCTAGAGGACGCCCCTCTGGAGTAGTAATTAAAGCTTAATCAGGAGTGATGGTGTCAAGGAAGTTTCAGTTGCTGTTGTCAACAATAGGTGACAAAACAAAAGAAAATAAGAATTTTATCTGCCATCTATGATAAACAAGGAAATGCGCAAACTGAAAGTACAAATTAATTACATAAACCTACAGTCAGATCAGTTTCCGGGTCTGTTATTTTTGGAGGTAGAGGGAGGTTGGATTACTCTCCTGACAAGTTTATAAAAGCAGCCTTTTTGATATAAAACTGTATAGCAGTTGCCAGGCCTGTCAACAGGCATTACATAATGACCTGATCAGAATTATTTATGTTTGTTGGGATTATTTTGCATAGTGTTTTAAATAGTTTCCGTTCACCTCTATAAGGACAGCTGGATGAAGGAAACACAAATGGCACACATCCACCATATGAATAGTGCTCTTGTCCTTTTTTCCTGCTATGGTTCTGTTGGATTTGAGTATTGGTATCTGTCACTCTTACAGGTTTGTATTTTCAGTAATTAATTAAGTCAGATCTGCACTGTGCAATGTTTGTTTGCTTTTTAGGCTTTGCAAAATAAACAAACAAACAAACAGTAATATGTACTATTTACATGTTCTTATGCAGTGACATGGCTGTACTTCACAAGGTGTATGTGTATTATTAATCTATGTTATTCAGTAATAGTTGCATAAATTGCCAAATGATTAATCACTAGTCAAATCTTCAGTACATGAGGCCAAACGGTCAAGAGGGTACCAAAAGAGCATGTCAAATAGAGCGACGTGCCATATAGTAATGTGACTGATAGGATCAACCACTTTGTTTATGTAATAAAGCTCTGCTTTGTTCCTCCTCACAGTAACCAACATGCAACTGCCACAGTAGGATTAACTCATGTATGCACTTATGTAATTGTACTCATTCATACTGTGCACCTGAAGGATCTTAACATTTTGTATTGAAATCGGCTGCTTTTTCATTCATTTCCTTACATTTTCTTTTTCTTTTTTTTTTTTTTCTTTTGTCAGGTGAAGGGCTAGAGGTGACCTAATTCTGGTTAGAATAAATACTATTACAATAATTTATCCACTGTAAATATGAGTAAATTATAGTGGAATTGGATTCCTCCTGTGTTTCCTAACACAGTGGGCAGTACACTCCACAGTACAACTATGGATCTAAGTAATGTGTCGTTTTGTTCATATTTCACAATCAGTTTGTGAAATAAAATGTCCATCTCCATTGAGGTGCAGAATGTTGTTTACACAGTCGTTATGCGTCTGCTCTCAAACATCCTCCGTACTCTGCTGTTCTCTGTCATTGGTCCACGCGTGTCTCCTCCCACAGTGTCAGGATTTACCGCAGCCTGCTGCGGACCAACCAAACAGACCCGAGCAGATGTTCCACAGACACCTGCCCTGCGCCGCTCGCATAGGACTCTTAACAGTCTGTGCCATTTTTATGTAACCACGGACCTTTGTTTTATCGATTTATTTTTTTAATTTTTTTTTTCTGCCCGAACATTTCCGAAGTGTGCGGAGATGTTCGTTCTACGGAAATTATCCAAGTGATTTCTGACACGAGAGCCGCTGCCTTTTTGTACCTGGGTTCCAGTTTAGTCCGGGGGACCGTCTCCTCCAGACCTCAGCCCGCTCCTGCGCCCTCCAGCCACAGCGATGCCTCCGGGTGTTGTGACCGCTCCACGGAGCTCGTCAGCCGGATGCTTTTGCGCCTGCTGCGGCGGGACCATGCGGCCGTATTTCACCGAAAACTCTGTGATCTCTCAAGGGGAGATTTATCAGCTGTAAGTTTACTGAAGCCACTGTCCTACTGGGGTGTAACATCAGATCAGAGGGATGCTGTCAGAGATCAAATGCACTGTAATGCAGATGTTGAAGTAATCTGATTCAGGTTTCATTAAAGTTATTGTGCAGTCTTTTGTCTTTAACCTGATTAAGTTTACAATACAGCCCATCACCTTTCTGTCTCTGTTATACACTGGCTCTGTTCTTGTGCTCAGACAGGACAATGGCATGTGGTTTTTCCTTGATGACTCTAAGGGAAGGATGTGACAGCACAGTAGCAGCACCATCACTAACTGCAGGAACGTTTCCTTCCTTTTTTAGCTCCTTGAAATGCCAGCCAGAGCCTCTGACTCATCTGATCACATGTATCCTCTCTCCATTCACCCTTAGTTTTAACATTGTGGCTTTTCCTCAAGTGCATCTTGAGAGGGCACAGCAGAAAAGTACACGCTGTACCTGAAGCAGACTGCTGTGGTGCATGTGACAGCTGAGTGTCCACAGATGTGGGTGTGGAGAGTCCACATATTTTTTTAATATAATCTCACCTGTACGCCTATTGTCACTATCTACTTCTCAATATGCAAGTGGAAAATGCAGAAATGGGTTCCCGTTTTCTGCCTGCATCTCAGTTTCAACACCACCTCTGACCTGTGGGACATGCAAAGGTTTTTTTCTCTTGTAAGTGGGAAGTTTCACTGGGAGTCATCAAAGAAGAAAATGACGGCATCTGTTTGGAAATGGGTTTTCCTCATCCTCTGGCTATATTTGCAGCTGTTCACTAGCAATGACTGACACATATAGACTACAGTGGGCTTAGGTCTCTGGTGTGTCAAGTAGGGAACGCAGAAAGACACCTTGTGCCATTAGCAGAATGTCCCTCTGGTGAACATGTTGTCTGACTTTTGGCTCATGGGCTGTAGCTCAAAATATTTTAAGAAAAGAACAAGATCGGTGTTAAAAGTTTTAGGAATGCTTTAGGTATCCAACTCTGTTACATAATACTATTGTTTAGTTACAATCTTGGCACTAGCTGCATCTTTCTTACCTACTGCTTAGTTTTGCACTATAAAGTCTACAAAACCTGCAAGTTAAGAGCACATATTGGTATATCTGATAGGTCTGCTTTTTGAAGAGAAGGGAAAATTCATAAAGAACATAATTGGTTAAATTCCTGTCTCTTGTGCTGTCATTTTCTGTCTGTCTATGTCTTGTCCAGTGCCATTTATGAACATGTCCAGTACAGTTAAGCCGCCACATTATTGGAACCAGCTGGTGTTTTAATATCAGGCTGCCTAGAGCGCATAAGTGAAACAAGTATAGTCATTATTGTTTGTGTGAGATGTTTGCACAGGGTGTAAAGTGGATTTCATAAGAAAACACATGATGAGGTCACCTTTATTAAAACACAGTAAACCCTAGATTACAAGATCCTGCAGGCTAAATACATAACTCATGCTTTCACCGTGTTGCACAAAAGCATCTTTGGGGAGGGGGCATAGTCCTCAACTGTGACAGTATCACTTACATTTGCACCAAAATACAGAAAGTTGGACACTTGCATGCTATGTTACTGTAAGTAGTTACAATTGGCCATCTTTTTTCTTTTTTCTATCTAGTATCAGTGAAAGTTTCCTGACAGTCAAAGGAGCTGCACTCTTCTTACCTCGAGGAAATGGCTCCTCTCCATCTTCAGGCTCCCGGTTCTCACAGCTCCGCAGCAAGCATGCAGGTAAGGCTGAGGGTGTCCACCACATGATGAGGACCTACTGTCGAATTAACGATTTTAAGATATATTTTTGTCTTCTTAGTTAACTGAATAACTATTTCAAATAACACCTGTGTTTGCTGTCTGTTCAGGTACATTTGGCTATATTCACACTTCAGGCAAAATTTGGCAAAAGTCCAAATGTAATGTTTTCTCTGATTTGCATCTCGGATCAGTTTTTACCACACGAGAATTTGTACATCACAAATCACATGGAATCTGTTCTTTTCACTTCTGATCTGGGCAATTTCCATAAGTGGTCGGGAATTGGATATAAGTCTGATGTTTTTTGTTCTGACCTCAGTCTGAACAGTCAGATCAGAATCAGTGGGAGTTTTACATCACTTTAAATGTAAATTCATCTCAGCTCCACACCGGAGAGTAGTTCAGAGTGGTTCAAATGCAACATACATGAATGTAGCCCTAAAATTAGTCAGAATATTATAATTGGTATATTGCATATTAGTAAAACATGGATGGGGACCGTGTCTGCGTGGGTTTTCTCCGGGTACTCCGGTTTCCTCCCACAATCCAAAGACATGCACTGATAGGTTAATGG
>JAQQZY010000007.1:24586840-24598598 GCA_030068375.1 Ostorhinchus rueppellii | reverse complement strand
AGCTGGGATAGGCTCCATGCGACCCCCGTGACCCTAGTGAGGATAAAGCGGGTATAGAAGATGAATGAATGAATGGATGGGGACCTTTTGACCCGATATGAAAATTTTGAATGCACACCCTTTGTCTGTAGTATTTTCACTGTGTTTATTAATACGTTTACTGAAGGACATGATGTGAACATTTCTAAAACCATTACTTTTATGCACATTCTCATGTTAAAGAACTGTCATTTTTGGTTTCTTTTAATCAGGAGACATCCAGCAACATCTCCAGACCATGTTCACTCTCCTCAGACCTGAGGACAACATCAAACTGGTGAGTTCCTGCATCCACGCAAAGTTCACTTCCACATTCATATTTATTTGTGTGTTCAGTGTCAATCAGCTGTGTTACTGCTCCATCAGGCTGTTCGCTTGGAGAGCGCTCACCCTCAGGTCACCCGCTACATGGTGGTGGTCTCAACCAATGGCCGTCAGGATACAGAGGAGAGCGTGGTGCTGGGCATGGATTTCAGCCCGATAGACAGGTGAGAAACTGGCATGTGAACACTATATTGGCCAAACATTTTAAACAAAATTTGTGACAGTGGTTTTACCTTTTTTTTTTTTTTTTTTCTTGTTCTTTGTTTTTAGTTCTTGTTCTGTAGGAATGGTTTTGCCTTTATGGAGTGACACGCTGATTCATCTGGATGGAGATGGGTATGAAAATGTCCAACGTATCATGTACTTAAAGAGTATCTGCAGGTTGTTGGGATATCTGACAGTCTTTGTGTTTTGTTCCTCCCTCCTCTGCTCTCTGTCTTTTTGCTATCAGGGGTTTCAGTGTGTCAACTGATAACAAAATCCATGTATTTAAGCCTGTCTCCGTGCAGGCGATGTGGTGAGTCAACCTAAGTTCTTACATGATGACACAGACTTGTAACTCCATGTACATTGTGTGTAGGTCTTTACTTGGAGATTCACTTGTATTTTAGTTGCTGAATCCTAGTTTTTGTTCTCACTTGCAGGTCAGCCCTCCAGTCACTCCACAAAGCATGCGAGGTGGCCCGATGTCACAACTACTTCCCAGGCAGTTTGTTCCTCACCTGGGTCAGCTACTATCAAAGCAGGGTCTCCTCAGACCAAGCACGCATCAATGAGTGGAATGCCATGCAGGATGTGCAGTCACACCGGGCTGATTCACCCGTCCTCTTCTCTGATGTGTAACTATCAATCACTATCTTTTTTTTTTTTTTTTTTTTCTTTTTAATAAATATGTGTAGTTTGGTTTTATATGGTACATAATAATGTCACGGTGCTTCTGCAGACCTACTGAAAGAGAACTGACAGAGCGGCAGATCAAGACCAGTTTAAGGGAGATCATGATGCAGAAAGATCTGGAAAATGTCACCTGCAAAGAGGTGAGACTGCGCTTCACTGAACTATACTCTTCTAATGCATGAAATCTGAGTTATTGCCCCCACAGTTGGAAAAACTTTATTTTAGGTGTACGTTTATTGTTGCAGTCTTAAGATATGGGATTTTGTCTCCTACGTTGTTACGTTGCTGGTCTGTAGATCCGAACAGAGCTGGAAATGCACATGACATGCAACCTGCGAGAGTTCAAGGAGTTCATTGACAATGAGATGATTGTAATTCTGGGGCAGATGGACAGTCCTACAGAGATCTTTGACCATGTTTTTTTGGTGAGTTGACTCATAGCACTGCCATGACGAACGTATTTGTTGGTTCCAGTGTTGGTAATAGAAGGAGCAAAGTTATTACAGTTTTGTTTTTTTTTTGTTTTTTTAAAGAACCTTCTCTTAAATTGGCTGTAGATTAAGTCTCATCCGTGTCTAGCAATTAAAAAAACATGAACTGGTCAAGTATAATTGAATGTCTTTCAATTTTAAGGCGCTTTCCTCTTGTTTAGTTTAAATGCACCACGAATGACAAGCTTGTTTAACTACAGGCTTTAAGCATTATGAAATGCTCAGTTGAAGGCTCTGAACTAGTCTGAAGATTGCTTTCGTTTCCTACAGGGATCAGAGTGGAATGCATCCAATTTGGAAGAGTTGCAGAAGAGCGGGTAAGTACAGAAACAAAAACACTGAAATCTGCTCACATAGCAAATGCTTTATAGTCAGCATTTAAATCTTGGGGCATATGTCCAACATGCGGTGATTTTGTCGGTATTACATTTCATATTCAGTACTAAAATATCCTGTAGGTTCTGAGCCAAAAATACCTGTAACAATATTCTTCTCATGCCTTCTTTTTTTCATCAGAGTTCAGTACATCCTAAACGTAACAAGGGAGATTGACAACTTTTTTCCCGGACTGTTTGAATACCACAATATTCGTGTTTATGATGAAGAAGCTACCGACCTTCTTGCCTATTGGAATGACACCTACAAGTTTATATCTCGAGCCAAGTGAGTTTTGGATGACAAGATTTTTATGTTTCCCAGTAGGCTTTTTCTCTGTCATACATTTATGCACTGGTTGATCTGAAAACGCTTCAGTGATGTGACTTGTATTCATGCGATATTCTTGATCTGTTCTCCAGGAAAGCTGGGTCCAAGTGTCTGGTGCACTGTAAAATGGGTATAAGTCGATCTGCAGCCACAGTGATTGCGTATGCCATGAAGGAGTTTGGCTGGGACTTGAACAAAGCTTTTGATTACGTCAAAGAGCGTCGTGCCGTGACCAAACCCAACCCCTCTTTCATGAGACAGCTGGAGGAGTATCAGGGCATCCTCTTGGCCAGGTGAACACACACTCACGTTGTTATGTTTTGTTTGTGGCTGTTTGCTGAGTAATTTGAATACATTACTGTGTATTTTATGTGTGTCTTTTACTTGATCATATTTATTGGTATGTTAATGTTAATTTGAGGCCTTGACCTCAATAGATTTTCAAAGTTTACAGGACAGTTGGCAAAAACATTTCAAACGGAAGACAAAATTAACATGTTATGCTTAGATTTTTTGTGTTGTGACATGCGTCCCCACCTTTTCTCCCCTTCTCTTGTAGTAAACAGAGGCACAACAAACTGTGGAGATCTCATTCTGACAGTGACCTCTCAGAACACCACGAGCCACTGTCTAAAT
Source organism: Ostorhinchus rueppellii (assembly GCA_030068375.1). NCBI lineage: Eukaryota > Metazoa > Chordata > Actinopteri > Kurtiformes > Apogonidae > Ostorhinchus > Ostorhinchus rueppellii. The sequence goes on along the minus strand of JAQQZY010000007.1, from coordinate 24,595,506 downwards.
CCTATGCCCAGCCTCATAGCCTGGGCCGCTCAGACCCTCATAATCAGGCCGGCAGCATGCCTGGCCCCTCTGTTAAAGAACTGCTGGAATCACTGGGAACTTCATCCAACACTGGCAAAGCAACACACTCCACTAGTGAGCCTGATACTGACGTCAAGTCCAATCAGCTCATCTCTGCCTCCAGTGAGAGGGTGACGGCTCTATCAGGTGGGGCTGATGCTCAAATCCCTGAGCCTGTTTCTCATTCTGCTGCTCCACTGAGCCAGCTGAACGCCCCCCGTCCCGCCTCCACAGCTGGATCTGTGTCTTCGTTATCTCCTCCACTCTCCAACGGTGTATGTGACACTGAGGAGCGGCCCTCATCTCCTCCTGTCTCACAGCCACGGGCTGCCACTGTGGTGCCTGAGCCTCAAAAGACAGACATCTCCATGGTGACTGTAGCAGAAAGTGTTCTGTTGGGCCAACCTCACCCACCTCCATCCCTCCATCACCTGCCTCCATCACCGACTCCGTCCCCAGCTCCAGTCTGTGCGGACGAGGTCATCAAATCACAGGTGTTGTCCTGTCCTTTGTCTGTAATAAAATCAATGCCAGTGTCCGTGCCTGAGCCCATGTCAACACAAATACCAAGCACACAACAGGCTGGACCCCAGTGTCTGTCTGCACCAGTGCCTGTAAAAAAAACAGACTGTGACCAACAGTTGTGTGACTTGTCTTTGGACAGCTTTGGAGCCCACACTCCCTCCACTAGTGATTTTATCAGCTACCCTAGTGCCATTCCACAAGACAATGAGGTGTTGTTTGCCCACAGTGCTGATCACATTAACTTTTTCAGTGCCAGGGAAAAGTTTAAGGGTATGACTCAAGATGGGAAGACTCATTGTGCTGCAGTGCAGCAGTCAACTCAACTCAAGAGCTGTGGTAAAGAACAACAATCACTGCCTGAGGAGGTTTCGAATAATGAAGGAAAGGAGGAAGACAAACAAAAGGTAAGCCTGTTCCTCATAGCAAAACCACCTCAGCATTATCTCTTTTGTAAACATGCAAATGATCACACACTGACTTCAGTCAAGCAACTCCATGACAGAGATCTTCATGTCTAAATGTTTAGTTTTTGACAGTGTGTCATTTAAGTTTGCTTTTATGAATCAGCATTATTAAATATGTCTTTAAAAGATTTACTTGTGACTAGTTGTTGGGTTTTGAATTCAAAAGCACCCCCTCGTGGCAAAACCTGAATACTTCAAGCACAGCATCTGTCTCTGCTGAACTACTTTTTCTCCTCATTTCCACTGGAGACAATTCTGTCGAATTATGAACTTAACACAACCTGTTGTGTTAATTGAGGTCTCTCTATATATGCTTATGATTCTGCCAGATTAATTCCAATGTGTTTCAGATGCATTTTAAAAATGGTTTGTCACGTCAATAATTTGGTCTAACTTGCACATAATGCATTTTATTATATTACATCTGTCTGTAAGCTGCAACTCGACATTAAACACATATTAAATGAGTCAAAAAGAAGCAACTTGACTATGAAGGCAACTTAGTCATAGTCGTACAAAAATCAAACCAGGAAGTAGACCTGGTGAGGCATAAAGCCATGCAGAGGACTGAACAACAGGGAGTTCAGCCATGATGCGACACAGCTGTCTCTGGTGAAATTCAGGAGTCCTTCTGTCTCTGTCTCATTGTGCATGTATTGTCATTTGGATTTGGTTTTCATAACTTCATGTCTTTTTCTTGCAGGATATTGCTGTCCCTGTGCAGGCCACAGGACTGAAGCCTGCTATGCTCACAGAGTGCTCACCTCTTGGCCTGCCTAGCCAACTAGGGCCTCAAGGTTCCCAGGACCAGGATGTGAGGAGGTCAAAGCAGGAAATAGAGGATCAAGATGTTTTATTACAGGAGGAAGTTGAGAATGTAAAAGAGGAAGTTAAAAACAAAGAGGAGGAAGACACAACCCCCCCTCAACTCTACAGCGACTGGACCAGAGGCTCAGTGCGACGGGTCACACGGCAGCTCGAACAACGAATGAAACAGGACCACGACTCTCCATCCCCCTCTTCGTCCCCACCTTCTCTCTCTGGAAGCTCGTCTTGGACTCAGCGACGCCAAGCCAATGTCCCCCTTGCAGGAGTGTCGAGTGGGCAGGATATTTCCGTTTGCCCTCAGGTGTCTGTAGTTGGCACCGTACAGGAAGAGCAAGAGGAGGAGGATGGGAAATCTGGTCCTGTGCAGAAGGAAAGTGAGAGTGTAGTTGAGATGCAGGTGCTGGGACAGGACGACAGAAGCACAAAAGGGCCCAAACAGCAGCTCGCTGATCCCAGATCTCTGTCTACCTCTTCATCTGGTCACCACACTGGCCTCTCTCCCTTTGCCTCTGTGAACTTTCTGTGTTTGGAGGGTGTGACCGAATTTGAGTCGACCACAGACTGGGACTGCTACACGGAGGGACCCCACAGTGACATCATCATGAGAGAGACTTGGGAGACTTTGTGTGAGCTGGGTGCCTTCCTGCAGCAGGTAAGTGTGGGCGGAGCTGGCAAGGCGAGACGAATGGACCAGATTTTTGGCCTCGACACTGGCACCACTCAGAAACCAGGCAGCAGCATCCAGAGACGGGTTAGAGAGGTGGAGGCCAGGATCCGTCAAGCAGGGCTGACCCCTCCATCCCTCATGAAGCGCTCAGCTTCTCTGGCCAAGCTGGGATGTCTGGAGCTGTTGGCAAATGATCTGAGTGAATGGGAGTTCAGTCGCTCCTCCGTAGCCCCTTCCTCTGCTGAGCCTCCAGCTCATACCAGTAGTGACGACTCGAAGAAGCAGCGGGTCCACAGTTCACCCTCCTCAGCTAGCCAGCAGCCAGAACTCATCAGGTTTGGTGCTGAGAGACTCACTGAAGCTGAAGAAACCTCGTCAGGAGTCTCTCCACCCTCAGAACAGAATCCACAGAGCGGGGAACTCCCAAACTCCAGCCAGGACTCTGTGCACACACCTGGGCTGGTACCCAACGCAGCAACAAGGCAGCAATATGGAAGGACTCACCCCCTGAGGCGGCTTAAGAAAAGAACTGTTAGTACTCTTTACCACACCATGTAACCCTCACCCTGTGTGAATTTTTGTGTGTTTGTGCGAGAGAAAGTGTGCACCTGTGAGAAATGACAATGAAGTGCACATGTTAATGAGCAAAACAAACCAATGCCTCTTGCCTTAAAGGATTTGTTTAGTAGTTTGTGTGGGTTTTTTTTTTTGTTTTTTGTTTTTCTAAAGCATCCCCCTGTTGCAGATCTACCATGAGCCTCTGATGTGAGAAAGGGGTTTTGGCCAGCAGATCAGATTAATTCACATTTAAACAAACCATTGAAATAAACACTGTGTATAATCAAAACTTGCAAAAAGAAAGCAGGACAAATGCATTAAAGCAATCATTGGAATGCATCTGGGTAACTTGTAGAAATATGTTTAAGCCTACATATATTAACTCTTTACATCATTGTTTGTTTTGGTTATCACTTGATATTTACTCATTTGCTGTTGGTGGATTAAATGATGATCCGACCTGAAGTCAGGTAGAATGTAGCCTCGGTTTTCCTTTTCTGTCTTTCAGCTTCGTCCACTTTTATTCCCTGTGCTCATCAACTATTACAAAAAACAGGATGTAAAGATAACCTGGGAGCTTTTTGGCAGAAGTGCTGCTATATTAGTAACCTGTGTCATTTCTGCTGTCTAGACTGATCTCAAATGTGGGCTAAAGTAGCAGTAATATATCTGTAGCCCAGGCTGAACAACACACATAACTGGATGATACTTTGCATAGTTGGTGACATAAACATCAACCAAAAGTGGTTGTAGAGATGCATATTGAAACAAATTGCAAAGATTAGAGGCATGCTGTTTTTCTTTTTAAATGTTTTCCTTGTTCATTTTGACTGCACAATACCTCAAAGTCTGAACCAAATCTGAGCTGCACAGATGTCAGGCTCTGGATTCCTGAAATATCCGTCTCAATCAGAAACGATTTCAATTTCTCAACTTGACAAACTGAAGTTACCTTGTCTTTCTGACATTTTACCACTTTGATGCCACTAAAACTCAACATTTTTGTTGTATGTATTGCTGTGGGTGGGAGGGGGGGTTAGGGAGTTGGGAGTTCGAGGCAAAGTATATGTTTGTGGATTTTCGGGGATGTAAAGATCTTTATTGTGACATTTTAGGAACTGTACATGTTTTTATATCTAGCTTGTGTCTGTGTGAGTGTGACTGTTGTAGCACATTTACCATGTGGGTGGGGTTTTTTTTTTCTTTTTTTATTTTAACTGTTGTCTTTTTTTGTACACATTAGGGGTGTGCCTCTGACTGGCAAGTGAAGCTTCTCTGCAGCCAGAGATTTGTCATACATGCACTTTACTCCCTTTTTTTATTTTAATGTGGCTTTTTTAATGTGAGGTTGCTACTTTTGGGGAGCACGCTTAGGTAGTAGCAGCTGTTGGGTGTGTGTGTATTGTTATAATTTTTTTTTTTTTTTTTCCAATTTTAAACTATCATTGTAAATATTCTTTTATATCATGTGCTTCAACTGTGACCATTAAAATAATGGAGATTATTGAGAATCATCTGGCTTACAGAGTCTGTGTACAGTATCTTCAAGGTTTCTATATTTGTTTCCCATGGAAGAAGTTTTGGGCAATACTGTTGTCCAGGTTTAAACAAAAAACAAACACATTAAAACCAATAACATACAACAGCAATAAATGATCAACATGTAATCACATAGCATTACAACATAAGAGAAAAAAATGTCCACTGAAAAGGACATTATTTAAAATATCTGAAAAAGCTGTTGCATCATGCTGTTTCCAGTTAAGGCAATTACTTAATTTAAGAGTGAAAAATGTTTATGTTCTGGGTCTCAGGAGGTTATAATCAGTCATACTCAGAATTATCTCAGCTAACATACCTTTTTTTAATATATATATCACAAAGAAAAGAAAACTGAATTTTAAAAAAAGTGACTTTTTTCAGCCAAGATTCCATTGGCTGAGCATAAAAATAAATGTCTCCATTATCATTTGCCATCTCTGGGTTTCACTGGTAAATCAATGTTGTAAGCAAGGCAAGTTTATTTATAGCACATTTCATGTAAAGGACAATTCAAAGTGCTTTACATAAAACACAGAAGCATCGTAAGAGAGGCATGAGACGAGACAGTCAAAATATGAAAACAAAATCACAAAGAACAAAACTTTTAATTAAAATAGACATTAAAATAGTAAAATTCTTTAAAAAAAAAAAAAGATGACGGTTACCTACGGAACCTCTGAACGGTCAAATGGGTCATATCTAATGACCATGAAAAGATGGCAAACAGCATTTGACCTAAATTATGTAAATGTGTTGACAGGATTAGTGGTTATTAAACATTTTAGATCAGTAGATTTTGGTTTCCAGTAGGTGTTTTCATCTTTGAGGAACAGTTTTGAAGAAGTTCTATAATAAAACTGGGATCCTCATTTATTTTCAGGTTTATTTAAGGTGAACTCTTGAAGGTGGGGTGGGTGATCAGGTCACCTGTGTGAGCTCATCTACCTGTTTCACATTTATTCCAGCCCACCGCCAATGACTGACCCCAGGGGCGCGCTGGTCGTGTCACCGGCGCGCGTCACGCTTCCCTGTCCGGACAGAGCCTGTTCCAAAATAGACGACACCCACCCACCACCCACACCCTCCTCTCCTCTCTCTCCCTCCCTCACTGTTCGTCCCGGTACTCTCCTTTCTCTCTTTCCCTGCCGAGGCGCGTCACGCAGTTGTCCGGTGCGTCTCCTGTGTGTGTCCAGTTCCTGAAAAACCGGAACACTGGGAATTTAACGCACGGGAATAAAGCAGCAGCCGCAGCAGTAGGAGGAGTGGACCACAGCAGAGACCCAGAGAGAGAGAGTTGTCCAGGGAAGAGGGGTCTCCCCAAAACCTGAGGTGAGCTGCCTGTGGGCTATCTTTCCTAATTTGCGTGGGTTGTGTCAGTGGGTGTACTGCAGAGGTGCGTCAGCTGCCGTACTGCGCCGCTGGAGAGGACTGTGTCCCACCTTTGGAGACCCTTGGACAAGACACTGTCGGGACATTTGGACTGTGCGCTTTCCGCCCACTGGGCACCCCGGATCATGAGTCGTGCGTGGCAGCTGTGGGCTACTTTAAGGCGCACGTTGTACATTACACCCCCTGCCCCCCACCCCCTACCCTTCTCTCCTATGTTCATGTGTTTATGTGTGTTTGTATAGGCTGTGCGCATTGACTCTTGAAATTTATGGGGCTTTCATTAACAGTAAAGCGCCACAGAGAGTCTGGGTTTCATTCTGGGTCTATTTAGGACCAGGCTGGGGGGGTGTGAGGGGAGGAGCGGCTGGCCCGGGTGGGACAGTGCAGTTTGTCATGTCTATATTAGGAAAGTGGCAGTGTCATTCTTTCGCTCTGTCTCGGTTCTCCAGAGCCGTGCCATGCGCCATATACTCTATTAACCTGAAGCACATTTAAAGGAGCATGTCAGAGTTTTCCAGCAACTGAACTATCACATCTCAGATCCTTTACTTGGGTAGAAGTACTCGTACTACTTTGTAAAAACCCTGCACAGACCCCTATATTAACCCTTTCGTGCATGAATTATGAGAACATAATGAGAATAATATACATCCACACTATTTTTAGTTCATGCTAACTCTCCTTATCTATACAATCATGTATATACTTCAATTCCATCCGTATACTTCACATTTCATTTTCTTGTTTAGCCCTTATTGTATATTTTTAGTCTATTTTATTTTAACTTTATTATGTTTCTACTGTTGCTGCTGGAACACCAGAATTTCCCTGGCTGGGATCAATAAAGTCCATCTATATCTAACCTTCATCAGTTTTTTTCCTGAGAGTTTTTAGTCCTATTTACGCATAAAAAAAAAAAAAAACCACCAATGCAACTAATTTTTTTTTTTTTTTTTTTTATGAGCCTGTTTTTCATAGTTGCACAAATGTCCACTCAGCTGACGCAAAGAAACATTTACTGATATACTGTGTGAAAACTATGAAATAAATACAGTTTTAATGCTCTTAATCTGATGTTTTCTCACATTTTAACCTATTCTAATACTAGATGACTCACTTCGTGTAGATAAAATGCCAAAAGAAATAAAAATGTTTCAAAAACCCTGTAAATTAACAATTCGCAATTGTTTTACATGCAAACATGTTACTGCAGATAAGGTTTACAAAGAACAGTAAAGTTACAGTAATGGTCTGAATGTCAATGTATGGGATGGTGCGTAAGTGTCGACTGTGTTGGTTGATATGGAACTAAATCAAATCATGAATATACAAGAGAACAGCTGTCCACTGTAGTGACCAGTATGCATGAAAGGGTTAATACATTAAAGTACAGTCAAAATAGTTAAATTGCATCTTCTTAAATGTGAATATTTCTCTGTTTTCTTTGCTTTTCTATCATGTATCATTATTTTATGACCAAGCGAAACTCATAGATGTCATGTTGAGCTTTGGGACACATCTTTTCACCATTTGCTGACATTTTACAGACCAAACAATTGCGTGGTGAATAGAAAACATAACTGGCAAACTAATGGTCCTGGGTGGATATCAAATGAACCCATAAAGACCCAGTGTTACTTTTGTGGCAGTTCCAAAATATACATTTTTTCTCTATATGTAACTTTTCCTTAGTGATTTGTCACAATTTATTATGACAAAATCCTCTGTGTTTTGTTTTTTCCATGAACATGAGATATTTTTCTGCATCTAATTTACTGATCATGTAGATGTTCATAAAATTCAGGTTAAAGTTCAGGGTTATTGCATCAAAAACAGAGAAAATTGTAGAAAAAGTGACTTTTTCAGCAAAATATATCATTAACTCAACATAAACCAAGCATGTCCATCCACTGCTGTTTATCAAGCTCCATAGGTTTTACTGGTGGCTTAATGTTGTAGAAGATGATGGTGTTTTCACGTTCACTACAAAGCTTCTGAACATCCAAATGGGTCATATCTGATGACAAACTGCATTTTACACCAATTATTTACATGTATTAATAGAATTAATGGATCAGAAATTATTAAACGTTTTAGATCAGTAGATGGCTTTGGTCATTGTGGCTGTTTGGGTCTTTATGGGTTAATGCAAGGTTTTACATTCTGAAAATGATGACAAAATACCTAATGTCGGAATCGAGGTCATTGCTCTGGAGAGATTTGTTACTCAACAAAAATTGTCATTGCCCCTGTTTGCTTCTTATGACAAGAAACAACAACAGTGACAGCATTTGTCTTCAGTTCATTTAGACAAAAACAATCAGAATGATAAACAGATTTAGTGTCCTATCCATATCACCCAGCTGTAGCTGCAGATTTTATCAAAACCAAAAATAATCAGGAATTGCAGCTCTAGTCGTCATTGTGCAGCAAAATAGTTAGTGTTTAACTATTAAATGAGGTATCTGGATTCATTTTACTGATGAATATTTAGCATAATACAGCTGTAGACTGGAGTTTATAGCTTAATCTAGAGCAGTGCATCATATATAGATAACACTGCTCTACAATTTCTTAGAAAATATCTGCTTCAGACATTAAATGTGCTAAATCTGACATAGTTTAATAAGATG
>JAQQZY010000007.1:24559387-24573351 GCA_030068375.1 Ostorhinchus rueppellii | reverse complement strand
GACTCCACCGCTCATATTCCACACCCATGTTCACTCTCTGCTCTTCTAAAGCCTTTTTCTTGGCAGTAGCCTTCCTTTTCTAACACAGTTTTGTATTTACAACCCATTGTTGCCACCTTTCCAAATGTCTACCTATTTTAACTGTGTATGCTAGCTAATATAGCTATCCAAGCTCCGGCACAGTTTCCTCGGTAGGAGCTCCAAGCTTCTAAGGACGCACGATTCGTGAATCATGTGTGGGCACTCAAAATGATTGGATGTTGTTTTTTCAGTCCTGTCGGTCCCACAGATGACTAAAAGTTTTTATTTTTGTACCAGAGCGTTTAATTAATTGTTTGCAATCGTAGCGTGAAGGGGATTTTTAGCAATATAGTAAAAGATACTCCAGGAAACCATGCCAGACCCCACCATTAATCAAATACCAAATAATTACTCCTATTTTTAGTGTTCAGTTATGACGTTGGTGTCGTAACTTAAGTATTTCTTTATTTTAGTTTATCAAAACACCAGAGAGGAAAGAGAATAAATGAGCTGAGGTATAAACGGTGTCTATAGTTGGTATTCATTTTTGTAATAACAGACTGGTGTGGACACTGTCATGTTGGTGTGATCAGTTGTCACCTTAGCCAAAACGCATCAGAGATGTGTGTTTGTAATTGCAGTCTTTGCTCCAGTAAATTTATGAAGTGATTAAAATAAAATCTGTGACAGTGTGTTGAGTTTAGCAGTAGAGTGAAACATACAGGATGAGTTTGTAGATGTGCAGATGCATTCAGTGAGGCCCATGCAGAGCAGAACGCAAAGGAACCCATTCCTAATAATAGTGATCTAACCATTTCTTTGTTATATTTTGTAGATATTTGCAGTAGATGTTTATAGAAATTCAAAGGTTAAAAGTTAACAAACTTTATTTTGTACTTTGTACAAATGAACGTATAAATCTACTATAATAACAAAATATAGGACATTATCTGAATAAGTGTAGCTGTATATCGAGTTATAACTTTAAAGTACGCATAAAATAAGATATTATTGAAATTAGTTATTATGTTGACAAGATATTATCACATGTTTTGAACATTGTATTTGTAGTAAATATTTAAACTGTATATAAATAATATTGTTCATGCAACTGATTTTGTAAATCTGATTGTGTGTGGGGAACTGAAAAAGTATATGTGAATGATTGTACAGATGTTTTTGTGTTGCTGTGTGTGTGTGTATATATATATATATGTATGTGTGTATATGTGTGTGTGTGTGTGTGTTTAAGGACTGTTATACAGTTACACAAATTTCATGAATTTAGGCATAATATATTGGTTTTACTTATATTTTTTTGGCGGGCTATGTTTCCAGATTTGGCAGATCCCAGATAATTCACTGACCCGCCCCATCTCAGAGCCCATTGTGGTCCTGGAGGGTCACTCCAAACGGGTCGGGATCGTCAGCTGGCACCCGACTGCACGCAACATACTCCTCACTGCGGGTAAAACACCCACACAAGAAAACACTATATTTAATGACATTAGAGCTTTCTTCTACATGTTATGTAACAGGGATATGTATGTTGATAAATGGATGCTGAACCAAACTCTAGATTGAACCATGTTTGTTTTTCCACCCCGACACCTCCCAGGCAGTGATAATCTAGTCATCATCTGGAACGTGGGGACAGGTGAGCCCCTCATCTCCATGGACGACCACCCAGACCTCATCTATAGCATCAGCTGGAACCGAAATGGCAGCTTGTTTTGTACCACCTGTAAAGACCGACGTCTGCGTGTCTGTGACCCCAGAAAGAGGGAGGTAGTGGCGGTGAGTGGGTAAAAAAACAGACACAGTATAGTATGATACACTTTAATACATTAACATAGTGAGTAAAAGTAAGTTAAAGTTTCAGCATCTCCTTATGATGCTTATGGATTTGTATTAATGTGTTTTTAGATTTTACTGTAGCACCTATTTATTTTACTAAAGTCTGTTTTCAACTTTTTCAACTGAATACAACAACACTATCAAAGAAGATCATATTGACTTAAAGAACTCAGTCCAAAAAACATTTAATCGTTCACTTTGTCCTAAACATCCAAATTAACTACAATTTAACAAATGCAAGTAGAATAGGAATAGAGGTGTGAAGCTGAAAGAAATCTCACATTTGTGCTGTAAATTTGTAATTTGGACAGTACTTCAGTCAAAGTACTCACTTAACCCCTTGACGCCTGAATTTATTTTCAATTATGAAAATAAATAATTAAAGCCAGCATAGTAAATTCAATTCATTCATTTGGAACAGAAGCGGTTTGATGTGAATTTGTGACAATAAGCGTCAAGGGGTTAAATACGAAAAAAATATAAGAATGAAAATCCCCTATAATAAAGAAAACAAGTGGTGCCAGGCGCAAGAAACCCCACCCCTCACACATATTGTAGCTTATTTTGGCATCAGTCCAGATGGTGTCATCATGTCTATGCATGTGCAGATGACACCATATCACTTGCCTCTATATATGTGCAAAGTTTGAAGTAAATTGAAACAAAGTTGATGTTTTTATAGACATTTGAAATTTCACCCATTATAAGTAAATGGAGAGAAAAAAAATTAATTCAGAAAAATTTTTTTGACTTTGACCTACTTTTCCCAAAATGTAATCAAATCTATTCTGAGTCACTGGTACTATATACACCAAATTTGGTATGAATTCAACAAATAGTTTTGCTGCTACAGACATTTGAAATTCTGCCCATTATAAGTAAATGGGAAAAAGATTTCAAAAATTCATAAAAAATTTTAACTTTGACCTACTTTTCTCAAAATGTAAAGAGATCTCTTCTGGGTCACTGGCAATCTATAAACCCTTTTTGGCATGAATTCAACTGATAGTTTTGCTGTTAGAGTGTTAAAAATCAAACAAACAAACTGAACCAAAAACAATACCCCTTGCCTACCCTTCAGGGGGCGGTGTAACAAAAATATGATTAAAGTATCGATTAACATAATCATTAGTATAATATGGATACTTGAAGATGTGAAAACAGAAATTATGTGTAATGCTTTATTTGAAATTTTGATGTAAACTTGCACAGTATTTTCAACAGATAACACATGCATGTAAACATCTAATTAAAATTAGGCTGAAGTTTATATGTCCTTCAGCTCAAGAAATAACAGGGAATTAGATAAAGAACACTAGATTTTCTGTTACTTAACACTTTTTACTTCGCTACATTTGTAGTATTTTACAGCTGTAGTTATTTATTAATTGACAGATTAAAGTTTAACATGAAAAACATGAGGTATTTCACACTCTTACAGATATACTTTAAATATTAAACCCATTATACGACCCCACAACATGTTAAAATGATATTTACATATTAAGACAGAGGGGTTACTAAAGGTTGATGTTTCTCTGAGATGAGATCCCTGAACGTCTAACCTTGAGCTGTTTTTGTGACGTGACGTCTTTCTGCTGACCAACAGGAACGTCTAGCTCCTCATGAGGGGATCCGACCGATGAGAGCCATCTTCACCAGAGACGGAAACATCTTCACCACAGGATTCACTAGAATGAGTCAGAGAGAACTGGGACTCTGGGACCCGGTACGAGGCTCTACTCTAACTGGTTTTCATAGCAAAAATGATATAAATATTGTACATATTTGTGTCCTCTTATTTTTAATTTCATTATCTCCACTGTCTACAGACAAATTTTGAGGAGCCTATTGCACTGTTGGAGCTCGACACAAGTAATGGAGTGTTGTTACCGTATTATGATGCAGATGCAAACATGGTCTACCTCTGTGGAAAGGTACTACATCACTGCAACATGTTATTTCTGTTTGGTTTTCTATCACCATTTCTTTCCACTGAAAATGCGCTCTATAATATACACAAACAAGTGTGTGTATCCAGTATTTCCAACGTTCACTAATAATGGCACGGCCCCGCTGTTGTTTTGTGGTGTTCGACTTTTTGTGTGTGTTTAGGGAGACAGCAGTATTCGTTACTTTGAGATCACGGAGGAGCCGCCATACGTCCACTACCTCAGCACCTTCAGCAGTAAGGAACCACAGAGAGGGATGGGCTTCATGCCAAAGAGAGGTGTGGACGTCACCAAGTGTGAGATCGCCAGGTAAAGCACAGAGCAGACTTCTGTCAGTAGTGACTCAAATGTGTTTATCGACCCTTAATACAAGTACGAGATCTTCATAGACAAATGTAAAACAACTGGGAAACATTCTAATTGGATAGTTCAGAGAGTGTATCTGTCCTCCAACAGCTGTTCAATATTTGATATGTAATTTAACCCATAAAGACCCAAACAGCCACTGACGACCAAAACCATCTACTAATGGAAACTCTTTAATACCTGTCCTATCAATATGTGTCAATAATTGATGTAAAATGCAGTTTGTCATCTTTTCATGGTCATCAGATATGAACCATGTGCATGTTCAGAGGCTCCAGAGTGAATGTGGAAATACTGTCATCTTCTACAACACTGATTCACTAGTAAAACTCATGTAGTTTGACGAATGACAATGGATGGGGGCACTTGTTTTGACATTCAGTTAATGGTATATTTTTGCTATAAAAAAAAAAAAGTTGCTTTTTCTTCGGTTGTCTCTGTTTTGATATAATAACCTTTGAAATAACTCTGAGCTTGTATGAACATCTACATGAGCAAGTTAAATACTGAAAAAACCCAAAATAAAGAGGATAATATTACAATAAATGGTGATAAATCACTTGTGAAAGTTTAAATGCAGAGAAAAATTCATTTAGGAAGTGACACAAAAGTACCACTGGGTTTTTATGGGTTAAGAAAAAAGGATTTATAAAAATTAAAAACTAAAATGTCAAATTTTTCTCATAAATCATGCATGAACAGGTGAAAATGATAAAGATATTCAACAGATTAGCTCCAGATAGTAGAGACAGACTGATCAATCAATTTATTTGATTTGTTTGTTAGTCTGTATTGTTTTGCAAACTATCATCCCAACTCCAAAGAGAATAACAACTGTATATGATGAATACATTTACTGACTTGTTGGTTAAATACTTTGTGCTTAATATTCTTTTTTTTTCCTTCTATTAGTCTGCATTTATTCTCATAGTTTAACAAACAGGGTGTCTAATTTTTATGAGACTGATGCATATTTTATTCTTGCAGCCAAATATTCTAATATTCAGTGTATAATGTTCAGTAATCCAGATTTATTTATTATAATTTGATTTGTCCATTTCCTGCTGAAGTTAGAGATACTAACAATTAAAAATGTTTTCATCCGCACTACTGGTATTACATAAGTCATAATTCATTGGCTTGTTCCTGACTCTAACTTTTGCTTTTCTATTATTTTTTTTAAAATCCATTAACAGTCGACCTGTAATGTCAGTGATTCTTCAGAGAAAATGAAATGGTTGATTTGTTGAATCCCAGCCGTTGTCATGTCCTCTAAACTCTGAAACTGAACTGAAGAAACTGACAGATTTGTTCTTCTTAGGTTATTCAAACTCCATGATAAGAAGTGTGAACCCATCACAATGACAGTGCCACGAAAAGTAAGAATCACCTCCCATCATAAACATTCCTCCAACACATTCTTCAGTGCAATAACTGTTTGAAACATTTCTCTTCCATTCAACCAATTTGAAAAAAGAAATCTGTGTTTTCCCCCTCACACAGTCAGACCTGTTCCAGGACGACCTGTACCCAGACACAGCAGGGCCCGAGCCTGCCATGGAGCCCGAAGAGTGGCTGGATGGCCGGGATGAAGACCCAATTCTGGTGTCCATGAAGGAGGGTTACATGCCACCAAAGAGCCGCGAGGTCAAAGCGGCAAGGAAGAACGTCCTGGAGTCCAGACCCACCACCCGGCGTAGCATGTCCACCTGCGACACCAACAGTCTGCCGGTAAGTTGTGTGTACTTTTACCTTTCCCACTTTCATGTTTCTACTTCGTGTTTGTAGCTTTGAACCCTGTAATCTGAATACAACACCTGTCTTTATTTAACCCCTTTCTGTTCAGCCTTTTTCTATATGTAGCTGCTCTCATCTTTTTTGCATCTCCCCTCTTTACTTCTGTTTCCTGTACTCACTGTCCTTGACCTATTTTTCTGTTTTCTCCTTTTCCTCGTCTTATTCCCCCCCCCCCCCTTCTTTCTATGGCCTTTCCTCCCTTTTCTTCTTTTTTCCCCCCTCTCTATCCACTCTTTTCCCCTCTCCCGTTCAGCCTCAGCTGCTTGAGAGGTTGCTGGAGGAGATTCAGAATCTGAAGGCCACAGTTTTGTCTCAGGAGAAGAGAATCTGTGACCTGGAGAATAAGCTTTCCCAGTACACCAATGGCACAGCCTAATGTGCAGATAAACACACCCTCTGAGGAACTGGTCTGAATATCAGATTATTATTGATTCACAAACATTTCCCTTGCATAGACAAGGACTTACTCTCCCACATCATCAGGAGCTTTATGTAAGATTATGAATGTGCAAAATGTAGAATCATACCATGACTGATGCAATTTGATTAAAGGTGGGTGCAAAACAAACTACACCCACATCAGTGTAATTACCTTTGGTTGATTCGATATTATGCACTTCTGCATTAACGCTGTGGAAAAAGTGTGGATCTATTCACACCTTGACAGTGATTTTTAACGAATGAGAGGAGTGTGAAAGTGATGGTGAAGGAGTGAGGGGATGTACATTTGAAGGATATGTGCACGTTGGGAGGAAAACCCACAGCATTATGGCCTTTTGATATTATTGGGGAAAAAAATCTAACTAAAATGCCAAAAAAACCAACCCAAAAAACAGACCTCTAATTAAAATACAATTACAAATTTGGGACACACATACTTGCCCCATCTCCCATACGACATATCACCACCGACCAGTTTATTTAGATAAGTCTCTGAAAACGTTTCAAAATGTAAATAGTGAAAAAGGAAGTGGGAGGAAAAACTGTTGAACTTGTAGCAAAAATTGTTAAAAGCAAAACATTTTGTGTTCTGTAAAGGATTATACATTACACACATTGACAACAATAAAAAAGTGTTTTTTAAAATTGTCTGTCTCTGTTCACTGATGTCACAGTACTCTGATTACACTGGTCTAAAACCAAAATACACCCTGAAAAAAAGTTATGAGTCTTTATCAAATTTGAGTCAGTGAAAAACAAATGCTTGTTGGCTGTAGTTTCCATGATATAAGATATAGATGGTGAAAATGTGAAGTTTTGAGAATGGATTTTATTCAGAAGGAATGTTTGTCAGAGCTTCAAAACACTGTCTGTACATTACAATACATTCACTTTACAGGTTCTTTGTACTGGAACATTTATAATAATTGATTAGACTTTTATAGCACTTTTCTAGACACCCAAAGTGCTTCACATTATTGATCCATTATTCATTCACTCTCACTTTCTCCCTCTGGTGGTGGTAAACTACATATGTAGCCACAGCTGCCCTGGGGGAGACTGACTGAAGTGTGGCTGCCAATTCACGCCTATAGCCCCTCTGACCACCACCAAACATTCATACATATTCATACACCAGTGTGAATTGCACTGGAGGCAAGGAGGGTGAAGTGTCTTGCCCAAGGACACAACGGACTGACCAGGATAGTGGGATTCAAACCGACAACCTGCTCTACCACCTGAGCCATGGCTGCCGCCAAAGGACAAGTCTATTGTATAAATGTACAGAAAACAATCTACATATGTGTAGTAACACTTTATCATATACTCAAACGTCAGCTAGCCAGCACATCTACATGTATTGGTTCATTTATTCAGATCTGCCAATACATGTAGATTACATCAGTTACATCAGTTCTTGACATGTTAGTGGGGTTGGGATTGACACCAATGTATATTTTGGGTCTTCAGTGAGAAGAGTTTGGGAACTGCTGGTCTCAAACACCTCAAATATCCAAACTGGTCCAAAATGAACAAATAGTGCAAAGTTATGGTTTGTTTATATACCTGCCTCACCAATGGATGAATAAAAGTGAACAAAAAAAGTAACCACCCCAAATATCTCTGTGGCCTGTGAGTATTCAACATTTTGATACGGTTACAGTTTAATTTTTCAAGCACATGGTATAGCCTTTTTACTCTTACTTACAGTTGTAGCCCAGCACTCTGAACATAAATGAAAGAATCCCACACAGAGAACTGACTTTAAAAAAAAAAAAAAAACTATTTATAGAATTCATTACTTTAGCAAAATTACCCAAAGGTATCTACCAACAAAATATCAGGGAGTCATGCTGCAGAATGTCAAACTAAACTGTACAATAAAATCAATGCTCCATCGTAATATACGTTTCTAAAGGAGTCAGATGATGCATTCTATGCACCCAGGAGGACATCCATCTACATTACCCAGATGTCATTTAGCTCCACCCAACCAGATACTGGAAGCAACACCGAAAGACAACACACACCAAACCCTGAAGCTGTAACAACCACGTTAAAACAGTCAGAAATAGTCTAATACAACTCTGGGGTGACTTATCCATTATCTTAAAGATATTATGAACATGCTTGAAACCCTTTTTTGTATAGTATAACCTTAATACTACAGCACCTATGTGAGGAGCAGACAAATACTTCCGGAGGGATTTGGCTGAACCTAAAGTACTTCAAAATGCCAAACCCCGGTCCAAAATTACATTTTTGTTCTAGCTTTATACAGACATGATCTGTCTATACCAGGCTCCTACAGTCACAGGTTAGAAAAAATACACAATTAAAACACAAGAAGTCACATTTTGGAATTTAAAGAGTTCTTTTAATTATACTTTTTCTGTATTCTAAAATGCAGGTTTATAAGATTTGCAAATCATTCCATTGTCTCTACTCTTTTGGAATATGTGCTCTACTAAAGAACAATAGGATTTGTTTTTCATACATTTTAAGAAGTCAGCTTTAATTGGTCTGGCCTTCATGTTGGATGTTGACCCAGTACGTGGACACAGAGTGTCAGCATGCTCATTAGACACAGAAAAGGTGACACTGTGATCCTGGTGGATGCAGATTGAGCAGCTGTTGAACCGTCCCTGGAGAAGGAGCAGGAGCCCACGTTTCCAACTCGATCCACAACCAGCAGCTCCATCGTATGTGAGCAGCAGGGTGAAACGTACGACACCACTTTGTTCTTCTCGTTTGCAGAGTCTGTGCTGACGTTCATGGTACCGTTTCCCTGTCTGAGGCTGACACGGTCGACCCCAGTCCCATCTGAGCCGTCAGTCACTTGGATCCTGATCTCCCACATGTACGAGGTGCAGTTTACAGAGCAGTTGGACTGGTGACTGAGGACTTTGCACTCAGGCTGTTTGAAGTCAGTCACCTATGAGACAAGCAAAAACTGGTTTATCACTCAAAAACTTAAAAAATGAATAGACTATTTAATCATTTTAAGTAAAAGTGTTCAGTCTCTGCAAGCCACAGCTTCTGAATAGAGGAAATGTAGATTTTACACTGTTTTTCACATTTTAATCAAAACATCAGAAAAACCATGAAATTGGAAAAAAAAAAAAAAGAAAAAATTGACATTTATGAGCAGATCAACTGACAATGGAATTGGTAAAGGAGTGAGAGTTGTAGCACATTGTAAATATCTGTAGTCAGGAGGAGAAAAGTGATGATTCAAAGGGTCCATGACAAAAATTAACCTATCACCATAAAACAATGTTTGCTTCATGAGGTGCAAATGAACATATCAGTTCTTTTGTTTAGTTTTGGAAAAAAAGAAAAAATCTAATAAAATCTAGTTGGACTCCAGTTAATGTAGGCCTACTGCTATCCAAGAAGCAAATAAGATTTTTTTTTTTTTTACATTTGTATATCAATGTAAAAAAACCAAAAGAAACCTAATATTGGTGGAACCCCCGTCTCTATCATTACTTTTTTCCCCCCCTTAGGGATTCTCATTAGTCTCTACCAACGTAGAGAGACTATTCTTCCTGGGGTCCATTACCAGTATAACAGTAATACAATTTGTACATAGTTTTTTGTCTGTTACATTAATTTAGCATAGTTTCATGACTGATTACAGATTTCTTAAGACCAACATAATTACTTAACATTTCAATATGACAAGGCTCTGTTTAGAAATGTCTTTACGTGTGTATTAGTTCTTGGCAAAGGCAAAATAAATTAAAGGCTCATTTCATGTTCAACCCATGTCTGTTACAAGTTACAGAGAAGTTTCAGGAAAAGAACTATAATTTAAAACAATGAATGAGTAGGATTTTTGATTAAAAAGCAACAATGACAACATTTTCAGACTCCACCTTCTCAAATGGGCAGATTTAGTTTAGTTTTTAGTGCATACAAATATCTAAGCTATAGTCATGGAAAATATTGTTAGTACTTGATTGCAAAACCATTGTTTTTTGATGAGTTTTGGTGGTCTAACTCCTGTGGTCTAATAATTTTTTCAACAACTGTACTAGTTCCAAATCTAGTCAGCTCAAAATGCAACATAAAAGTAATATCAGGAAGTAAAGGATTTAAGTAAGCACAAGAATATAGATTTCTCAACAATTCAGATAAAATTATATTATATTATTCTAATGGGGAAAATGCAACATCCAAAAAAAACAAAGATTAGTGTTACCGTGTTAAGGACGGAAAACCGTAGCATCACATAGTTTGTGTCTTGGCCCCCAGGAGCCTCTGCCTCTATGGTGAGGGTGACGTCAGTACCAGATGGGGTGGTACGAGGAGCTGAAAGCGTCACTGTACCATTACTACTCTGTCCCGTTTCCACAAATAAGCTGGTCGGAAAAGTGGAATCATAACGTCTGCTGTTGGTGGCTCGGATGGTAAAGTTTCCTCCATCTCCATTGGTCGTCACAGAGAAGGGCACGACGAGGGGTGTTCCTGGTGTTAAAAGCCTGTTTGAGTCAGCCTAAACACAACACACAGTCAGTGCTCATGGACTCTTTTGGGACTCACATGTCTGGTGTAATACCTGAGGAACACTTACACTAATGGTCACATTCGAGGCTCTGAAGATGGTCGATGACTGCCTTTGGAAGGATGAGGCTGTAGTTCTTGTGCCTGAATCGGACCCTTTTACTCGCACTACAAACTCTGTTGGCATCCTGTCCACGTGGACTAAGAACTTCCCTTCTTCTTGAGCCTCCACTGTTCCGTTAGTCTCACCTGATCCTGATGGTTGAACTAGAGCAACTTCTGTAACATTGGCCGTGTCACTCCCAGTAACTGTCACGATCATGTTCCCCTGAACACCTGCGAATATCAGCAGTAAGCATGAGTACAATGCACATAAGTATTTACCCTCTGAAGTTCTCATTTTATAGTTTCATATACAGCTCTAGGAAAAAAAAAAATAAAAAAATAAGAGACCGCTGCAAAATTATCACTTTCTGACGTGACAGGTATGCGTTTGAGTAAAATGAACATTTGTTTTATTCTCTAAACTAGCGACAACATTTCTCCTAAATTCCAAATAAAAATGATTATTTAGAGCATGTGTTTGCAGAACACGACACATGGTCAAAATAAATGCAAAGTTCATTTTAATTTCTACACGAAACACTAATGTTGGAACTGTGGAAAAGTTCAGACATCAGTATTTGGTGCAATAATCCTGATTTTCAATAACAGCTTTCTTGTGTCTTGGCTCTCCTCCATTACTGTTGGATGACTTTCTGCAGGTCCTGGCAGAGAAATTCAAGAAGCTCAGTGAGGTTCCATGGTTTGGGACCATCCATGTTCCTTCAGAAGTTTTCAAAGTGGGTTCAGGTCTACAGATTGTTCTGGACATGACAGGGTCTTCATCTGGTGGTCCATCATCCACACCTTTATTGACCTGCTGAGGCCAGGAGCATTGAACTGATAGAAGAACCAGTCCTCAGAGTTTGCCAACACTGTCAGAGCAGAAGTCCAATAGTTTAATAGTTATTTTTGGATTCTGATTACTTTTACAGTACTAATAGTACTGTTTTTGTCTATTGTAAGAAGATAGGGATGGCAACAGTAGTGGTGTTTCTACATATTCCTCCTTCTTAAATAAGACATGGATCAGGTGTTTATGCAGTAGAATAAGGTGTGCTTGTGTTGGAATTCAACAGACACAGGAATGGAAGGGCCGTCATACATGCACACGTGCTGATTTCAGTGGAAATTGCAGTGGTCTCAATTTTTTTCCCAGCGCTGTAAATAGAATTAATTTACCTTCAACTCCTTTTGATAGATGTAACTGAACTCCAGGGGATGTTCAAGAACTCGTATCCATCCTCTCACTTATACTTCTCAATAACCTTTTCTCTAAGCAGCATGGACCGTTCTTTTGTCTTTATTGTATAACTAACCAGGAATACTGATAAACCAATGACTGGACCTCTCATACACACTGTAGATATCTTTATAATACTGTTACATGAGATGCATTCACTGAACTCAGGGGATCTCCATTGCACTACTTGTGGGACTGGCACCAACTGACTGGACCTCTGTTAAACTGGGTCAGTCACTTTCAAGGAGACTGAACATTTACACAATTGTTTATTTTACATCTTAAGTAACTGATATTCTTTTGTTGAAATGTATTTCACTGACATTTTTGTAAAGTCTGGTCAAAGAAGGACAAATCGTAAAGGAGGATTCCATGTTTGTAGGTCTGAAATGATCATATATTACATCAGCATCAAGCCATAATTAACAACTCTTTACCGACTTTTGGACGCGTCTGAAGAGTGTCAAATCCTGAGAACGGGCCTTGTGATGCCACCACAAAGTCAAACAGGAAGTCAATGGGACTCTGACCTACATGAGATGGGGAGACAAAAGTTGATAGGCAAGTTCAGATTTACTAATATGCTAAAGATGACTGACAGTCAACCCAAATAGCTGTGAGAGTGAGCCACTGATCGAGTTAAATCAAACCGTTGTGATTGATTACCTATGATTTTAACCGTGTAAGGATTTGTTGATGACATATTCAGTTTCCATTGGCCCTTTTGGATCTTCAGCTGCAGACTCTGAAAGTTTCCCACTGACTGAGAAGATGTGATCAATGCTCCTGTGGAGTCTGTGCTTTTCTGAGTCTCACCTGCAAAAACAAAAATGACATAACTTCATGCTTGAACTGAATAAATAATGAGTAGGCTCGATTCTTCCTTTCCCATAAAAATGTAGTAGTCATGTCACCTCTAAATATTTATAGGACACGTTTAAATACTAATATATAAACCATCATGTGATCCATTTATATCATGTGACCCACTTAAAACTGCATCATCTAATTGTTTATCTTGGATCTCATCTGATATTTAACAAGTGGTGCCAGGCACCACAAACCCCACCCCTCACATGCATTATAGCTTATTTTGACATCGATCCTGCTGATGTCATCATGTCTATGGTGAGCTGATGTCAGCATATCAGTTGTCTTCGTATACGTGTGGAGTCTGCAGTAAATTGAAACAAAATGGACATTTTTATAGACATTTGAAATTTCCCTTATTGTAAGTAAATGGGGGGGGAAGAAAAAAAAAAAATAATTCAGAAATTTTTTTTAACTTCGTACTTTTCCCAAAATGTAATCAAATCTATTCTGGGTCACCAGTAATCTATAAACCCAATTTGGGATGAATTCAAACAATTTTACTGCTACACACATTTGAAATTTTACTCATTTTAAGTAAAGGGGAATCCAAAAAAAAAAAAAAAAAAAAAAATTCATTAAAAATGTGAACTTTGACCTAGTTTTCCCAAAATGTAATCTGATCTATTCTGGGTCACTGGCAATCAAACCAAATTTGGTATGAATTCAACAATAGGGAGCGTAAGTCTCCGCCCCTTCCGGTCGATCCACTGGACCCAACTTCGGAAAAATTTAACACGAGAGTGGATGAGAAGAAAATAATTATTTTCTGGTCCACTTTACTTTATGCCCTGAATCACACATAT
>JAQQZY010000007.1:24548738-24559287 GCA_030068375.1 Ostorhinchus rueppellii | reverse complement strand
ATGTGAAAACCGTAGCACATTTCAAACGGGACCAGAAAATAACTTTTATCCCTCCATTGACTCTTGTTCATTTTTTTGACACATTAGGTCCAATGGCCCGGAAATCAAACCGGAAACAGATTCGCGTCACTTAGGCTCCCTATAGTTTTGCTGTCACAAACTAACCCTTGAACACATCGTTGTAATACGGCAATACAGTTCCTCGTCTCAGGTGTAAAATTAAGTAAAATGTAAGTATTAAGTAAAATTAACTTTTTTTTTACATGGAATTATTTTAACATTTCTTTATTAATTGTTATATTAATATTTATACTGTGGTTTGAATCCATTGCCTTTTTATGCTTTGTCTTATTTCTGTAGTTGTTGGAATACATTTCTGGCTGCTAAGGTGTTTTTATATGTCTTGTGTTTATGAAATAAGCCGAAGAAACAATTTCATTCTGCACTGTACCACGTTGGTATTGTGCCTGAATGACAATAAAGTGAATTTTGAATCTTGACCCAAAAACAACACCCCTTGCTTCCCTTTTCGGGGGTGGGGTAATAATAAAAACAGTATGGTCTTTGCCTTCATGTGTTCTCATTCTAAAGGCTAATACATCTGTTAGTTTTGCAGGTTTCTGAACTACTTCATATCAATATTTCGGTAAAGCAGGCGTCTAATGTTTCCATAATACTGAATCACCTGTGGGACTGGTGAGAGTGAAGCTGTACGAGCGCCCGGTGATGTAGATCCTAAGTTTAGTTATAGTTTCATCAACTATGAAAGGGAAAACATCTGTCGTTCCTTTCCTGGATGTCTGCAGGATAGTGACCTGTTAGGGAACATTACATAGTTTAAGTACACCGCTGAATTATTGGAGTTTTCTAAACTAGTCTATAATGTTTGACTTACCAGAGAGGAGCTGGAGGACTCTATAATGATGCTGGTAGCCGTTGGGAGCTCAGCCTTGGTGACTTCTATAAACTGACCTCCTGAATCCTGAGCCACATCTCTGTACACCTGAGCATCAGCAGCTGCCAACCTGTCTGACAGCAGTCTCCTGTTACTCCAGTTGTCGCGATTGGTTGTGGATGTGTCAGTAATCAAGAAGTTCACCTGGAAAGAATAAAAAAGTTCAGTGAAACAAAGACATGATGTAATATTTGAATGAAAGTTCATGTGATAATTTTTCCAGTTTCACATCTTACATCAACTTAAATCATTTAAATAATGATGTCAGTTTTATTTGACAGATTTAGATTGTTTTTAAATATCATACACTGTTACTTTTGAGATGAAAAAAAATTACAAAGTGTTATTTTAAAAATGATATGTATCCACCCTTTTTGGCATCTGATATCTTACAAAAGTTTGTAGTTTCATATTTATGAGTTGTAAAAGCTCCATCTAATAGCAATTTCTTCCCTCTGAACTGCTCTTGTGGGTTACCTTCAACAAATATTTAATGCAATACCAAAAATCAAAAAGGAGAAAAACAAAAAAAACAAAACTGCTGACAGAAGAAATGTAATGTTCTGGTCAACAAATCTGTCTGCCTTCTTCCTCATATCATTAGATTTATCTGGCATCTGTTTCTAAAACTGGATGTAAAGTTAGTCAAACTATAGCTCCACCTCCAGCATGAACAGTGGAAACCTGCAAAGAAAACATTAATGTTTTGCTGACAATATAATGATTGATGATAAAGATCGACACTCAGAGACCTTTACCGTTTACAGAAAATGAATTATCCAGTGAGCAGAGGTTTTCTGAACAAAACTGCCTTGTTTCTACTGGAGAAGAACTTCCCGACTGGTTTGAGCAAATGCAAAGGCAACAGTAACTCAGATATCTACTGGCTACTACTCTGAATGCACTTAAAGAAAATAGGCAATAGATATGATCACCACTGGCCACTTTATTAGGTACACCTGGTACTAGAAGGTGCACCTAATAAAGTGGACAGTGAGTTTGTGTGTAACTTAAATGCAACAATTAGTTTTCCCTTTCCACCACAGTACAAATCTTTATGAATGATCATATTGCAGCTTGTCTTCAATGTTATTATAGGTAAATGTTTAAATAGTTATATATTTGGGGTGCTATTTACAGCTTGTTTAATGTAGTGTGACTGCAGCTTTAATAAAACAGCCGTTTGCCCAACTCTGCATTTGTCACATAGCCTTTAAAGAAATCAGACATTTAGAAGCATGTTACTGAACTAATCTTATGAGCCTCCCAAACACCTCAACAAAAACCATTACTTGAACATTTCTCAATTAACCCATAAAGGCCCATTGTGACATTTGTGCCAGTTCCCAAATTACTTTTCTCTAAATTAAACCTTTAAGTGTTTTATCACCATTTATTGTAACATTCTCTTTAGTTTGAGATTTTCAGTGTAAATCTAAATCATGTATTTATTTCACTGATCATGTAGATCTTCACTAAAGCCCAGAGTAAATTTTAGGTTTATTATATATTAAAAAAAAAAAAAAAAAAAAAAAAAATAGAGAGAACTGAAGGAAATGTGACTTTTCAGCAAAATCTCATTAACTGATGGTGTCTCCATCCACTGTCATTGATCAAACTCCACAGGTTTTACAGGTGAAGCAATGTTGTAGAAGAGGACAGTGTTTCCATGGTAACTACCGAGCCTCTGAATGTCCAAAAGGGTCACATCTAATGACCATGAAAAGAGGACAAACTATATTTTACACCAATTATTTACATGGATGATTTTGGTCAGTGGTGGATGTTTGGGTTTTTATGGGTTAAAAACAAACAAACAACCCTTTAGTTGTGTCACTCACCACACACTGGGTCCGCTCTATGAGTGCCATCACTGTGGTTTTCAGATTAGTGTCTTTTGCAGATGAATCAGTGAAGAGGAAGATCTCAGAGTTAAATGGAGCAACTGTTAAAGCCAGCTACACAAGGAAGGAAGAAGGAAGGAATTACTTTAAACCAGAACAATTTTAGTTTCATTCAACAAACAAGTGCAGTTAACAGCACCTCAAGCCCCGAAAGACTCATCTCCGGTTCATCTCCTCCCCCAGACGGTGACAGTAAATCAATAGCTTTCTTGAAATTTTCTGGATCCTTGGTCCTTATCAGTGGCCCGACATCTGTAAATCAGAGAGAAATGTGTTTGTTCTTCGATTCCACATAAAAGTCTCCACATAAGGACGTTTAACCCTGTACCTGGATCATTGAAAGGTACGAGAATGTAAAGTGAGGGCTCATCTTCTGTTCCCACTTCACTGTTGATTATAGTAGAAGTGACAGATTTCACTGCATCGATGTCGTCACTCATACTTTCTGTCGTGTCTATCACCAGACAGAGTGCTTTACTGGAACCTTTGGAGATTCCCATCATCCTGAAAGAAGAAGAGGTTCAGTAAATGATTCTTTAACAGTTACTTAAACGTGCAGGGTGGATTTCTTACTCTAGAAAGGGTCTGTCGTCTGCAGCCGCTCGAATGTCCTCTAGTAGCTGACTGGTTGCAGCTACTGCCATATTTGCTGCTGCGGTGTGAAGATGTCCATGACTAGACGTGAATGTGTCTTTGTTGATGCCACCTTTAGGTTCGATGGTGCTCGTTTGATCAACACTCCCACCATGACTGCATTTTCCTGTTCAACATAAGCAGCAAAAAAGTGCAGTTTGTTTTGCTTTAAGGACAAAATTCTGATATAAGGATTTATTCATTACTACAGTGGACATCTATTCTACAGCTGTTTTCTTCTATATTTATGGGTTTTGTTGTTTCAGTTCCAGATCAGCCAACACAGTGGACACTCATGCATGATCTCATACGCTGTCATTCATTACTGTCACTTTGCTGTTCTAGATGAACATGTTTGAGTGTAAATCAAATGCTAGTTGTTTTTAGACTGTAATTAAGTTTGATTTTTTTGCATATTATCTCCATGAAGTGAGCTACAACTAGTATGATAGTAGAAGCAGAGTATGTAAAAATGAGAGAAAACAGATTAGCTGCATTAAAATATTCAGGTAGATCACTTTCTGATAGTTTCACAAATTAAACGCATGGTGTACAAATGAGTGCACATTTCTGTAACTCCATAAAAAAATAGTTTCATTCTTTAAAAAAAAAAAAAAATTAAAATTAAAAATTTTCAAGCCTAAAGAGGAATAAATTCACTTAAGGACAAAAAAACTTGACTATGGTTTTCATAATTCATGCATCAAAGGGTTAATCAAATTATAAAAATGAGGGTGTTTGTTATTTACGGTATTCTGAATGACAGTTAATGCAGCTGAACAGCATTATGTAATATCAGTCACAGCAAAATTAATTTATTAATGAACACTGCAAAAAAGGGTGTCTAAAAACAAGATAAAAAAAAAAAACAAACAAACACTAAATCTGAGGAAAAAGGTCCTCAAGACAAGTCAAATATCTGACCCTCCAGTAAGATCATTTCACTTGACAAGATTTCTTGAAATAAGCATGTCTACAGATGTATGAACACTCTTCAAACAAGATACATTTTGTAACACTTCTGAATCCAAGTTTTTATATCATGGTAAGAACCAAATAATTTGAGTGAAGTTATGTTGTAACTCATATGATTTAGCCTAAAACCCTGTGCCGTTAAGTCACGGACTTCATTTTTTGTCTTTGTTCATCTGAGCCAAAGTGTATGTGAAAGAATTCTCCTCAAGACATTGCCTTAACAAGAGTGGGACTGACAACTTGAAAACATAATACCTCAGGACATGACTGTCATCGCTGGGTTGGAATAATAACGCACACATTTCCTCATTGAAATGACAACCCGCTGCTTATTCCATACCTTTTATTCCTCAAGATTTTTTTCACTATATTTAAAAACATTTATAGATTCAGAGTCTTAAACATTTTGGATGATTACTTAAGATGAAGATAAAGAGGACATTCACCTTTTGGTTTGGTTGAAACAACAGGTACAATGCTGAAGTAGCCAGAGGTCAACACCTCCTCATTTATGATATCCTCCAAAATGTTGTTTGTACAGTTGTCTCCATCACAGTTGCGGCACGTTGCCCTGCTTTCAGCTACAACATTGGAAACCATAAGGCATTTGAATTATGTTTAGACTTCAGACAAAGAAAAACACAGCTGACAGATATCCCATCAAAATATCTGTACCTGCTATGTTACCGATGTTGGCATCTGATCTGATCAGATTGGCATTTGGGAGAGGCTTTCCTAGTTCCACCCAGTTACTGTGGCTGTAGAAGTCCTGTAAGTAACCAGGAAAATTGGAGTTAAACATGCATACTCTTGAATGCATCTGTCTTTATGAAGACAATAATAATCACCTGTAATGGATGGAGAACCTCTCCGAGCTTTTCTCTGGCTGCCTCAAAGTTTTCCTGCTGGTTACTGGCTTTGACAGCCAAAACCCCCTCTGCGATGATTTTCCTTCCACCCACAAACATTTCGTCATCAAAGTGGAAGCTAGCATTGAGGGCATGACGGATGTCTACCCTGACATTTGTCAAGGTGATGGCTAGGATGGCTTGACGGAAACTTTTTGATGATGAAGAAGCTCCACAGGCTGCAGCAACAGCTGAAGCAGTGAAAGGTCGTGGCTACACAAGCAGGCACATGAAAACCAGCTTAATTTATGAAAAAAAATCTAAAGACTGAATTGTTTCGATAGCTGCGTTAGCATTCTTACAGGGAAATTGAAGACTGTCCCATCAGCCTGTGCCAGATGGCGGCACGCGTAAACAGTTGCATTTAAGATGGCTTGCTCTGTGATTTCCTGGTGACTCTGAGATTTCCCTGGCAAAATCCCAAACCCCTGAGCTCCGGTGTCAAAGAGCACAACACACAGTACAGCACGAAGAAACAGAGCCATTGCTCATCACCCTGTCACACCAAGAAACCAAAAGAAAATGTGGTTCATCACTGTATTAATAATGCATGATGATGACATTCTTCAGCAGTCTGGTGAGATCACAGGAGTCTGTTAACAAGAGGGAAGTTATGTTATCTTTGAAATTAGTAAGAGTTGGAATGAAATGGATACTCCTCATTACCACTGCAGGGGTGAAGATTTATACAGACTCTGACAAATGTTCATCATAAAAACACCTTCCATCTTTTTCAGACAAGATTCAGTCTTCTCATTATGCTTCAAAGCAGGCATTTTCTAAAGGAAGTGTAAAAATCCATATAAACTCTATATCTGATGGAAAATACAAAACATGAAGCTAAAACAACTCTTTTATATTTATATTATGTTTTATATCAGTATGTACTACAGAATCTTCAGTAAATACAGAAAGCCAAAGTCGTCCATAAAGACTCAAATGTCAAATCCAGTCCAAGTGTTTTGTTTCAGTCTGTTTAAGGTGTTCACAGACTGGTGGAAGCAGTGACAACGGTTTCACTATGATTAAGACATCCTATGATTTTACACCAGAAAAGACCATGTTTTCCCATTTAAAAAATAAATAAATAAATATATATATCTATCATGAGTACAAATTAAACAAGTTAAACTTTTACCATACCGTATGTCCTGCCGCGTCCTGTTGCCTTTATGGTTCAAACATTTCCTGTGCAGTGCTCAGGGTGTGTCACACTGGACTAGTTCTACCTGTTGTTTAGGTATGAATTAATGAGATGAAGTTGAGATTGATGACACTAGCAGAATAACATCCCTACAAACAACACTTTTGTCAATAAAAATGAACGCTAGCTCTTAGTATCTGTCGTTTTGTTGCCTTTATGGTCATCTGGAACTGTGAGGGTCCCCCCCCCCTCACATGGGTTTGTTTTGGGTAATTTTGTTCTACATGGACACAAAACAAAAGGAAAACCTGCTGGTTCTTTGTGATTTAGTTGCCACCCTGCATTCTTTCTAAAGCACAAGTCAGACCAGTAGGAGCTAGAAAAAGAAACAAAACATCTCAAGACAAACCTGATCCTACTCTGATACCGTAACTTTAGTTTTTCATTGCTCTACTTGCAGGTTTCTGCTTCTTAAAAAACCCAAGAAATGTAGATGGAAGAATAATTATTTTAAATGAGAAATGTAAAAAAAAAAGAACAATGGTCATAATTACCAGAGGATATGTTCACTTCACTTCTGTCACAGTGGACATTTGGAGTCCTTGCTGGTGGTTGGTGGGTGGAGCCTCATCTAAGGCTCACACAGAGCACCTGGTCCTTTATTCCTTTAATATAGGTTTTTTTTCCCTTAATATGTTTATTGAATTTTCCAATTTCAAAACAACCAACAAACAAACGAGCACACAAACATTGCTAAGCTATATTAAGAAAAAAAAAAGGATGTAAAATCACAATACATCACAGTCCATATCAATACATACAAATACATATACATACAATACATAAACGAAGTTCGATTATATCAGTATATTCTACAAGCAAACCAAGGCCTGAGACAAAATAGTGGACACATTCCCATCAACATAATTTAGAAAAGGTTTCCACATTGAATTAAATACCTCAGAGCCAGAGGTGGTAATCCCAGCTCCATAAAGTAAAAGTCCTGCCATGTATTGGTTCTATCTGTTCACTGAACACAGGTGATTCCACTGATGATCCCTTCATCTACCTGGATGAGGAGTTGTGCTCATCCAAATGGGCCGCTTCAGTGAGTGGTTGGAACAGATACATGGCAGGACTTTTATTTTATGGAGCTGGAATTGCCACCTCTGCTCAGACCAAGAGTTTACCAAACATGTCAGGAAGTCAAGCGGGATATGTTCCAGTATCAACTTAACCCTCCTGTTGTCCTTGGGTCTAAATGACCCGTCACTGTGTTAACCAAAAAAAAAAAAATCCCCTAAATGATATTTTTTCAACTTGAAGTTTGATGACTTTTCCTAGATTGACCCCAAAATTAGAAAAAGTGAATTGTTGCCTTTATTCATATTTCCATGTAAGCTGTACAAAAAAGGTGCAAAGATCGTCTTTGGGTCAAAATGACCCGACAGTCAAATTGAGTTGAAATCCCAGTCACAGAGTTAGTTACATGTGAGGATCATATTCTATTTTTTTTCTTTTGTTCAGACAAGGTATAATTTTAAGTTGTTACCTGCTTGACAGTTTCGACTGACTCCAGTCTTCCTCAGAAGTGTCATCCGACATGTTGTTGCTGTACAAGTGAGGATGTTTTAGTTCTGTCTCAGATCAATCAGTATCAGACGTAAACAACACCAGACAGCTGGTCTTCTCACAGACCGCACTGCCTTTGATCTGACCCAAATGGAACAATATTGGCCCTTTGTGGATTTGTGGTTTCTTCAAGCAAAATAAGATTTGGTGTTTCAAATTCAATGAAGCTGCTTATATTGCGGATTTAATGAAGATGGGTCATTTTGACCCAGAGGACATGGGGTGTATACAGAATATAAGGACAACAGGAGGGTTAAACCACCCAGACACTGTAGGGGGGTTGGGAGAGGTCCAGTTCAGTAAAATATTTTTCTGAGCACAGAAAGCTAGGACACTAACCTTTGATATACTTCTAATCCAACACACACCACATCCACTACTCACACACACACTCCTGACTTCACCTTATGTCTGTGTGTAAGTTTAGTTAATGGTTAATGTGGTTTTTGTTCCTAAATTAATTCTTTTCTAACCGTATTGCAGTTGCTGGCTCCTTTTTTATTTGTTAGGCCCTTTCAAGACAGTTCTGATGCTCTCGAAAACAGAAAACATACACGCGTGTTGGTGCCGTTCAGGTTTAATGTGAACTCTGCGTTTGTCAAACCAGAAATGAGGGAAACACTGAACCCAAGTCCAGTTTAAGTCAGTGGCTGCAGCAGGTTAGTCTGTGAAACCTGCTCCATGGACAATAGGACAGCGTTGAATGTATTCAAGGTACAGATTCACACAAGAAGGAGGTCATTGTCACTTTCAGCAGCGCAAAAGTTAGAAAAGTGTCCTGTTTATTCTAAATGTGTCATAACAAATAGGTGAATAATAATAATCATGTGTTAGCATTGCATAAAATCTGTATGCTTTCATTGTCTCTGGTGAGTGGGTTGTTTTATTTGACGAGGCTAACGGTGTGACCTTTATGTTCAGAGCGCTCCAAACTTATCACACATAATATTGTCCATAAAGTTGGAATAGATTTGTTTTCATCTTTTTTATTCCTCTTTATGCACACCAGTAATCACATCTTACCAGCTACAATAGTTACATACTGAGTCCCAGTTACACTTTATGCCTCAAGAACACACCACAATGTCAAATAATTTCATAAGAAGAGCTTAAATATATTTTATGCCAACTTTGAAAAGTCCACCAGGCTGCATTCCTCTGATATATTAATTACTATTATAAACTATGGCTTATCATTACTTTTTGGCACATCCTGCATTAGATTAATATCAGATAGTAGAATAAATAATATGAATAAGATAATAAATTGGAAATCTACAATGGAAATCTGTGGTATGAATGAATGACGAGCATTAAATAAGTCGTTCATATCATTAGCTCTTCCCTCTTTACAGATGCTGTTTTTTGAGACCATTGTCCATTCATTCCACAAAAACGTTCATATGTTGCTACACATATTTTTGTTTGAACTGAAGTAATATGGTGACTGCCTTTTGTTTACCTGCATCATCTCTCAGCTCCATGGATAGCAGCTTGTCTCTTTCACCAGGCACATGTTGAACTCAGGTTGAAAATATTCCACATTAAATCAAGATCCTTAAAGAACTCATTTACATAAAGCTACCATCACCAGGACTGTCCCAATGTTCAGGGTCCTTCCAAGGACTCAAACTCTTTCTCAGTTTCAAGGAGTCGTCCTTGGTGGTCACTTCCAAGTCTCTTATTTTGATGACATGGCAGAACAAGCGTCCTTCCTTCAGGTCAACTCATCCATGAATGGAAAAGGGTAACAAGAGTAGAAAAAGGTCCCGCCCAAAAAGCAGTGGATCAGTTACACACTGACACCACATGATAGTAGGAGTTCATAGAAAACTGGAAAATACATTAACAAAGGCAAAAATATAAGGGAAGCAGCCTTCATGTGTCCTGCTACACCATGAAGTCCAGTTCATTTACATGTATCCTAAACATCAGTCATTTTAAATCCAACAAAAACTCACTAGTCAACTTTTCCCATTGGGCTTTTGGAGTTTTTCCTTACTGAGAAGGAGGGTCTAAGGATGGAGGACGCCTGTGATATTAATCTATTTGCTTCATCAATTGTTTATTTGAATGTTGCTTATTTTCATATTCAACTAATTCTGTAAAGCCCTGTGGGGCAACCTTCCTGTGATATAGGGATCTACAAATAAAGTGAAAATGAAATTGAGTTCTCATGTTCATATGACTTAACTCTAGGTAATTTGTTATTTCATTATGTGATTACTCTCAATAAATTTAGGATGAATCTATTACCCCCCCCCCCCAAAATACAGAAAAATAAATTATTATCATTATTCATTCATTCATTTTCTATACCTGCTTAATCCTCATTAGGGTCACGGGGGTCGCATGGAGGCTATCCCAGCTGCTTAGGGCGAAGGCGGGGTACACCCTG
>JAQQZY010000007.1:24526161-24539400 GCA_030068375.1 Ostorhinchus rueppellii | reverse complement strand
CCCCCCCCCCCCCCCCCCCCCCCCCACCGGGGGTGAGACAGAGCGGGGTGTCAGACTGGGGAAGGTTGCAGGGGCATGGCAGCGGAGATCACAGCATCACCACCCATCTACCCACTGAGACACCCAGCAGTCACCCACCAGCAGCGCGCCACCCCCTGACCGCTCATCTACCCATCTCTACTCCCCCAAGGAAATTTACAGGCAAACGCTGATGGAAAATAGAAGACTCATATGATAGAGAATATCAAAATACAAGATTTCGATCTTAGATTTGCCTGTTGCCGAGTGCTCTGCTCATTTTGAAATTACTCAGCAAGCTCATTTTTTAAGTTGTATTTATGTCCCACTATTACGACAAAATTTACCCCAGTGCATGCATTCATTAGTGTGCAAAGGGACACGTTCTGTTTAACTGGGGAATACAAATTAAGCCTACTGAATGTATGCATCTGTGCATAAATATTACCAATGTGTGAAGGTGAAAAACTGTGGCAAAGTGCAAGTCATTCTCAAGACAACCTCCGGTCAAGCAAACCGCGAATTTCTTTTAATTTTTTTTCTTTATTTTTTTTTTTTTTTTTTTTTTTTTTAAATCATAGAATGTTTTCTGCTGCATAGTGCATCACTTTCCTCAATCAAAACTGTGCCAAATTACACCAGGAAATTACTGTAAATGTGAAACTGGAGCATCGGTTTGGAAACCAGTATGTGCTGTTGAAAACCCATCCTCGTCATCGGGGCCGTCTACTGAGCAGGTGTGAAAGGGTGCAGAGGCCGGTGGAAACCCAAGAGCTGAGCTAATAAGGCTGAGCGTGCACAACAAGGTACTGCTATTCTCCTTCCACCTGACAACACATGCATCTACTTGGCGATATAATATTTAACTTTCACTGACATTTCTGGCACAGTCCCTTTGAAACGTAACAATATATTGGCATGGATACTTAGGACTAACAACTCCACACATACTTTTGGCATCTTTGCAGCCTCGCCAACAAACCCACTTCGCTTCAGCAAAGTTATTTCTAACGGTATGTGACACTGAACCAAGAAAGTTCGTCCATCAGCTTTATGATTTCCTTAATGTCAGTTAAACTGGTGGACTTGTAGAAATACAAGATGACATCCTTAAAACACATTCCTGACTCTCTCCCCTGCCAAAACAAAACCAGAGATAACTAGTACTTACAACAACCTTTGTCCTCCTTAAACCTCCGTTTCAATGTGTTCCTGAAACTCCTACTTTGACCCAACAACATTTAACAATAATCACCTCAAAAGTGACCTTCACTAAGATGCAAGGGGTTGTAAGGGGTCATTTTGTGCCTTGAATGTCACTTCAAACTTTTTGTCTTTATCCAAACTTTATCTCTAATGCTCTTACAGTGTTTATCCAATCAGATTTACCTCACAGAAGGACTGCATACTACACATGAAGATACTATACTAGGACTATGGCAACTGAGACTGACATGGCAAGTAAAAACACAAACAGCACTGTAGGCCAACATTAAAATAACACTATTGTACAGCGGTTTACTCTACATGGCCTTGCTGCTATTAGATCATCTCACAGCTTTTAGGTTTCCACAGACTCCTGCTGGAGTACAACTGATGTAAGAGCAGTGGTAATGAGGAAAAACTGGGCTGAGGTCTCCCAGTGTCAGTACTGTGCAGTTACTGTGGGTAATGAGTGTATGTAAAGCATGTGTGGTGCATGCATGGTGTGTGTGTGTGTGTGTGTAGTGTTATATTGGTGCACAAGAATGTCATTTTAAGACAAATGTTGTGTTGCATAAGTGCCTGTGTGTTTGTGTCTAGGTGTAGGACAGGTGGGATCCATTGGAGATCTGGGAGGTGATGCTGGCGCTCCTGCTCATGCCCTGTTCACTCCTCCCCCCTGATGACGTCCTCCTCATAGCCTGTGGGCTGTTCCTCACCCCAGCTGCACCTCCCCCGCTCCCCCTCTGACCTCCTCCTCCAGGATGATGGAGGCTCCAGGGCGGCGGGCCGCCAGCCAGCATAGGGTGACCCCACGGCTGCTGTGAGCTGGAGCCCCCCTGGTGGTGATGACTATGGTGGCTGCCTCCTCCACCTCCTCCGGGCCAATGGCCTCCTCCCTGAGCCCCCTGGCCTCCCCCGCCCCCTCCCCCCCAGCCTCCCTGGGAATCAGGGGCCAGGTTGGTGAGCACCATATTACTGAATCCCAGCCGCATGGACTCGGAGTCAAACGCCTCGATCTCTCTGGCCTGACGCTCCAGCAGCGAGCGGATTCGCTCCAGGCGTTCGTTCTGCAGGGCGAGCATTTCCTCCTCAATCTGAGGAAGAAAAACACACAGAAAAGTTTACAACAGGGCTTGCTGATCACATTAAAATATAACTTATTAGTGTCACAATTTGCATTGCATCATCTTCATCATCATCTGCTTTCAGCTACATATAGATATGTGTTTGCCAATGTCGTCTATGATGCTTTGAGCTTCACAAATACTTTGAAAAATTGTGCATGTGGATGCTACTACATTACCTCAAAAAAAATACCTCAATGTGAAAAAAAACAAAAGACAAACATTTTATCTGTATAACTACTGAGAAATGTAGTAGTAATAACACTGTATTGATGCTGATTGTGTTTCAGCCAGTGAAGAAGCAGACAAAACACAGCTGTGCTATAGTGATAGCAATAAAAATATAAATTAATCATAAAAATTAACAATTTAGACAGTAGCAGTGAAAAAAAATACTAAATTACAAAGCATAAAGTAAATAATCTATTTTGAAAGAACCACTAATTTCTAAGGTCATAGTTTATAGCCAAACAAAAACATACAGTTCTCATCAGGGAAAATGAAAGAACTACTAAGGTTTTCTCCAATGTGATCAGGTCTATAAATATTCAAGCCTACACACTGTCAATATTTGGGTCAAACACTGCACTTTATTGACAGTTTGAGGGTCTGTCTTACTTTTTGCTCCAGCAGAGCCCTCCGCAGAGAAACTCTCTGCTCCAGCTCCCTCCTTTCTTTGTCATGTTGAGCATCTGTTTGCATCTTGATCTTGCTCTGGTAGGCATTGAGCAGCTCCAGCTCCTGTTGCAGCTGCATCCTCAGAACCTGACACTCTCCCTCCTGAGCCTCGTCTAACCGCAACTAAGGGCAGGTACACAGATACACAAACAGAGGAAAGACAGGGGTGGGTTTTTTATATTGAGCTCCATGGTGTAGGCATCAGTGAGACATAATTTTAAAAAAAGAGATGCCACGAATTCAAAAAGATATCTATACACATTTTCATCTTGCCAAGTCTGTAGATTATTACAACATGTGCCTTGTGTTAAATTATGTATCTGACTTACAATAATAAGTAATATCATAAAATATATGAAATGATTTATTGCTGTATTAATACTTTGTGTCAATTCAAAAGACTTTAGTTGTAAAATATATTAATGAGATGCTAAAACAATGAATTAATTAGAAGGTAAACATTTTCATAAAATCTGTGCCCAAATTAATACTTTTTTTACACTAAGAAAGTAAGTGTTTGTTGTCGTCTGCGTCCTTCTGCTCAGATACTCACAGCCTGCGTGGAGAGCATTTCGTTAATGGAATGGTCATACTGCTCAGCCAGTATAGCCAGCTTCCTGGTCTGCTCCTCCTTCAGCCTCTTGAGCACAGCTTTGTGGTCAGACTTGGGCGTGGTCTCCAGTAGATGGTTCCTGAGAGCCTTGTACTGCCTGGTCTGTGTCTTACACGTTTCCTGGAACTGCTTCTTAATCTGAAGCTCCTTAGACTGATGGAGACACAATGAAAAAAGATGAAAGTGCTTAGAGATTAAGAGAATGACAAAGGACTGAACAAAGCAAACGTGTTTAAAAAAAAAAAAAAAAAAAAAAAGCACCTTGAGGCTCTTGGGCTGCTGTCGGACCTCCATGACATGTTTACGCCTCAGCTCCCTTTCCCTCCTCTTGTTGTATTCCAGCTGGTTGGTGAGCTCAGTCTGGTGCTGGGTCCGGATCAGCTCTGCCCGGGCCTTCTGGATTGTCCCCAGGTGTCTGAACTCCAGCTCTTGCATAGACTCGTGATGCCTGAGCAGCATGGCGTGCTCCAAGTCTTTCTGTGTCTGCCGTTTGTTCAACTCCTTTAGAAAGTATGGAGAAAAAAGGCAGGTTACATATTAATCTTAACTGGTTTGATCAAGAAAACCTCTGGGAGGGTGGTGTGAATACCTCTCTGGCCAGATCCTGCTCAGCGTTGTGTCTGGCAATGAGGATCCTGCGTTTAAACCTGCGACACTCCAACTCCAGATACTGCCTCTGCCTCCTCAGCAGGTTGGCCTCCTCCTCTGCCTGAGGATTTTACACCATATGACATGAAATGGACTGCACACCTCCAATTCAGAGACTCCAAAGCATGAAAACTACTGTCATTACTCCTAGGATTAAAAAAATATTTGTAAAAGGCTCATTTTCAGATTTCTGGTGAAATCCTGACCTGGAAATGTTGGATGTTCTCTTTCTGCTTGGACAGCCACTCCTGCTTCTCCTTCTTGGGAGTCGACTGGTTCTCACTCAGTTCCTGGGACACAGAAATGGTTTACATTTCAGTACAACAGTGACAACTGGAGACGGTGTCAGCATATCAAGGTTGTACAAGCTCAGATTTTTCTTGCGCTTACTTCTACAAAATTCAGTCCAATTAAACTTTCTCTGCTGAAGCTCATGTTGGAAGTGAATCATGAAACTGATCTTTACAACGTCAAGTCCAGGAAATCACCCTTTTCATACATTAAAAACATCTCATTGTACTCTAATCTGGTTTAAATTGGGCAAGACACTTCACCCTCCTTGCCTCCAGTGCCACTCACACTGGTGTATGAATGCGCATGAATGTTCGGTGGTGGTCGGAGGGGCCATAGGCGCGAAATGGCAGCCACGCTTCCGTCAGTCTGCCCCAGGGCAGCTGTGGCTAAAAATGTAGTTTACCACCACCAGAGGGAGAATGTGAGAGTGAATGAATAATGGATCAACAATGTAAAGTGCTTTGGGTGTCTAGAAAAGCACTATAAAAATCTAATCCATGATTATTATTAAAATTAAACACCAAAGTGTTTCAGTGGTGCACACAATTAAAATGTGTCCAGGTTATTACTGGGTACCTCTTTGAGCTGTTCCTTTCGTAGTTTATACTCCCGTTTCTGAGACTCCAGAAAGCTGCTGAGTTCCTTCTTCTGCTGCACCTGAATGTGTTGCTGGAACTTCTTCTCATCATTGGCAAATGTCTTCAGCTAAACAAAATACAGATCTTGATTAGAAAACAACAAGGTTTCTACTTCACATCTAGCAGGTACAAATAAAGTTAATATATCTACTAAGAATGCAAAGTGAAAAGTGCATCCACTTGTGCACAATATATTTTAAGGCCTTAAATTCATATGACTGGATGCTCGACATTTTAAGGAGCTGTGGAAACTCTAAACATGGTCATTGCTTCAGTTGGAGGAGTTTTCTTTGACACAAAAGTAACTTCTCTATTCCTTATTTTTCCTCCTCCTCTGCTCTTCGGCTCAATGTTTAATGGTAACCTGGAAATCGATCTGGGTGCACCATCTGGAAGGATGTCTCAGTTCCCTTAAATGCACATCGAGGGCTGAGGAGGCTGGACGGAGGAGCAAGAACTGAAGATACGCCTGTGCATTCTGAGTCATAGCTTTGTGGAAGTCTGTTCAGTAATCAGACCCATGATGGGTAAAAGAGGGGAGACATGAGTCTATTGTGCTAATCATGGCTGGAGCAGGACTTTACTCATGACAGAATGACATCCCTACATCATATACTATCACATGTTGCTACAAAGTCCATAAAGCAACTGAAAGAGTAAGCAGAGCTTACCAATACCCCCACTCGGTTGCACAACACTTTGCCCTCCTGCTCATCAATACCTTTCCTACCCAGAGATGAATTTTTGGTCTTAACTTTTAATCTTTTGAAAGACTTTTCAAAAATGTACAAAGAATGCAACATTTGAGAGAAAGGCACATGTAAAGAACGCATGTGAAATTTCAGTTAGACAAATGTTCCAAGTTGAAATTTTCATACAAGTTTCACTTGTTAAAAAAATCCCAAACCAACTGTGAACTGCACCTCTCCTAGTGGTAAAGAACATGTGAAATTTGAAAAGAATCATGTCTGAGAAATTCATTCCACAATTATACCCTGCCTGCAATTAAAATGTAATCATACATGTACATGATCATGTCATTACAACTTTTGCAATTTTTTTTGCCACTAGATTTTTCCATTTTAAATGATTCACATACATCTTTCTCCAGTGCTGCCTGATGTTTTTTCAGCAGTTTCTCCATCTCCTGTGTGAAGTTGTTCCTCTGACTCTCCAGCTCTTTGTCCAGCCTCAGCCTATGCTCATCCATCTCTCCTTTCAGCTTGTTCTCAAGGGCCATCAAGTGCTTCTGATGCTGCCGTCTCATGCGTTTATACCCCGACATCTGCTCCCGCAGCTCTGAGTCCTGCTCGTGTTCTTGCATTTCACGGGTCACCTGTAAGATGTGGACACAGAAATCTAAATGAATAGCATTTGTATATTTGTGTGAGGGTGGAACAGTAATCCTGAAAAAGTTTGTCAAATTCAGTTCATGTTCGCATAATCCTTTTCACAAATAAAAGGCATGAATAACTAGTCATTCCTGTTACTTTGCCGTAATCCATTTTCCAGCAGTTTTTACAACACTGTAACTGAGATGCCTCTAAGGTTAAACAAGTGTGTTCTCACCAGAGATGCTGTGCGTATGGTGGCAAAGTGCTCTCTGTTGCGGTAGTGCTTCCTTGGGGCCTGAGCTGGTGTTGCTTGGGGCTCAGAGGGTTGACTGCTGGCTGCCTGCTCTCCAGAGTAACTCTCCTCTTCATCCTAAAGAAATTAAGCCAGGAGCATTAATACTTTAATTTGCTAGGGAGTTTAACAGTACACTTAGAGAAAACAAACTTTCAAAACACAAGGAGCTTAGGGAAGGAGAAAAGGAACAAAACAATGTTTGTGACTAGAGCAAATAAAATCACATTTTTAGCCTAAATACAACAGAAACATTACATTTTTACCCAAAGGAGCAACTTCTTGTTATAATCCAGCGCATCTTTCGTAGCGATTTTCATGATAAAGGAAACTTGAAGACGATGCAATTCATTTATTCTCGAATGTCAGTAAAATTGGTAAGATCACTGTAAGGTCACTGTAGGGGCGAATGGGCAAGTTGGAACCAGAGTAGTTGATGTCGATGTCATTCAGTAAGATCATTTCTATTTAGTATACTTGTACTTATTTTGTGATCATGAAATACTGAGTTAGGGAGGCATTTATAAACGCTGAAATAAATATATTAACCCCCTGAGACCCAGGAAAGTACAAGTTTCTGTTTTTGACTTGCATTAAAAATTATCCTTAGTGAAAACAACATGGAAAACCAATTTTTCATGTCACATTTGGTCCCTGTCATATATTGCCAATTAAGTTGACCATTTTTGAGCTTGCCATTTCAGTAGAAGAAAATGACATAACATGGATATATATCACTAAATGGGTGTTGGATACATTGTAATATGCGACAGAATATAAGTGGGGGATCTGTAACCAGTGGCAATGGACGTCTTATGGCATTTTCTTGATTAAGAAGTGTCTAATGGCAGAAAATGAATACTGTGCTTACCACAGAGAATAAAAAAGGCAACAAAGGAAGTTGAAGATGCTGAAGTTGCCATAACAGGGTACATTTCACTATTTTTGTTGACAAAATAACTGAACTGTCCAATTCCTAGTACGCTAAATGATAACATATTTCTTGGATAATATTTCTTGGATCCATGTCTGGGTCTGTGTTTAAAGACTCACCGGTTTGAGGTGAATGACTGAGCTGTTGGACATGACTGTGTGGTCTCCCTCAATTAAGTCCAGTTCACTGCGGCTGTCCTGGGCAGCTTCATTCAGACTGTTGACAGAGCTGCTCTGAGAGCTGGCACTGATAGACATACTGGGGATGGACTGGTTACTGCCAACACTGTTAACGGTTCCTGTTCGTCCTCCGCCTGGCTCTAGCTCCTGGAGGAAGAGTGGAAAGGGAAAAGACAGCGAGACAGAGAGAGGGAAAGGGGACACAAGAAAGACCAAGAGACACAGAGCACAGGGACAGAGACAGACAGACATGCATACAAACCCGTGCATTTATGGTGGTTTCTCTGTTCAGAGCAGTGGCTTGAAAATAACTCAAAAACAAAACCTGTGCAGATTATCTATTACCAAAAGAGCAGTAATATGCATCGTTTTTAATCCAGTAGTGTTGGTTTGGCTTAGTTGGAAAATAAAAGCTTACACACACACACACACACACACACACCTCGTCTCCATCCTGGGCTTCTGCTGTGGGGCCATTGTGCGCTTCCTGAAGGAGGATCTTCTTCATTTTGCGATACTGCAGGTTGTCCAGTTCTCGCACTGCATCCTTGGTCCTCTGGATAAGGTCCATCAGCACAGAGTCTGGACGTTCACGTTGCAGGAAAGCATGCTGGCAGGAAGGAAGGCAGACATCAATTATAGACAGCACAATACTATAGACAGCACAATACAGCCGTTTAAACATTACCAGCTTCTTATCCTTTTATTTTAGTCTCTTCTGATGATTTATCTTAACATTTAACCTTAAATTAAATGAAAAAATGTTGTTACAAAACACAAATTGTCTCATATTTGTCTTTAAATCTAACCAACAATAAAGACTCAAAATCTGCCAAGTCACTGGGTAAAAAAAAAAAAGTCCACTGATTCGAAATACATTTACTGCTTATACATGTGAAAAGGTTTAGGTTTATTCACTCATCCATAATACAGAAAATACAATGAGACCAATTTTAAGCCAACTGACTGAATGATGTTGAGATTGAACAGACTTAAACAGAAGCTAAATGCTTATATACGCCTCACCTACACTCAAACCCAAATCAGTTTTAGACTACCAATCAAAACAGCAAAACTCATTCCTGCTTGTATACCTCAAAAATATCTTTCCAAACCCATACTTTGAAAACAATCTTTAAAAATGTATATTTGTCATTCCATAATTTAACCTCAATAACAGAAGTACATAT
Source organism: Ostorhinchus rueppellii (assembly GCA_030068375.1). Classification (NCBI taxonomy): domain Eukaryota; kingdom Metazoa; phylum Chordata; class Actinopteri; order Kurtiformes; family Apogonidae; genus Ostorhinchus; species Ostorhinchus rueppellii. Next base: position 24,530,252 of record JAQQZY010000007.1, on the reverse strand, counting down.
TTTTATACATTGAACGGCTTTTTGTACAGTATACATACTAACACTTCTGACATCGTACCTGCTTTTCTCTATCGTATTTTATGTTGGCGTGTCTGTAAATGCACCTGCTATTTGTTCAGACTATTTGTGAATGTGATGTTGTTAGACCAGGACCGCACATCAAGAACACAAAGTAATAATGTTTGTTGTGGTTAAAGATGGGCACTGTTTATGAACTTGACATTTTACATAAAACAAAGACGTTGCCTGCAGTGCAGCCGTACCCCAAGGAAAACATCCATTAGCAACAGAGAGTCCATTAGTGGGCTAAGTGACAGCTGCTCAGTTACTTAACTATAGATGCAGAACTCACTTCTCCTGAGTAATTACGTCTGTGTTCCATCTACAAAAAACAGCTCTGTTTCTGTCTTTGTACATGTTCTGTGTCTGTTTGTGTGTGTGTATGTGTGTGTGTGTACGAATCCGGAAGTGGAGGATTAGTGAATCAAAATAGAAGCTTAGACTGCAAACATCACAGAGATTTATCACCAGAAGGTTTGACAGTCTCCATCTTAACACACTGACCCTGTTTCCCCATTTCTGTGCAGTAGAGTACTGTATGGGGGTGTGTGTGTGTGTGTGTGTGTGTGTGTGTGTGTGTGTGTGTGTGTGTGTGTGTGTGTGTGCGCGCGCTTACACCCAGCATGTCGTCCGAGTGGGGTCTGTCTTGTGGGATTTTCTGAAGGCAAGAATCAATAAAGTTTCTAAAGTAGTCCGTCCTAGAACAAAGATGGTAAAAAAAAAAAATAAAAAAAAAAAAATAATGGGTTAAAGCAAAGCAAAGAGTTTTAAAAATAACCGTCAACGCTGGAAATTAATGAACGCATGCACATACTGTAAATTTCTGTGGTGGAAAAACCCATAAATCACATCTGACACCCTCTATACCACGCTACCAAGATTTGCTTGCACATTTCTTGGCTGAGAAATTACAATAACACCTCTTCCCACAAAAAAAAGGAAGGTAAGTAAACTGGAAGCAAAGAATTTTACTCCTCATTTGTCTTTTATCAACTCACAAACATTGAGGAGAGCTGTATCACACTTTTAGCTGGCTACTCTCTCATTTTTATGGTGCTTTAAAACCAATTGGCCTGCACAACATAAGCCTTCCCAATAACTTCCAGTGGCTCATAATATGTTTTACTGCTTAGTAAGATGCTGATACAGTAGTTACAGACATGGCCTTCACGCATTATGCATTCAAATAGCTGCAATAACGATCAAATTATGTGAATAAAATGGAAACAATATCAGAGAACAGTCATTGGTCAACTCACCATTCACTAGATTGCAGTGTGGGGCTCTCATTCTGCGCTATGTGGTATAAGGCACTCATTGCATTCATGTTAAATAAGGGAGGCTTTCTCTCCGCTGAAGTACAGAAGAAAAATATAACAATTAAAATGTGGAGTAAAAAGAGAATTAATATCTTAATCCATTCCATTATAGTGTGTTCTGTCCGACAACTGTAATAATCTCTATAAAAAGTGCAAAACAAGTGAGTTTAATAGAAAACGAAGTGGCTATTGCCATAGTACTGTGGCACTGTCTTTCTCATTTGTCTATTACCACAGAGCAAATCAGCGTCCTCATTATATCATGTGTAGACTGACAACCCATCACCCTGCTGCCACAGAACTGTGTTAGGAAGCATCGCATGTGTCCATCCGGTGCCTGAAAAAGGCTTGGGTACCAGTTCCCAGAACTTTTGTGGATTCTTAAAGTTTCGCAACTATATACATATAAAAGATTAAGATTACAAGAAACATCTGCATTCAGGTGGAAACGGGAAAACTGATTTAAAAGGGTGTAGCATATATGCCACACCTATATGTGGCACTGTACACAAACAGAGCTGCAGGATACACTAAAATCATAAAAGAATGCAGTGAGCATGCGCATGACATATTTCTTCAGCGTGTAGAGTCCAAACATAAACACAACAAGAAGAGGTTGTGTTGTAGTAGTGCCAATAAACTTAGCAGCACAAACAACCCTGTAATCTGCTGTTGCTGTCATCGTTTCCAAAAAGTGGTGTTTTGCCCATCCATATGGCAACATGAGGGCAGCGTTATGAAAGGTTTCTGCTCTGGGACCAGTTCTCCAAAAATCCTGTTTCACCAGTGTCATGTGGATGAAAGGCCGAAATGATATTGAACTTTTGCCAATTGACATACTTTCATTGTGTGTGCGTATATGCCATATATCGCCACAGCACTGTGGCAACAAGAGGCTGAGGAGTTCATGAAACAGCACTTTTATTTTTGGGGTTATGTTCTACGCGTTAGGGGAAAACTGGATTATGAAAACGTGCTGACAAAAGAGCCCGCATCAAAAACAACACGTCAGTGATGCAAGACATAACTCCGCCCCCCCCCAGTGAAATGCCTTGAAAAATATGAGTCTCTTCATGTAACAGTATCCATGATTGGCTCTGTGGCAACATATATCATTACTGCTTAATGTCCCAGTACAAATGTTAACATTTGATTGGCTTTGTGGCAATAGAAAAATTGATATTTTGTGCCACAGTACTGTGGCTGTAGCCATTGCCTTAATATAAACACAGGAACATAGCATTATTACTTACCTAATTCTATACATGTGATCCCCAAGGACCAGACATCCACCTTCCCATCATATTGGCCCTCATCCATGGCCAAAATCACCTCTGGGGCCATCCTGAACCAAGTGTAAGAGAAAGATGCATTTAGTTAAGGAAAACAAATACAACCTTAGCTGTGGTTCTACTTCTGCAAATCTCAAACTGCAATAGCAACTAGAAGCTGTACAATACACTGTGAGCAGAACTCTGCAACTCACAAGCTTAGTGTTCAGTGTTTTAGTACAATACAATGTTAAACCCAGTATGATTTGTTTATAAATGTAATGTAATAAAAAGCCATTATTGTCTAGAAAAGCTTTCACTTCTTCACCTGCATAGTTCATAACAAATCACAAGAGCAACTATATTTGAATGTTGTTCGTCACCATTTTACCTCTGTGGGAATATGCAAACAGAGGCAAATAGTTTCCATGAATCAGTGCTTTATTGAACAGATGATTAGAGGCTATTGGCTTCAGCTAAACATTTAAACTGAGCTAGTTCTCAAAGAGGATCCGTGTGTGGTACAGCACCAGAAACCACTTACCAATAAGGTGTTCCAACAAAAGAGTTAGCAGGGGAGGCAATGGAGGCAGAGCCGAAATCTGCCAGTTTGACCTGCCCTGGCTCCGTCAGCAGGATGTTACCTGCCTTCACATCCCTGAGACAAACAAGGTTTACGTTTGTGTGTGAGCAGGGAGATATGTTGGGCATGTAAGTATTTGCAGAAGCTTTCAAGAAGCAGTTACAGATGACGTCAAAATGACTCACCTGTGGATCATATTGTGGGAATGAAGGTAGGCCAGCCCCTGCAAAGCACCATGTGTAATGGCAGCAATCTCTAGCTCTTGTAGAGGTTTTTTATGAACTAGAGAAGGATACAGGTTTGGCAGGAATGAACATCAGCTGCTTTGGACACATTAATGTCTTCTTTTCCAGTTAACTTATGAGCTTTGAATTTCAGCTCCAGATAAAATGCTTTAGGTAGACTAAACTCAATCTGACACAATAAAATGTGGAACAAATTGATTTTGTGTTTTTTTTCCTCACCTTCGAGTAGATCAGAGGCTGAGCCCAGACAATACTCCATAACCAGCTGCGGAGAAACAAAATAGATCAAAGAGAATAAAAGTCTATGGAAACAGATAGGCCAGTGTGTACAGGCTGATACAATCTAAACATCAGTTGACTCACCCATGCTGTGTGCTCGCGGAGGTAACAACCCTTGTATTCTATGCTGTTTGGATGCCGGATCCTCTGGAGAAATTTCACCTCCTTGATAATATCCTGCCATTTCTGTTGAAACAAGAAGTTACTTCAACTTTACTGTTTGTATTCTATGCCATCTCTTCATAGCATGTGTGTATATACAGTGCCTTGCGAAAGTATTCGGCCCCCTTGAACCTTGCAACCTTTCGCCACATTTCAGGCTTCAAACATAAAG
>JAQQZY010000007.1:24511164-24522845 GCA_030068375.1 Ostorhinchus rueppellii | reverse complement strand
CAAGGATCGCCCGGGAATCGAACCCGGGTCCTTCTTGCTGTGAGGCACGAGCGCTAACCACTGCACCACCGTGTCGCTTTGGTAATTTGCGTATGATATCTGAGTGGTGTAGTATGTGCAGAAGGGGTTCATGGGTGTGCGAGATAAATGTGGTGCGATTTTACTGAGTAGAAGCAAAGTTATTGAATTTTAAGTGTGTAGAAATTTTCCAGTTGGCATTTTGCAGATGATCCCTAAACTTGTGCTCACTGACTCCAAATTCAAGGCGATGCCGTCTACTGATCGTTAATGACCATTCGTTTGGTAGTTTCCTCTGTGTTACCAAAGCTGTAGAGCCATCATTTCTGCCTCAGTGATTAGTGACCAATGATCTATTGAGCCGCAAAGTGTGAATCTGTGAATCCCTTGCCAACTTTACTGTGGGATTTGCATTCTTCATAGTCCACATGGATCTCCATATTGTATTGAAGGCCTGAACCCAAACGGTCCACACCCTATTTTTCAGTAACCAATCACCAGACTTCTTGGTCTCCTTTTCTCCTGAGGTAACATTCATTTCCCGCTGCAGCACAAACATTATCGTGTGCGTTTTGCGGCTACTCTTCCACTCGTTCTGTGGGTGTCAACCTAACTTGCCATGGCTCCAACGTGATTTGGCATAGTACAACTTAATTATGATTGCCTGGTCTTATGCCTGTCAAAACATGGACTGATTAATTCTATCAAAGAAAAGTTATATTGCAATATATAGTATCATTTCATTGCCCAGCCATAGAACCTGGTGAGATCTTCCTCCTAGTTTGGAAACCAATGCATTTAGAGTGACCCCTGAAATCTCAGCTACCTGCTAGGACTCATTCCAGAACATTAATAGTTGCATTCAACTGACACCTCTATACACCATGGATGCATATATACATTTTCAGTTTTTATACATTTAAGTTAGTATTAAATCAGTTTCCCCTGATCTGTCAAACCCCTATGGCACCTTTAAGGCTGTCATTTTCATTTGACTGGTAACAATTTGGTTTCTTTTTGTCAGATGCTACCATTTTCCCTAAGTTTGTTTTAGATATTGGTACACAAGTGGGGAATTTGTGGTTCCTTGGACAACACAACTGTGAATGTTCAATAACGCCATATAAATTGCTAAACAATTTGGTGAAAGTCTATTTGAGCCATTTTTTAGACAATGCTACCCGAGTTGATTCGCTTAAGTATTAAGGAAAATACAGATATTAATCACTTATCTTTTTGACATATCCATTTTATTTTCAGTTCAAAAATAAAATATTGAACTGGTATGTAAAAAATGGAAACCTATAAGAATTCAGAAAATATCACTACCTATATAACAGAAGTTTATACTGCAGCCTTTTGCGATCAAAAAACATATTTGGATAAATTGTCTGGCTTCAATTCGGAAAAGCCAGAGTAGATAGTAAACAAGTACTAACGCTCAAAATGCATAGGATCCTGCTTTATAAGTAAACTAGAATATGATGAAAGAAACGTTAGTCAAGCAGAGGTTCTCCATGTTGACTGTTCATTCATTTGGCTTTACCATGTTAATTGTAGGGAAATCCAGCTAGTGTTTAAGTTTATATTGACTTTTTCGAAAACAGTTGGCAGTGAAAAGACATTTCAGTTTTACAATGTTACAAAAAAGGAAAAAAATGTTACAGCACAAAATGAAGGTTTTCAAGATTTTACCCTCTTTCCTGTTGAAATTAGTTCAGTCTTCCATGACTGAAAGAGGCCGACTTAAGATAACATTGTTTTGCCCAATTCAAGCTTAGGTTTTTAAAAAGGTTCTTCTAAGGTTTTTCAGGTGCAGACTGGTATTCAGCAGGCTGTCATGTGGAAAAACAAAGCAAAACGGGAAAAAACAAACCAACACCCAGTGCATTGTATGAGATTTGCCAGTTTTTGAAAGGTATTTTCTATTATTTTCTCTTAGTATGAGAGAAAGGATGGTTCACAGTGCTTCATTCTTTTTAAGAAATGAAACTAGACTTGACTTGTGTGTGCATTTCTAATCACCTAGATAATACATAGGGAAAAAATAAAAATAATCAGCTGATAAAAAAAGAAAAAAAAAAACTCTCCTCACACCAACACACATAGCAAAACAGAGCGATGAACACAAAGTCACAAGACTGAATCTGATAGAGCTGGATTGGACGGTAAGACATGCGTGCGCACACATGCCATCACAAAAGAACAGTGTGTTCAAGAAATGCACCAACACTTGTTTTGCTTTACTGCTCAAGAAAATAGATTCTCTCCCCACATTTTCTGAAATTTTGTCTGCATTATGAAAAAATAAATAAAATCAAAGAGGGGTCTAATGAAGAGGATACCAATTAAAAAAAAAAAAAATATATATATATATATTTTTTTTTTTCCATCTTCAATACAACTTTGCACCTGTTGTTGGCAGCAGATCATTTTGGTTCATAATCGGTTTGATTTTTGCCATTTCATTATCAGCACATCCCAGCAGTCTGGTGTTTCAGAACGACACTATCAACCATTCAGGCTGAATGTCACAAGGTCTGTCTGCTGCAAAGGCTACCCTGAGAAATAAATGGGTGAAACTCGTATCATGACACAAATCCCTTAAGGACAACAAATATCTAGTGAAGAGAAGTTAAAGCCTGTTGTTCGGAACAAACTCATGGAGCACGTACAGAGGTCCAGTCTGATTTTTCTGGATGTTACTGAACAGAAAGCCATTCACACTCAGTCTAATTTTGTCATAATGCCTAGAGCTTTATTAGATAAGCACTGAAATGTTGCTTAGTTTTTAAATGTATCCAAACAACAGTGAAACACTTCATTACAAGGCTTATATATTACTGTAGAAAACCGTTCAGTTCCACCTTCAGTTAGTTTAAAGAAGGTTCCACCAGAGCATCACTGTAGGGTAGATATAAACACTATAGATCTTCAATTGTAGGGGTGCATGTGATCAGCTGGTGACATGCACAATGGATTTTAGTTTAGATGTGACCGCTCTGGAACCAAGTATGAATCTGTGACACAAAGGTCCACGTTTTGTTATTCTACTTTGGTCCTCAACGGCATTTACTTATTTATATTTAACTGGTTGATTTAAGTGAAGTTCATTTTTAAGTTTATATACAGTACTGTCAGTGTTCATGATATACCCTGATGTTTCCCACCTATTTTTTAATAATGTACAAAGAAGGCATGAACTGCTTCATACTAGGGATGCACAATATGCGATAACATTATTGAATATTGCGATAACGATAGGATCTGCGATATTTAAAAATTTTATGTTTTTCTTTACTTGCTGCCAACATACATTGATACAAACAATTAAAAACAGAAAAGCACCGTTCCCATTCCAACATTATTTTTATTGGGATAAATGCAGCTACACTTGCAATGCTGGCCATAAATCACCATCATTTTGCTAAAATCTGTCGGGTTTGCAGGCACGCGCTCCATTTTCCAGTGCCATGATGTTTTTCCCTTTGAAATCTCGCAGGGTTGTGTCTATCACAAGGTTTTAGCGCTAGACTTTCTTCCCATTGGTTGAATATGGTGTAACACATTCAATCAAGAATTCTTCTTGGTTGGGATTTGACCACACGTAAACTCATTTCCTGTTTACATCCAGATGACACACACCATGACAAAACGCAAGGGTTATACGAAGCCTGATGATCAGAGAACAATCTCTGCATTTTTGTTGCGTTTTGTTCCTTGGCGGTAACCACAGCCCATGTAGGCATTTCTAATGAATTTAAACAATCATTTAGCTCCAACTACAATACCTCAACTTAAACTGGTAACCTTTTTTCAAACTATTAATTTGTTGAGCCAGGAAGGTGTTGCAGAGTGGAGGTCTTGTTTGCCTCACTTCAGTGTCCGATTGGCCAAATATGTTCAACTTTCAGAGTGTGAATTCACGGCACAAAAACATTTAGACTACATTTTACTGAAATCTAAGTAATCTTTGCGGTGGGTTTATTGCAAGTGTTGATATCTTGATAATTAATTTTTGATATATCATGCAGCCCTTTAGAGGAGGACACTGACTTTAACCATGAAGTGAAGATATGCCAGCCCTATTAAAGAGGAAACACTAGCAAAATAAAGTCAAATAACTACAAAGCCTACATTTTTCTTTGAAACCAAAAATTATATCTACAGCACAAAGAGTGTAAATTATACTTAAACCAGATGATCTGTGATATTTTTATCTACAAGTGAAAAACTACCACCTAGGTAAAATTCTATTTATCAGTAGTGTGAAGCAGCCTGGCTGTAACCTGACAAGCCAACCAACACATGACAATGGTAATAGAGTATAAGCAACACAGATGTGACAGTTCTGTTGTTTCACAAGAAAAAATAAAAGTGATATGGGTGAAGCCACTCTGTAAACAGTGAATTCAATGTATGATCATTTTAACACACATCTCCAAAACCTGAATAGTAAATATTTAGTCTTGACAACAAAGTAAATCCATTGCTGCAACTGGAACATTACACATCGATACGCCAGCAACAAAATGACGTCACCAATTCACTGGTGGTGTCAGCACTGAAGGATCTACAGCCACATTGGTTGTATGGAAGGATAAAGTCTGAAACCATAAGATTTATCACACACACCAAGTCCCCAACACTGCAAGAGAATATTTATGCCAGTGACTTAATTATTTACTGCAGGCAATAACAGCCATGTACAGCGTCAACATTTCCTTGTAATTAATGTGACAATTACAACAAAAAGATAAAACAGTGGCTGAGACAACAGTTCGCCTCCATTTAGAAGTTGTATGATTAATTGCCATTAATTAAAGCTGCATCTTCCCAAAGCTGTTCTTCCCCATCTCAAGGGATTAAGGAAAGGAAAGGCCTAATTTCCTTTTAACTGGTAGCCAGCGCAAAACTAGTTTTTCCTGATGCTTTATGGGAGGTAATGGAGTGACATTTTCTGGTGTAAATAATTATAAAGCCATTCTATATTGTAAAACCACTCATCTACACCCACCAAACTCTCCAAAGGTTGTACTGTTTCAACATGTGAAAGACCTCCCTGCATTTTTTTCTGATGTGACCTCTAGAGCTATTAAGGTTAAAAAAAAAAAAAAAAAAAAAAGCTGAGAAAAAAACATTATCATCAAAGGAACGGCATCATTATCATCAGTGTTTGCTTGGTGAACGTGTCTGTTATTTTATTGTTTCCAGACAATGTGCCTCACTTTTCATTTTTCTCTCTGAATTCATCTTAACCTTCACACTGGTTTCTTGATTAGCAGGCTTTTCTTCCCTTTGAAATGTGTTAATTTGTCAGAGCAGGAAATCCGCTGGTGTATGTAATAACATTTACGGTGGCATTGATCCAATGACATACAGCAATTAATATCAATAGTTACCTCTACGTTTGACTTTGACAGGATAAAGCATCTGTTCAAAGTTATGTTTATGCCTCAGTGTTTCCCCTGGTTATGCATTTCCTCCCTGGGGACCTAGCAAGCCTGGGTGATATGAAAAAAAAATAAAATTAAAAAAATCATATCACGACAATTTTTTTTCCCATATCAGACTATAGATATGCATCACAATATAAAGCAAATCACTATTTTTGTCCAGCTTAAATTTTTCCATTACTCATAAGTTAGTTGTGAAGACATCAGAAGGTTATTTTTGATTTAAATGCGATTTATTTTCTGTCAGAGGTTGAACATGACAGATGTGTTGAAGAACATTATATAACTGTTTAAACAAATAAGCCAACAATGCATCATTTGGTGACACATTATAGACCCATTTAAATATAGAGATGTACCTCATATTATATTTTTGGTAATTCGCGTATGATAACTGAGTGGTGTAGTATGTGCAGAAGGGGTTCATGGGTGTGCGAGATAAATGTGGTGCGATTTTACTGAGTAGAAGCAAAGTTATTGAATTTTAAGTGTGTAGAAATTTTCCAGTTGGCATTTTGCAGATGATCCCTAAACTTGTGCTCACTGACTCCAAATTCAAGGCGATGCCGTCTACTGATCGTTAATGACCATTCGTTTGGTAGTTTCCTCTGTGTTACCAAAGCTGTAGAGCCATCATTTCTGCCTCAGTGATTAGTGACCAATGATCTATTGAGCCGCAAAGTGTGAATCTGTGAATCCCTTGCCAACTTTACTGTGGGATTTGCATTCTTCATAGTCCACATGGATCTCCATATTGTATTGAAGGCCTGAACCCAAACGGTCCACACCCTATTTTTCAGTAACCAATCACCAGACTTCTTGGTCTCCTTTTCTCCTGAGGTAACATTCATTTCCCGCTGCAGCACAAACATTATCGTGTGCGTTTTGCGGCTACTCTTCCACTCGTTCTGTGGGTGTCAACCTAACTTGCCATGGCTCCAACGTGATTTGGCATAGTACAACTTAATTATGATTGCCTGGTCTTATGCCTGTCAAAACATGGACTGATTAATTCTATCAAAGAAAAGTTATATTGCAATATATAGTATCATTTCATTGCCCAGCCATAGAACCTGGTGAGATCTTCCTCCTAGTTTGGAAACCAATGCATTTAGAGTGACCCCTGAAATCTCAGCTACCTGCTAGGACTCATTCCAGAACATTAATAGTTGCATTCAACTGACACCTCTATACACCATGGATGCATATATACATTTTCAGTTTTTATACATTTAAGTTAGTATTAAATCAGTTTCCCCTGATCTGTCAAACCCCTATGGCACCTTTAAGGCTGTCATTTTCATTTGACTGGTAACAATTTGGTTTCTTTTTGTCAGATGCTACCATTTTCCCTAAGTTTGTTTTAGATATTGGTACACAAGTGGGGAATTTGTGGTTCCTTGGACAACACAACTGTGAATGTTCAATAACGCCATATAAATTGCTAAACAATTTGGTGAAAGTCTATTTGAGCCATTTTTTAGACAATGCTACCCGAGTTGATTCGCTTAAGTATTAAGGAAAATACAGATATTAATCACTTATCTTTTTGACATATCCATTTTATTTTCAGTTCAAAAATAAAATATTGAACTGGTATGTAAAAAATGGAAACCTATAAGAATTCAGAAAATATCACTACCTATATAACAGAAGTTTATACTGCAGCCTTTTGCGATCAAAAAACATATTTGGATAAATTGTCTGGCTTCAATTCGGAAAAGCCAGAGTAGATAGTAAACAAGTACTAACGCTCAAAATGCATAGGATCCTGCTTTATAAGTAAACTAGAATATGATGAAAGAAACGTTAGTCAAGCAGAGGTTCTCCATGTTGACTGTTCATTCATTTGGCTTTACCATGTTAATTGTAGGGAAATCCAGCTAGTGTTTAAGTTTATATTGACTTTTTCGAAAACAGTTGGCAGTGAAAAGACATTTCAGTTTTACAATGTTACAAAAAAGGAAAAAAATGTTACAGCACAAAATGAAGGTTTTCAAGATTTTACCCTCTTTCCTGTTGAAATTAGTTCAGTCTTCCATGACTGAAAGAGGCCGACTTAAGATAACATTGTTTTGCCCAATTCAAGCTTAGGTTTTTAAAAAGGTTCTTCTAAGGTTTTTCAGGTGCAGACTGGTATTCAGCAGGCTGTCATGTGGAAAAACAAAGCAAAACGGGAAAAAACAAACCAACACCCAGTGCATTGTATGAGATTTGCCAGTTTTTGAAAGGTATTTTCTATTATTTTCTCTTAGTATGAGAGAAAGGATGGTTCACAGTGCTTCATTCTTTTTAAGAAATGAAACTAGACTTGACTTGTGTGTGCATTTCTAATCACCTAGATAATACATAGGGAAAAAATAAAAATAATCAGCTGATAAAAAAAGAAAAAAAAAAACTCTCCTCACACCAACACACATAGCAAAACAGAGCGATGAACACAAAGTCACAAGACTGAATCTGATAGAGCTGGATTGGACGGTAAGACATGCGTGCGCACACATGCCATCACAAAAGAACAGTGTGTTCAAGAAATGCACCAACACTTGTTTTGCTTTACTGCTCAAGAAAATAGATTCTCTCCCCACATTTTCTGAAATTTTGTCTGCATTATGAAAAAATAAATAAAATCAAAGAGGGGTCTAATGAAGAGGATACCAATTAAAAAAAAAAAAAATATATATATATATATTTTTTTTTTTCCATCTTCAATACAACTTTGCACCTGTTGTTGGCAGCAGATCATTTTGGTTCATAATCGGTTTGATTTTTGCCATTTCATTATCAGCACATCCCAGCAGTCTGGTGTTTCAGAACGACACTATCAACCATTCAGGCTGAATGTCACAAGGTCTGTCTGCTGCAAAGGCTACCCTGAGAAATAAATGGGTGAAACTCGTATCATGACACAAATCCCTTAAGGACAACAAATATCTAGTGAAGAGAAGTTAAAGCCTGTTGTTCGGAACAAACTCATGGAGCACGTACAGAGGTCCAGTCTGATTTTTCTGGATGTTACTGAACAGAAAGCCATTCACACTCAGTCTAATTTTGTCATAATGCCTAGAGCTTTATTAGATAAGCACTGAAATGTTGCTTAGTTTTTAAATGTATCCAAACAACAGTGAAACACTTCATTACAAGGCTTATATATTACTGTAGAAAACCGTTCAGTTCCACCTTCAGTTAGTTTAAAGAAGGTTCCACCAGAGCATCACTGTAGGGTAGATATAAACACTATAGATCTTCAATTGTAGGGGTGCATGTGATCAGCTGGTGACATGCACAATGGATTTTAGTTTAGATGTGACCGCTCTGGAACCAAGTATGAATCTGTGACACAAAGGTCCACGTTTTGTTATTCTACTTTGGTCCTCAACGGCATTTACTTATTTATATTTAACTGGTTGATTTAAGTGAAGTTCATTTTTAAGTTTATATACAGTACTGTCAGTGTTCATGATATACCCTGATGTTTCCCACCTATTTTTTAATAATGTACAAAGAAGGCATGAACTGCTTCATACTAGGGATGCACAATATGCGATAACATTATTGAATATTGCGATAACGATAGGATCTGCGATATTTAAAAATTTTATGTTTTTCTTTACTTGCTGCCAACATACATTGATACAAACAATTAAAAACAGAAAAGCACCGTTCCCATTCCAACATTATTTTTATTGGGATAAATGCAGCTACACTTGCAATGCTGGCCATAAATCACCATCATTTTGCTAAAATCTGTCGGGTTTGCAGGCACGCGCTCCATTTTCCAGTGCCATGATGTTTTTCCCTTTGAAATCTCGCAGGGTTGTGTCTATCACAAGGTTTTAGCGCTAGACTTTCTTCCCATTGGTTGAATATGGTGTAACACATTCAATCAAGAATTCTTCTTGGTTGGGATTTGACCACACGTAAACTCATTTCCTGTTTACATCCAGATGACACACACCATGACAAAACGCAAGGGTTATACGAAGCCTGATGATCAGAGAACAATCTCTGCATTTTTGTTGCGTTTTGTTCCTTGGCGGTAACCACAGCCCATGTAGGCATTTCTAATGAATTTAAACAATCATTTAGCTCCAACTACAATACCTCAACTTAAACTGGTAACCTTTTTTCAAACTATTAATTTGTTGAGCCAGGAAGGTGTTGCAGAGTGGAGGTCTTGTTTGCCTCACTTCAGTGTCCGATTGGCCAAATATGTTCAACTTTCAGAGTGTGAATTCACGGCACAAAAACATTTAGACTACATTTTACTGAAATCTAAGTAATCTTTGCGGTGGGTTTATTGCAAGTGTTGATATCTTGATAATTAATTTTTGATATATCATGCAGCCCTTTAGAGGAGGACACTGACTTTAACCATGAAGTGAAGATATGCCAGCCCTATTAAAGAGGAAACACTAGCAAAATAAAGTCAAATAACTACAAAGCCTACATTTTTCTTTGAAACCAAAAATTATATCTACAGCACAAAGAGTGTAAATTATACTTAAACCAGATGATCTGTGATATTTTTATCTACAAGTGAAAAACTACCACCTAGGTAAAATTCTATTTATCAGTAGTGTGAAGCAGCCTGGCTGTAACCTGACAAGCCAACCAACACATGACAATGGTAATAGAGTATAAGCAACACAGATGTGACAGTTCTGTTGTTTCACAAGAAAAAATAAAAGTGATATGGGTGAAGCCACTCTGTAAACAGTGAATTCAATGTATGATCATTTTAACACACATCTCCAAAACCTGAATAGTAAATATTTAGTCTTGACAACAAAGTAAATCCATTGCTGCAACTGGAACATTACACATCGATACGCCAGCAACAAAATGACGTCACCAATTCACTGGTGGTGTCAGCACTGAAGGATCTACAGCCACATTGGTTGTATGGAAGGATAAAGTCTGAAACCATAAGATTTATCACACACACCAAGTCCCCAACACTGCAAGAGAATATTTATGCCAGTGACTTAATTATTTACTGCAGGCAATAACAGCCATGTACAGCGTCAACATTTCCTTGTAATTAATGTGACAATTACAACAAAAAGATAAAACAGTGGCTGAGACAACAGTTCGCCTCCATTTAGAAGTTGTATGATTAATTGCCATTAATTAAAGCTGCATCTTCCCAAAGCTGTTCTTCCCCATCTCAAGGGATTAAGGAAAGGAAAGGCCTAATTTCCTTTTAACTGGTAGCCAGCGCAAAACTAGTTTTTCCTGATGCTTTATGGGAGGTAATGGAGTGACATTTTCTGGTGTAAATAATTATAAAGCCATTCTATATTGTAAAACCACTCATCTACACCCACCAAACTCTCCAAAGGTTGTACTGTTTCAACATGTGAAAGACCTCCCTGCATTTTTTTCTGATGTGACCTCTAGAGCTATTAAGGTTAAAAAAAAAAAAAAAAAAAAAAGCTGAGAAAAAAACATTATCATCAAAGGAACGGCATCATTATCATCAGTGTTTGCTTGGTGAACGTGTCTGTTATTTTATTGTTTCCAGACAATGTGCCTCACTTTTCATTTTTCTCTCTGAATTCATCTTAACCTTCACACTGGTTTCTTGATTAGCAGGCTTTTCTTCCCTTTGAAATGTGTTAATTTGTCAGAGCAGGAAATCCGCTGGTGTATGTAATAACATTTACGGTGGCATTGATCCAATGACATACAGCAATTAATATCAATAGTTACCTCTACGTTTGACTTTGACAGGATAAAGCATCTGTTCAAAGTTATGTTTATGCCTCAGTGTTTCCCCTGGTTATGCATTTCCTCCCTGGGGACCTAGCAAGCCTGGGTGATATGAAAAAAAAATAAAATTAAAAAAATCATATCACGACAATTTTTTTTCCCATATCAGACTATAGATATGCATCACAATATAAAGCAAATCACTATTTTTGTCCAGCTTAAATTTTTCCATTACTCATAAGTTAGTTGTGAAGACATCAGAAGGTTATTTTTGATTTAAATGCGATTTATTTTCTGTCAGAGGTTGAACATGACAGATGTGTTGAAGAACATTATATAACTGTTTAAACAAATAAGCCAACAATGCATCATTTGGTGACACATTATAGACCCATTTAAATATAGAGATGTACCTCATATTATTCATTCATTCATCTTCTATACCCGCTTAATCCTCATTAGGGTCACGGGGGTCGCATGGAGCCTATCCCA
>JAQQZY010000007.1:24475634-24492055 GCA_030068375.1 Ostorhinchus rueppellii | reverse complement strand
AAAATTTTCGGGTGAATTTTCACAGCTCTTCCACTCTCGCTGGTCACATGACACACTGAAGCTGAGTCTATTTTCCCCTCAACTTAGGGGGATTCCAAGACTCCCCTATTAAAAACCGTAAACCCCATCCTCATACCCAGGACATTTTTGGACAGATGACAAAAATGCCTGCGTTTTAAAGTTTAAATGAAGTCTGTAGGTGAAAGTACGGCGAAGCAGTCAAGGTCAGAAAAAAAGCCTTTTTTTGTCACTCCCATTAAGAACGAATGGGTTTTTTTAAATCTCATTTTTGTGCAAAAACCTTAAGAGTTATCGTTATTTCGTGATGACACATAATCTTTGGGCCAATCTGAACATTTTTCGTGTTTACTGCATAATTTTAGGATGAATCGTTTGGGAATGGAAGCCACTTGAAAATGGGCTAATTCATTTCGGATGGAAAAATGTGAGTGGTTTTTCGCAATCTTAACGAAATCCGTGCATTGGAGTGTCAAGCCAAGTCATAGCACATCTTTCGAGACCAGGTTGCACCATTTTTGTAATAATATGTTTTGGTGTATTTCCAACGGTCTGGGCCGCATTTTTTTCCAACGTTTTTTGTATAAATATGATGAACAACAGTCCCCTGTGCCTTGCATTGCATGCAAGGACACGGGGAATTACCTCTGAAGATATAAAATTTTGGTCACTCACACGTTCCTTGTAAAATTACGATATATTGCTACTCTAAAAGATGCTGAAGTATTTAGAAGTCATAAATTAATCAATAGCATACAAACATAAATGACATAACTCTGCTCACCATGTCAGTTGGTCTGTCTGTGTAACAGGGCTCCTGTGGTGCAGCCAGCAGGGGCACAAAGCCAGCCAACAACCTGTCCTCCTTTAGCTGCAGTACTGTCAACTCCTCGTCTCCCTCTCCTTCGTCCGTGTCAACTTTGTACAGCGGCACCTCTTCATGGTCCACACGAGCCAGTACATTACACAGGTCAGCTAGACACTGCCATACGTCAGGGCTGCAACTTTATGAAAAAGAAAATACCCAAAGGGATTCTTAGGAAAAGGCTGATCTACAGAAATCCATATAGTGCATGGAAGTAAAAACACTCACTCTATACTGCATGGAGGAGGATTCCACTGGTCTGGGTGTCCCAACATCCAGTCAGACCACACCTTGATGCTGGGCAGTAATTCTCTAAGGTCTCCTGGGAAAGCTGAGACCCTTACCATACCTTCCAGCTGTTCCCCTCCATCTGGTGTGGGCACTGGTTCTGAATGATAACAAGTGATAAAAATACCAAAGAAATGTATCAATGTGAATTAAAATACTGTATATTTTCTATAAAATAGCAGCAACTGATGTCACTAAGCTGGTAATAATAATAATAATAATAATAATAATAATAATAATAATAATAATAATAATAATAATAAAAAAATAGATTTCTATAGTGCTTTTCAAGGCACCCAAAATGCTTTAGATTATTGATCCATTATTCATTCACTTTCACACTATGGTGGCGGTAAACTACATTTGTAGCCACAGCTACCCTGGGGTAGGCTGATGGAAGCATGGCTGCAAATTCACGCCAAACAGCCCCTCCGACCACCACAAAACATTTATACATCAGTGTGAGTAACACTGGACGCAAGGTGGGTGATGTCTCTTGCCCAAGGACACAACGACACTTGACTAAAACAGAGCAGGAGTTATTTAACTAGTAAAGTAATAATTTTGCAGTGCTTAAATGTCATCTTCATGGTTTTCAATGCAAACTTGTGGATACTTTTGAGCTTACATGAAGCTTGTGATGGTGTCTGTGTTATGCTGTGAGCAGTTAGTCTGTTGACATTAACCAGCTGCTTTTCTGAATTACCTAATGTTATATACACTGTTACAGCTGCAGAGGACAAAAGAGAGGACTAGAGACACATAAGACCCCAGTTTGAAACATCTATTCAAAAATTAGTATAGTATGGCTATAGACAACAAGACTGATGTTAGTTTAGTAATGGAAACCAGGCACCAACATAAACGTCCCATAAGTACATGATCATATGAGAATCTAGAGTAGTAAATTTGATATTACCAGCTAGCCACTTTTACCTGCATGCGTTTCTTTAAGTAGCTCAGTGCAGCGCTGCACCAACAGGGCAAATATTCCAAGGCCTAGGGCAGTGCTTTGCTCTTGTAAAACAGAGCGTACATCTCCTTCTTCACCTGACAAGAAAAGAACAAAGCAGCTCAATAGTAATGCTTCAGCTCCGATACATTTATGTTCACTTCGCAGTTCAAGCAATTTGCCTGCCCAGTTGCGTGATTGAGATTGCACTTGTAAGGACTCAGCAATAATCACTAAATATTGAACATGACAATTGATTCATGTTATTAGCTGAATCACATTTTACATCCAATTTAACAACCAAGAAACATATATTAATCACCAGCTTAGACACACAATAAGCTGCTCACTGGGGCTGCATTATGAGTCATTTTTGAAATGGAATCTTCATTTTCGAGCCATATTAAGTTTTTGAGTGACATTATTTGCTACTGACTTACGGTACTCACAAATTCCTACCCCCCAGCCTTATATCGCATATCACTGACTTTACTGGCCCCTAGTCAATGACATATTCAAAGTTTTACACGAGCAACCTACGACGTGCCACTCAGTCTGGTGGGCTGATTGTCACATTAGATCATAGAGTAGAACATAAAAAATGGGTTTTAACAATCTGTTAATTCTTGTGATTCAGATAGTGATGAGCAAATCTATTTCTCACTGCTATGTTAACACAGATACACACATGGAAGAAAACATGCACTTAAGGTGTTCTAATTAATCTGTTAAGCAAGTGGGCACATTATCTGTTACAAACTTCTGTTATGATCATATTGTTTTGCCAATTTCTACAAAAAAAGTAATGCACAAGTAACAACATTCAAGTAGAGATGCTCAGATACATCATCTTCCTTTAGCAATCGGCAAAGAAGACAATATTCTACTAATGGCAGTGGCTGATGCTTATCTGTTTTATAAATTTGTTTCTCACTTGAAAATATTTGAACTGAGCACAAGTACTTGAAAAATAATCCTAACAAAAAACTAAAAACACACCATAACATTTGTAATGACTCAATTGTCAGTATTGTTACAGAATTTAACAATCAGTTCATCCCTATAATAAAGAGAAATATATATTGATAGGGAAACATGAGAGAAAGTTACAGATTTATTTGTACCTCTGCTGTGGGCATTGTGAATGGTGAACATGTTGATCGTGATTATCTGCAGCATATGTGTGCTGCCCAGTAGGGAGGGTCCATGCTGAAGCAGTGTCCTGAACTCCTGGAGAACACGACTTGCAACTCCAGGGAAGGTCTCCATACTGTACAGGAAAGAACAACCCACAGTAAGAAAAACACAAACACATAAATGCACCTTTTTTTTTTTTAATTTCATCTGCTCTCATCCTTTCAAACTCCTTCAGCCTTAAAAAGGTAGAATATAGGAACAATCACTCACCCCACTTTAGTGAAGAGCTTCCCATGTGCATGCAGGAAACTCAGAATGAATCTCTTGTTTAGCTGATGAAAAAGAAGGTCGACATTAAAAAAAAAGCATGACTAATGGCTGAACAGTAATGTTGTTTTGTTCCAAATAGCACATGACAAAAAAAAGCTGTTTTCAGAGAGCACAAGGAGAAACCAGTAACTGACGTCAAGACTTAGATGCACTGGAGTAATTAAATAAAATGACAATATCGTGTGTGTGGGTGGGGTGGGTGACTGCTGAAGGTGACCAAGAAGATACACCTACACACTGATGTCATGGCAACTTTCATCTGGCTACACTAATGAAAGAACAGATGCTAAGTGTCATCACAAGCAAGTAAAATAATTTTATACTTGACTTGAGGACAAGCTTGAGTAAAAACAATGGAAAGTCTCACATCACTAAGACCATGTGTAGGGTTGTGAGAATTATGACAATTTAGCTGATGATTAATTACAATATAAATATTTTACAATTTATTACAGTTACAAAAATACTATTTCTGTTCAATTTATGCCACCAGTATAATGTAAGCCTAACAGCTGATTTATTTACCTGAAAATGAACGAGAGCAATTTATTTGCATTGACCCCAAGAACATCTCAAAAACATGGGCCTATCAATTTGCCTTTAGGTTCAGTAAACAAAAGGTGTACAGGGCTGGTCTGAATAAATAACTTAAGTCCTTTTGACTTTGACTGAGAAGCGAGAGAGCTGCGGAGGGATGGTGTGTTTTTTCAAGTTCTGCAGGTTCATTATAACAGGACGCCCCAGAGTGTGCAAACCCTTGCACTTCTGAAATCATTTCACTGTAACTTTCACTAGAGCTGCATTAGAGGTTCTTGCCTTAAAGGTGTTATACATTAGACATTCTGTGACCTGTTTTTACAAAGAAACCACTACCTACCTACCTTACCACCAGGGGATGGCAAATCGTACTCAAGAACAGATAAACCAATAATATTTGGACTGGTTGTGTAAACTGTTTGAACAGAATACATGTTTCAGGGTCATCAGACTGTTATTCTGTCAAAAATATGACATTCCCACTTAAAAAGAAAAATGGTACTGTAACCTGAAAGAAAGGCTCACGTTACAAAGGATTTACATGGTCTAGTATGAAAGCCAACATGTGACACTTCAAATACAGCCAGGATGATGGAACAAACGTGTGTGCCATCGCATAAATCTGTGGCTTTCACACAGTCAGAGAAAAGCTGATCGATGCCACCTGAGCCCCTGCCATAAGTACCCCCACATACACAGACCTAAAAGCATGTTTAGGACCAAACTCCTTGAGAATTACGGACCACAACACATCAATGGCACTTTGGAGGGGCTCACGGACACAAGGGCCTAAGCCCAAAATAGCTTATTCCATTTAACGGACAGTGAATAAGTGCACACGAGTGTAAGAACAGAAAAGGAGCGATAAGAAGGAAGCAACATGGGGTTAAGATGCACCACCTTTGAGCAGAATAAAAGCTGTAGAAGTAATACTGGTAAAAGGACTCCAAAGCAGTGAAATACTGAATGAGGAATGAGTAAAATGATGCAGGAAATAAATTGGTTAAAACTGAATATGAAGGACACATTAAATGACTGAAAATGCAGAAATGAGATGATAAAAAAAGCAGTGGATACGATAAGAAAGAAAAAGCTCTGAGATTGTAGCCTTCATCTATCCTTAAAGTACCAACATCAGGAACACGTGATAAAATAATGAATAATGATGAGGCACACGAATCATGAGACTAAATATGAATGAAGCTCTTACATCACTAGCACTAAGAGCGCACAACTCTCCATCTTGTTCAGAGTCTCGACTGGACTCGCTGCCTCCTCTGTGTGAGGATGGAGTTGTTGCTTGTCCACTGGGCCGAATCCAAATCTCCACACGTGCTCCTTCCTCTCCTCTTCCTCTTCCTCTCACTGCCGGACCCCTGGAGCCTCCTTCATGCTCCTGCCTCCTCCTCCTCTCCAGCTGCTCTGTCTGCATAAAATAAAATAAAACACTTGATTACATAAACTATTTAATTAGCACTAATACTTTAACATGATTATATTTGTCTTTAAATAATAAGGGAATGAGGAATTCATTTAAAGAGAATAAACATTTTCATTTGATCGCAAGAACTCTTCACTCATCTTTGAACACTTAAACTCCAAAGTCTTTCCAGGATCCTAAACCAGGAGCACTTATGTTAAAACTTAATTGAAGACAAAGATCAATTAATCAAACTGATTTAATGAATACAGTATGAACATAATATAAAATACCTTGCGCTTAGCTTCCTCAAACAGACTCATCAGACTCTCCTTTGCAGTTAGGATGGGGTTGGAGGCTGCCAAGCTGCGCATGTAATAATATACGGCATCCAACTTCCGTTTCTGTAATGAGGTGGGCCAAAACAAAATAAGACAGAGGCAACAATAACTGACTTTCACCACTCCATTTCAACAGAAAAAAAAAGTCACTTACTGTATAGACTGCCAGCAGGGCCAGCTGGTTATATGGCCGTCCATTCTTAGGAGCTATCTGCTGGGCTTTAAGATACCAACTAGAAAGAAATGAAAACAAGTGTAGTCATGACTTCATATGATTAAAGCATGTACATACGCACATACAGAACTATAAACAGACTTATCTGAGTAATAATGATGTTTCTAAATATTAGGACAAATTCAGTGTCATGCTGAAATTTTGTACTGTACAAATGTGAAATGATTTTGTAGTGGAAAACAAATAGCAGGACCAACTAAAACTGGCTGATGCAAAATAGAAGAGACTTGCTGCCAGTAAAACCAGTGCTCTAAAATGTGTGAAACAAATTTCACACTAACCAGAGAATACTTGTTGCAGCTTACCTGCGGGCCTTTCCATAGTTGGCAGAGTCACTGGCCTGTTCCCGATAGCGTGCTATGTCTCCTAGACAAATCATGCAACGCTGAGCACTGATAAGTGCATACTTTACCTGAAGAATGCAAAAAAAACCAAAACAAAACATAAAGCCATTAATATATTGCTAAAAAGAACTGATTAACTGGTTTAATAAAGTCAACAAGTGTGACAAGTTGTGTGGTTGCTATTCCATCAATATTTTAACTTACATTTTTAAATGTCCCATTCAAAAACACAATCCAAAGCAACTTACAAAAAATGGGCCATTTCATTTACTGGTTCCTTTAATTATTTCCCAATTTAAGGAATGTTGAAGTTTTTCAATGAATAAATATTTGAAAATGTCAAGTTAGCATATAGACTGAAAGCAAAGCAGGTGAAAGAAGTTATCCTGTACCGTTTTGCGTAATGGCCGAGCTCTAATGGCCATGCCATCCATGTAGTCTTCTAGTTTGAACTGGTACACTGTCTGCAGTTTCTGAAGCAGGGCATCAAAGAACAGAGCTCCCTGTACAACACATGATTCACTTCAATAAGCAAGTCCAGTCATAGTGATTTGTTTTTTTTTTTTTTTTTTAATTGATCAAGCCACTGGAAAAAAAATATGTATATATTTTTGCATAACGTTCTCACCTCATCAAGCAGTGTGAGCAGCATATTTCTGATACGAGGGCTGCTTTCAAAATTGGGGTCTTTGAGTAACTGTCGGAAGTGTTCTATTACTTGGTAAAAGACATTTTTCCACAAGGCCTGATCCACATTTTGAGAATCTGAGAATTCGATGTCTGTCAGAATGGCCTGCTCATAGAGTGATAAAAGATCCGCTCTGAAACACAATATTATGTGACATGCATTGATTTCATTTTTTCTTATTATAATTCCTTGGGGTTATTTCCAAAATCTCGATTTGCTAAAACATTTATGCACTTGAAAACAAAAACTCAACTAAAATTAAAAAAACAAACAAACAAACCACTAAACAGAAAACAAAATTTGAACATTTTAATATCTCTGAAAGAAAATGTCAGTAATTTAATCATTTAACTACAGACTCCCAGGGTTTCCTTAACCACCTATTCTCTTTCCTCTAAACATAGCTCATGAAGGAAAAGGACTGCCTAATTTTTAGGGATGGGTAAAATGCTAGATATTTCATTCTGGAAATCTGCTTGCAACAACATGGCAAGGTTTTTTTTTTTAATTAACTAATTTTTTCCAGAGATGAAGGATGAACTGTCTCACTTCTCCTCTACGTTCAGTGCTGATACACTTACAGATCTCATATGACATTAATAAAACCATTAACTATTAACAAAACTGTTTGTATAGAGGTAGGATAGCATTAACAACTGTCCCCCTCCAAACAAAAACAAAACAAAACAAAAAAAATACTAACAAAAAACTTTACATTGAACCTGTGAAAACAATGCTCACCTGAGCTGGCCCATGCGATCCAGTCCATCAGCACTCAGTCTGTCCCTGGACAACAGGTTACTGAGCTGGAGCTCTTGAGCATCTGCAGCCCTTAACAGCCTCCCCAACTCCCCTCTGGCTTGTTGCTCAACCTCTTCATATGACAAACCACCTCCTGTACCAGGCTGAGAATAACCTGCTGTCCTGTAACCACCACAAAACTGACCCACGCCAGGGCCTGGGTACATGCCGTTCGGAGGAGCCATTTGGTACGGGCCCATTTGATAAGGATATGCATAGCGCTGGCTGCTAGGAGTGTTGGGATTATGTGGGCTGGAGGTGGGCATAGGGTAGCAGTAGGGATTATCAGAGTTCTGAAATTTATAGTAGGCCAGGGCAGCAGCCTGTTGTTGGGATCGAAAGTGCTCGCCTTGTGTGACTGGAGGACTACCAGACACCTCATCATCTGTGTCCAGAAAGTGAAGCTGTCCGTATCCAGATCCTGTCTGAAGATATGTCGGCTGTTGTAGTGATGAATGCAGGGAGGACTGGGTGTTGACCAAAGCTGGCTTCTGGTCTGGGTTATTTGGATCCCAGAGTCGTCTTACTCCTCCTCCCCTGCCTCCTCTGCTCCTGGAAGCTGCTCCACCTCGAACTCCACCAAAAAGTAGTCTTTGCCCACCTTCAGGTGAATTAGAGATGTCTGTGCGGGATGGAAGCACCAAGATACCCCCACCTCTGCCTCGAGGAACCATGCCTTGCTTACGATGTTGTACATCCCCACTTTGGGATGACTGCTTCTCCAGGGACACCCTAAGGATTCCCCGATTTCCACCTTTGTTTCCCTTTGACCTATTCCTCTCATCCCTTCGTCTCTCTGCACTTACATCAAACTCTCTACCTTGTTTTTTCTTCCTTCTATCCTCTGCTTTGTCACTCATCTCACTCCCTTCCATTGATTCTGTAGATGATTCTCCATTTGTTGTCCAGCTCGGCAGATGACTCCTCCTACTATCTTTATTATTAGCTGTGCTCTCTCTGTCATTGCACTTTGGATCTGAGCATGGCCGCCTCATACTAACCACTTCTATTCCCAGCCCAGGACCATCCAGGCTAGTCACACTGCTTGCTGAGCTACTGCTATAAGTTCGATTTCGTGAGCGTCGAATATCTGATTTAGAGTAGCGTTTTGAGGTTGGTGTTGTGATATTCGCATTAGATTTATTTTTGTCACTTCTTTCAACAGGCCTGTTTTCTGCTCTCTCTACTTTAGCATCTTTTGTTGGATCTCGGGATCTGTTGTTATTGTCACCTCTTCTGCTTTCCCTGCGATTCTCTTTTCCTTTGTTTTGGTGTGTCTCTCCTGTTTTACCTGGTCTGTTATCCCTGTCTGTTTCTTTTTGGTATCTTTCATTCTCTAGTTTACCTTGGTTGCCCTTTTCTCTGCCAGGAATATTATCTTCTCCTCTAACGGAATCCTGATTTTTCTCTTTTTCCTTCTCCCCTCCTCTTCTCCGGCGGTTTCCCTTCTCCTTTTTCTTTTCCTCATCCTCTTTTATTTCTGCACCTCTTTTTGCTTTATCAGTCGTTTCTCCTTTGCTGCAACCAGCCTCTTCAGTATCTTGGCCCACACCTCTTACTTTGCCCTTTTCTTTCACACTGAGTTTTTCCACTTTGTTTGTGAGTTTCTCTACAGTAGCCTCTGAGGGTAAAGGAGGTTTGTCAGCATCTCGACTCCCTTGCTTTTTGTTTGACTCTTGTATTACTTTTACTTCTTTATCTTTCCCTCCTTGCTTGTGTATGGAAGAACTTTTGTTTCCTTCTTTTTCTGCTGTGCTCCATTGGGAATCTGACTCAGCTTTCTGTTCCTGCTTCTTATTTGCAGGTCTTTCCTGCTCTCTTCCAATCCCAGAGTCCTTTCCCTGAATGTTCCTTCGGCTTCCAGGTTGATAAAATTCTCTGTCTGGTTTTCGAGTTTTTCTTGGTGTCTTCGCAGCTCCAACAGGCTCCTGATGTTCTCTGTCATTTTCAACACAGTCTTTTTCTCGGTTATCTTCCATTTTAGTATGTGGTGTGGACGTTCTACAGTTCTGAGTGTTACTGCCATCACCTCTCATCCTGTCCTCAATTGTCTTGTTGGGATCAATTCCACCATCTGTGCATCCATGTCGGTCTGGTGTTTTATCAGAGACAGTGTTTTTTTCATTTTGTGACAGCTGAACATGCTCATGCAATTCAGGGGAAAGATGGTCTTCACTTTGACTAGGTATAGAAGCATCACCATCCTCACTGTCACGGTGACGTCGTCCATGACCTGCTGTCGGCTGGTAACGCTGCAGATCAGGACGCTTTCCGTCACGTTTCCTATGCTGCTTATGTGCATGCTGCTCCTGTTCTTCAACTGGAAAAAAAAAACATAAATGGAAGAAATATGGTAAAATCCTGTAATTAATCTTAAATGTTTTCAGACTATGCGAAAAAATGCTGGCCCTCAGTACTTTCGAAATTAACTTTCTACAACTATTAGGCTTAGACACTTTTAACAGACAACAGTAACTCACAGAGGAGTAAACACTGCACCGGTTAATTACTTTTCGATAAAGACTTGCTCGAACATCTGTGCCATCTGCCGTGAGTAACGGTGAATATACACGTTATCTAATGACAAGCGTCAAGCTCGTCGGTCGTTACAAGGTTTGACGTTGCTTTCATCAACTACTCCAATAAAAGGGTTTTGCTCTTATTAAAATAATCGCAACTAAAACGACATAGTTGAGCAGTGTAAAATAAAGTCTAAATTAGAGTGTGGTCATGGTTGGAAAGTAAATATCATGTGCTGTTGTTCTTAAAGGGGGCGTTTAAAACAACCCGCGCGGGACCAGAGAATAGACAGGCAGAGAGCTAGCTAGCTAACAACATTAGCTGGCCACTAACTTAGCAACTCCGTAAGCTACTTTCAGCTAACTTAAAACTCTACTTTGTTTTAAATTAAGGACTTTTTCTCTATTCTGTCCATTCAAATTGTCTGATTCGCGTCCTCTCACCTTTCTGATAGTCAGTAATACTGACAGAATTCGACGCTTCGGCTCGGAGTTCCGCAGCCGAGATTCGCACTCTGTCCAGTTCGTTCGCCATTTTTGCTTTCACTAAAACAAACATAACAAGTATGGTGGCCTCACTGGTTCAAACATTTTGAAAAGTGACGTTGCAGAGAGGGTTGCTGGGTAATGTAGTGTAGTTCGGTTCCTGAAACTACTTCCTATCGTTATTTGAAGACTCCAATTTTGCTTTATTCAATATATACGCTTTTCCGAATTTCCAGGTCTTTTAGAAACTCATTGTATTTTGTAATTTGATGGAGAGTGTTTTTACAATGCTTATCAAAACTTTTAATACATATATCTGCATAGGTTTTGATTTGCTCAGGTCATCATTCTTCATGGTAGTTCTTCTAGGTCCAACCTTATTGCAATAAGGACACAGCTAAACTATGCTAAATCATGTTTGGTAATTTTTTTTTGGCCATTAACCTCAAATTTTTGTATTTATTTTCTGTAATTCATGTCTTTAATACTCTACATGTAAAATTTAAAGACAGTGAATTTGATAGCCTACTTTAAAATTAAAAGTGACCCTTTTGTATTGTTGTATCTTCCAAAGTAATATTTCAGGTTACAGAGGTGTGTTACATAACATTAATAGAAAAATGTTTTTACTAAACCTGTTTAATATATTTATATAATTTCATATACATATATATGAACATGAAGTGTAATTGGAATCATGCCTAATGTAAGATTACTTTACATATCCTTTAATCTTCTAATTTCATGCATACCTTGATAATATATGACAGAGGCTTATGCTCTCTGCATTGTTATGCAATCGTTATGTACATCTTGACCTACATATGAAGCTTGGGGGAAGGGGGTTTAAAGGTCTTCATTACATAAAGAAACAGACAGCTATATCTACCCACAGCTCGTTCAGTACA
This sequence comes from Ostorhinchus rueppellii, assembly GCA_030068375.1. Taxonomy (NCBI): domain Eukaryota; kingdom Metazoa; phylum Chordata; class Actinopteri; order Kurtiformes; family Apogonidae; genus Ostorhinchus; species Ostorhinchus rueppellii. The sequence goes on along the minus strand of JAQQZY010000007.1, from coordinate 24,480,186 downwards.
CTTTGTGCACAGCTACAAAGAGTTACCACTAGATGTCACTATTGATTACTTCTCCTCATTTTATTTGGTCTACATAGTCCAGCTGTCCTAATGTCCAGCCCATTGGTTTGGCTCAGCAGCAAACTTTCATCCATCTGATGTAGTTTTCCTCATCAGTCATGTAAATTAATGCACCACGTCATCTCATCCTCATCAGATCTTTCAGCTCCTGCTTTCCACTTGACTTAATTTTGAACTTACAAACAGTATGAGGAGCACAAGGGGGTGTGGAGTGGAGCTGTGGGACAATGGGGGAAAAAAATACTGAGAAAAGTACACACACACACTGAGTTTGTCCTTAAATATGTCTAAGAGGAGGTACACAGAGAGTTCATGCAGACATCATCTGTGTGGCTGATGCTAGAGTAAACAGCTTCATTTCCCTAGCAACACCAAATTAAAGGGCCAGTGTCCGTAGTCTTTTGTCCTGCCCACATGAATCTGCATCCAAAGCCAAACCTCTCATAGTTCCATACATGTTTCTTCATCATAGCTTTAAATCATACAACGAAGGTGGTTGGCTCATCGCACTGTAATAGTATGGAATGCAGACATACACAGCATTTCATACAAGTTTTCTGTAACTAAGTAACTTCTTACAAGACAAGTAGTTACATCCGTCTATCTTGGCAACAAGAGTACACCCCCAAATCATTACTGGAACAGTAGAGATGTGGGTACAGGCAGTAAAACTGGGGTAATTGTGTTATGTATTAAGCTCTGTTTTAAAGGGCTGAATGTATCAAATTACACTCACTTTTAAAGTACAGTATTTACTCATGTCTACTGATGTGTTTTATATTAAAGGCAAAGCATTAGTTAAAGGTTTAGGATAAACAGCACCAACAAATGTAAAAAAAAAAAAAAAAAAATGATGATACTAAATTATGGGCTTTAGACACAAAATGACCCGACAGCTGTTACATAAGTAGCAGAACATTTACATAGGGTCATATATTATTACACTGACTGCTATTATAAACCCATTAGTGCTATTTCTGTAATTATTTTTCTGTGTAAAATACAGTAGTTCGAGCAGTGTCTTGGTAAAGCACTGGCACACCAGGGGTTGTAGAATGTTTCGTGTCTGCAGTGGGGAGGTAAGAGAGGGAGGGGGCTGCCGGAAGTGGTGGGCGTGTGTCTCCCTGTGTGTGTGTAGACTTCTGATTGTCAGTGCTGCACCACGGTGCAGGTGGAGCAATGCAGGATGATGAGAGACATAGAAGGACAGGAGGGGGGAGGGAGGGTGAGAAGGAAGAGGGGAGAGGTGAGGAGGTATGATGCAGAAGGAGGAGGGACTGTGAATACAGATGAGAAAAGCGGGGGAAGCAGGGCATTTTTTTTTTGCAGGTGAATTTGTGACATCAGGTTTTTTTTTTTCTCAGCCCAATCACATATCCACATCTCTATCTCTTCTGCCCCCATCTCATTTTCTCATCCTTTCTTTCTGTCTCCCTCTGTCTTCCCCCAGTGGGACACTAGGAGGTGGGAAGCGATGACTTCTAGAGATGAGTAGATGAGTAGGAGGAGGAGGTGGACAGATGGGGGAATACAGATACAGTGGGAATGGGGGAGACACGAGTGGGACACTGGTCGACAGAATAGACCAGACTGAAAATACTGGGCTTGAAAAGTGGGTATGGAATGGAAAAGAAGAAAAATGGCAGGCAGATGAAAGAGACGTGACTGAAATGGGATCCACATCTTGAGTAGTGTGAAAGAGACAAGGTGAACATGTAGAAGAGACAGACAGAAAAAGAGTAGAATGAGGCCAGAGGCTTGTGTGATGCATATTTGCTGGGACTAGATGTTTGGAGAATATCCATTTGAACTGGTTTTAATGTATAATTCACTAAAACACAGGGAGTGACAGGGTAAGAATGAGCAAAAAGACAATATGTGGTGGAGTAGATGGGGTGATGTGTCAATGCAGAGGAGCCCCACAGAGAATTTTAAACAAAGAAGTCCAAATAGCACATTGTAACTGTGAAAGCTCCTGACTGGATTTCATGACCTCATTCAATGAAACTTTTATTAAAAATCTTAATCAAAGAGAACAACCATGTGTCATCGCTCTTTTCAAGGAGTTAGAGATTACTTGAAATGACAGATCCATCTCTTCTAATTGTATACACTTGTTTGTACACTGCAAGAATTGTAATAGTCCTTCACTAACTGTAAAGTTTGTGAGAAGTTCAAAACTTGACTCAATACAAGGGAACCAAACTGCATCTACAACTGCAACATAAACCAGGCATCAGATATCACTGAAAGCTTACTATGCTCTTTACGTTTTTGTTAAAGTACATCTTACCATCAATATTAAAGCCAAAACACACCAGTGACTTTAACTGGTTTTACTTAAAAAGGGTTAAAGTCATGCCTTCTCCTGTACCTTCAGTAAAACAGCTGGAGCCTATAAAAAAAATGTACATTTTGTTAACATTGTCACCTTTCTAAAATAATTGCCTATGTCATTTTTCCAAAATTTTTCAGGAGACACAAACAACTTACCCAGATATTGAGTATTTGATGATAAAGAAGGTGATGTATTTTCCGTGTGGTAACAGAGAGGTATTAATGACTTGAATGCTCTAAATGTTGATGGTGCATTTACCTCCTTTGCTCTACTTCAGAGTCTATACTACAGTATATTCCTATGTCAAATCTCTTCAGATATTTTCAAATATGTGAATTCACAATAAGCACATACCCAACTATCAGAAGATCCCCCTCCATGAAACCCTTGCCACTATCAATAAATTCAACCTGCTCAATCGAGAGTCTGTTTCTTACTTCTATAAAATAATGCCTACGGACACCTCTGCCCACAGACAGGCCTGGGCCCAGGAACTGAATGAAGAAATAAGGGAGGGTTTATGGAACAGTGTCTTTGCCAATGTAAATGACTGTTCAGTGAACACCAGACATAACCTTGCACAGTTTAAAACTCTACACTGTCTGTATTTTTGTAGGACCAAAATTCCTAGGTTTACGCCAACAACATTAACACTTTACAACAAGTGTAAGATAGCCGAGGGGACACTTACTCACACCTTTTGGTCTTGTACCAAGGTTTTTTTTACTGGTCTGATATATTTCACTGCTTCTCTAGGGTCTACAGGAGGGTTTGGACTCCAAGTCCTCTTGTAGTTGTCCTAGGTTGGAAGGGCGCTTTACCTTTGTCTTATACATATGAAGCTCAAACTGTATCTATGGGAATGGTTGTGGTGAAAAAAATATAATTCTGTGGATGTATGTGGACTTCTGTCTCTGCACCAACTTATGAAATGTAGCTGAGGGAAATGGGGAATGTATTACATCTGGAAAAGATTAGAGACAATAGCAAATGAAGACTCTTTCATAAGATCTGGGACCTAAGATCTGAGACTGATTCCCCCCTGTTGCTTAGTACACCCATACTATCTCGGTATCATAAATGTCAGTTTCCTTTTATTTCTATTTTACTTTCTTGTTTCCCATTCCCTTATTGTACTGTTTATACATCAAAGCTATGATACTGTTTTTATCATATGCTCATGTGTTTTGTTTTAGCTGAAAAAAAAAAAAAAGAGGGTGACATATGTAAAATGTATCTATTGGGTGCTAGATGTTACTTCCATAAAACTCCACTTTCAATATTTCCAACTTGTACTTTGCGGTTTCAGGTTTCCTCATCTTAATTAGTCAAGTACTAGATCACATTTGGCTCTAAAGTCCTATCACAAATCACAAACCTTGCTGATAGGTCTATCCTTTATTTCCAGATTTTTAGTGAGAAGAGAGAAACTTTCAGCGGAATGTGAAATAAACCCTAAAAAGTCCAACTCTGTATCATTCAGAACAATGAGAGATCAAAAATAAAGCGCACAAACATTGAAAAAAAAAGCTCATTTTTGAGTGAAGGTAGTCTTAAAAATAAGAAATAAGGTCAGATAAACCACAGAGAAGTAATTTCATACTGCAATAGAAAACTGACTTAACTTATGAGAAGCAACCCTGTGTGAAAGTATGGATAAATATGATTACAATGTATTTAATCAATGGAGGCAGATTAAATAGAATCTACTCTTTTGTGATATTATTGTATTTGGAGCTCATCTGTATATCTGTTATTAAAGGAGTAGAGTTTGGTGCTCTTTACACCCAACCAGAGGGTTCATCATCTCCTTTGTGTTTGTGATTCATCACTTGGCAAGCATGAAACATGAGGGGATATCTCATAACACATGTTCTCAATCCTATATCATGCATCATTTTCATGTGTAGTATATATATATATGACATTAGCACACTGACATTGTAGCATGGTGTGGATTTTGACAGAGATAAGTCACTACTAATAGATTCCTGTTGCTCTGTACTGATATTTCCACTAGTCTGCTGGCTGGACTCATGCAAACAGATGCACTAACTATCTCACACTGACACCCTCCCCAATACATACACACACACACACACACACACACACACACACACACACACACACACACACACACACACACACACACAC
>JAQQZY010000007.1:24458558-24470960 GCA_030068375.1 Ostorhinchus rueppellii | reverse complement strand
TGCCCTTCGCGGGAGCGTGCATTTTTGAGACTGAGGGTTGAGATTGAGGGTTAAGGGGGGAATTGGGATTCAGCCTTGGTCTGAAGTGGGCCGGTCTAGTAAAATAATAACATAATCATATATAAATAATGTCAACTCCAAACTTCTTTCTATGTTTTAGAGTGAAAAAAGTAAAATTATGTAACGAAAAGGTTTACATTTACAAACTATCCTTTCACACAATGTGAATAACACGGAAAAACTGAAAAATAAGTGTAATTTTAACAATATTCTGCCTCAGTTTATCATTTACACATGTGCATTATAACTTATAGATCACAGTGGATCTACAAATATACAAAACATTTAATAACAGGCAGAATCTTATTAAAATTGCACTTACCTCTCTCAAGACATTTCAGGTTGTTCATATTTGTTATAGGTTATTCACTTTATTTATTTATTGCAAAATTGTACTTTGTTTTAGTGTAAATACATTTACAAATAGAAAAATGTGGAGTTGTCATAAGTTACATGTTGTTATGATAGTATTTTACTGGTCCTGTCCACTTTAGATTGAATTAGTCTGAATGCAGAACCTGAACTATAAGGATTGTTAATATCTTAGTGTATTTTTTGCATTTCACAAATTCATCCTAAGGGTCAAACTGGACCCTTTGATGGGCCAGATTTGGCCCCCGGGCCGCATGTTTGACTCCTGTGGTCTAAGTAAATGCGATAAATCACTTAAGAAAGGTTCGATGTAGAGAAAATTCATTTGGGAACTCTCCTTCAGATGAGTTTCAAGCGAGACTTCAACGGAGAAATCCACAACTGAGAGTATTTACACAAAGCCATGCACACTTTATCTTGTATTTGAATGTGGAGGTGTGGGGAGGTGGATGTGGGTAGAATATTTGTGCAGGAAACAGGCCTTAATCCGTCAGATACATAGCTCACAGGCTCACTGAGGGCGTGTCGAGGATATACGAAGTTTTCCCTCACTTTTCAGTCATGCGTGGCGTGACTCCAGCAAACTCGAGCGAACATCTATGAGCCACAATTGGGCATTCATCCCTCTGTCCACCGCGCACCTAATTAACAGGAGTCTCTCGCTGCATACGCCTACGTAATGTCTGACACACTTCTTTACGCACGAGGGTCTCCCCCAAATTTCTCTGGATGCGGAGTTCGCCAGTGTCGGGATAGGCTTACGCACGACTCCTGTCATTTCTCCCCTGAGGTTTTTCCAACATATAGGAGGAATCCGACCTGGATCGCATAGAAATTTTGACACTGTGCAAAGGTTTAGGCATTCAAATCAGTGCGCAGCAATCACCAGGCAGCAGAAGTGATTCATCGTCTAGCATTAACATCACGATTTGTTCATTTTCATCTCTTGGGTCATTTGAATAGCAGTTTTGGGGGATACGAGCTCAAGATTTATGCGATAATAAGCATGTAACTATAATTCTAAATGAAAATGTTAATTTAAGCGGCACAGAACATGAAAAAAATATCTTGTGGAGTCATCTGATTTACGATTTTAATCATATAAAATAACATTTGCTGATGTCACGGAGTATCTACACGAACTGTAAAAGGTATTATCCCAGAAGCTACATCCAAATCCCCCCTGTTTGGTGAGACTCCCTTCGAAAAGACTGACAATTAGTTTTCCAAAATGCATCCCTGACCAGATTTAACAACAGATAATTTTGTAATACACTGGCTATTAAGGGAAATATGACAGGACAGAACTGCACATGGATGCCCAGAAACAGACAAACATTACGATAGATGGGGTATTTCTGGTAGAGCTTTTAATATTTGACATTATCATGGTGCAATAAGCGCATATAGAACAAATATGCTATTTTAATCCTGTTGTTTTAAAGACCCGCACAATGATCCAAGCTATACTTTTCCTCCCCTTTATAAATAGCTGCACGCCGTTCAATGACGTGGGATACGCACGTACATGTATAGGTGAATCTTTGAATGAGCTCTCCCTCCCCTCCTCTCTCCACCTCCTCCCTCCCCCTCCTCCCTCCTCCGCCGTTCCCTCTACGAGTTACTACGGGATCTCTATAAAAAGCCTTCGGTTGATGGGAGAGCCCGGTCTGTATTGGAAGCGACTTTAGAGAAGAGGAACGAAGACAGCATGGCACAGATTTGCGCTGACAGTTTTATGACGATGAAGACTGCGAGTTTAGTGAAGAGGAAAGACATTTCCACAGCGAGGAGCCTCTGGCGTGACCACACAGGGAACTTTGCTTGAGGTGAGTTCAATATCTTATTCTTTGTTGCATTTTCCCAAATCTGCCAAAGGTCAAGATCCACATTCTCCTCACATGGCTTAAGTTAATTGCAATACCTTGATGAGATTTACTTGACCGTCCATCCCTGACAGAAGCTTTTCTATAGTCTGCTCTGACTGACACTATTCACATCTTCACTCTTCGGTTGGAAGTTGCTGCAGTGTGACTCATTTTTCTCTCCCATGTGGGCAGTATTCAGCCTGCAGCCTGAAAAAAACAGAATCTCAGGAAAAAAAAAAAAAAAAAACAAGTACAAAACCTAGCTGTCTGATTCTCAGGCTCACAGAAACCGCCCGAGAATTTTGATTTGTTTCTCGGTTCATTCTCTATCACCAAGGTACAGAACAAAACCGCGTCCAAACGAAGACTCTTTATTTTTTGCTGTGAATCTTCACCTGTCTCTCAGATTATAATTAGTCAAGAATCAGACAGGTAGAAACTGTTCCACTGAAGGTTCTGTACACTGTGCGCTACCCAAGATGCCCAAATGTCACCATACAATGTACTCTGACACATGCACGGACACACACACCCCTGCGCGTAAAGATGTGTTTGGAGGTTTTGGTGCGTGTAAGCGTGCGTTGGTGTGTGTGTATGTGTGTGTGTGTGTGTGTGTGTGTGTGTCAGAGAGAGAGAAAGAGAGAGAGTGAGAGGTATGAATGCAAAGTGGAGGTGGAATTGAGGGTAGTGTTCCTCACAACCCCTCACACTCTTGGGAGCGCGTGGCACCAGGAGGTTTCCGGTGATAGTGATGACATTCTAGCCCTCACTTTCTTCCGGTCGGCGTTTCCTTTAACTTTTTTCTCCAATCTCAGTTCTGTGACGTCGCTCGCCGGTGAAGTCAGCCCTGCGTCATTCTTGCGCACTTTGCAGATCATACGCAGTCACCTACTATAACCCTTTTAAAGTCATAGCGCGCACACACGCGCGCACACTGCAGTGTGAGCCACTGGAGGGGGTGCGGGGGTGTGAATGCGCAGTGTGACAGGCTCGTGCACGGGCTATACGAGGGAGGAGTGGGTGGAGCGAGTCAATGAAACTCCTTGTTCATTCACAACTCGTTGCTGTGGCCACCGCACGCTGACTTTGATCTGAAAGTGTTAAATGTGTAGGTAAAGAAAGACCCTTGAGGTAATATGGGACTTAAAGTGTAGAGCCTAAACTGAGCCCTCAAATGACTATGTGAAATAAAACATAGGCTACTATGACGCCTATAACAGGAATATGGAGATGTGTCATGTTTAGAAAAGGATAAAGAGTACAGAGCCACTGGTTTCGAGGCTGTCCGGTCACGTTGTCACTGATTCCGTGCGTACTTCACTGGAGGATCCGCTCTCGTCAATCCAACCCACACGCTGAAGCGGTTTCTCCCCGGTGCCATGGAAACCGAGCCAGACCAAGACACTGCCCACGCGTTCTGATAAGCCAGGCAGCAAAATAGGACGAGACTAGATTGGTTTAGAAGCAAAGTGACGTCATCGACGCGTACCCTCTCGCACGTGACTTGTCGAGCACTGAAACGCGCGAATGTGCTCATCAGCTGACAGACATCTACTGGATGAGGAGGGACTGCGTGAGCCCGCAGTCCACTGCATGAAAATGGGTCTGGACAACATGTATCCAAAGAATATGAGTGATGAGCCGTTTTTTATGGTAAACAATACAACCTCAAATAGAACCTGTGCATGACAAGCGTTGTGGCGCATATGAACGAGAGGAAAGTGCAGGTGGTAAATCTCTTGTAAATCTAACACGTTTGGTCCTTTACCTTCTGTTGTACAACGTGTCTGTTTCTCCAATCTCACTGTCACCGTCCTGACACTCATCCAGATCAGCACCATGGACAGCGCATAGCCCGAGCCGCTGTGTCGCTGTTCTACGCCCGTGGTGCTGAAACGGAATTAAGCGAAATAGAAGACCCTACTTGTTGCACAGAGGCACTCAACCATAACTTGAAGACTTGTATTTGTAAAAACCCAAATCTGACTGCACTTTTTAGTAGAATTGTTTTTTTGTTTTTTTAAAACCAGGAATATGATGATCATTTGTTGATTTAAAGGTCAACACTTGTTTTACTGGATACAGTGTTTTGTTGTATTGCGTTCACATATTTTTCTCGACTGACAGACCTTTTTTTTTTTTTGTTTTTTTTTGTTTTTGTAATAGTCCAAACCATGGATGCTGCTCAGCTTTAACAGACTGTGTATCAGCATCAGTAAGTCAGAATGAAGTCTTTATCAGTCGATCTCATCAGACATCTCCAGGTTAAAGGGCCGAAAACCACACAGTGGTTTAGAGGAGTTCAGGGGCTGATAAGGAAGAGGAGAGTGACATGGAGAGAGTCTAGTTATTTAACTTATGACTCTGGCAAAAGACTGGATCTATTTTGGCCTGTTAAAGGCCAAAGACAGCCATTATTGAAATGATACAAACACATACACATCAAGACACTTTATAGCTTCAGTTGAAGAAGGAAGTGGGTCCTGTCTATGACTGACACTTGGAAATTATGTCAATCAATTGATTTACTTTATTTTATTATTATTATTATTACAAATCAATTTTATCTAGATCATACATGAAACTATAAACAGAGCTGTAAGAGTGCACATTGAACAGTATTAAATTATTGTGACATTTAACTCAAACAGCTTAAAAAACTATTTATCTTTATTATTGCTCAAATTATTCAATGACTCCTTGACTGACTGAAGACTTCACTGGCTGGATGCTTATCTGATTCAATATTGACTATTCATTATTTATAAGCAGTTATCAATTAAAATAAATAAACCCCATGATTGATTTCTTAATTGTACCAGTAATACACCAAAGCAACAAAATAACTGTCATAAAAACAGTGAATTAAACAGGGAGTGTAGGACATGTCTGTTTGAGGAGGTAATCAAACACCACTGGAAGTAACTTTTTTTGATTAGTGCAAGTAATTGTGTCTTTGTACAATAATTGATTTTGCAGATGTGCTGCCCTGGTGTATTAATCTACATATTACTTCCCAGGTTCGAGCAGCACTGTTGTTTTCTACCCCTGCCAGGTACATAATTACATTAGCAAGTCATCACAGGAGTAAATCTGTTAATTTGAAGGGACTGAGATGATTAAAGACTCAGTGAGTATAATAAAGTCACCTCAGGAAGAGACTGACAACTCAGACTTTTAAAATAATCCTGCAGGTTACCACAAACCCCAGTGTATTTGATTTGCACACATCAACATTCATCCAGTTTACAGTACAGTAACAGCAGCTAATAGATAGTCTTATCTCCCCCTCTAGGACTATGACAGTAGGACAAAGTATGTGTATTAGCAACATGGTCACTGATATAGCAGCCGAAACAATGCAGTCTGGCACCGTGTGATGGATCAGTAGGTTTACATTCTTTTCCAGACCATGTGTTCCTTCTGGAATATAATGATGTAGGACACTGGGGTTTTCCCCTGGTCAACAAGGGCTGTATTGATTAGCAAAGAGCTCATGGGAATTGTGTCAGATTTGATTCCTGTAACATTACACCTATCCACTCCTCTTTTTGTTGATGCAGGTTTCCACAGGGGGAGGATTTGTCCTTCTCATTTCTCTCTTACCTTGGCCAGAGCATCAGCACCTTGGCTTTAGACTGCTTACTGCTTATACAGTGACACAGTACAGTAACAGTCTACAGTCATGGCTACTGAAGCCTGGCAATGCACCAAACATCTCCCCGAGGACACCGTGACCATGCAGCAGAAATGTCAACACTACAGAATTGTACTATCTGAACAGGAAGATGGACCCAGGATATGCATCTTCGAGCCTTTTCTCTCTTTTTGCTCCTCCTCTCAGAAAGGAAACCTGTGGGTTTGCATTGGGGGAGTCCTACGCCGTGGAACTGCGTAATATCAACACTCAAACCAATGAAACCTCGCAGTTTCCAGTTACCAAGCCGAGCCCAGCTCCTCCTCCATCCTGCTGTCTCCATGGCAACCGTGGCTTTAGATTGTTACTCTAGCAACTGCACCACGGTAACAGTCTACAGCCATGGTCGTTAGGGGCAGGTGTCATCAGGAAAGACAAAAGAAAAAGTTAAGTTTGATCAAACTGTTGGAATACTCTACTTCTGAAGTATGGTGAAGGTCATTCACTCACACTTGTCTATTACTGTCTAAAGGATTTCTCTATTCCTGAAAACACATTTTAAAATATCTAACTGAAATGATAGAATTCCTTGTATTATTTCTGTGATACATCATATAAATAAAAAATAAAAAAGCAAAAAAAAAGGGACACATGGATTTTTTTAGAACCATTTTTTATTCAGTATAGTGTAATGTGTAATTATTTAATATGTTTAATACTCAAACGAATGTTCATTTAATTTCATTCAGCACATTAATGAATGCAAATTGCACATCCTAAATGGATGAGTCAGCCAGCTCAGACACCTGTTCAGACTGACAGCATCTTCACATTTAAGCAGCACAGCCAGGAGTCCCAGTGGGCAAAGCTGTAACCTGCAGGCAGACAGACACAAACACCTCGCTGGGTCCTAACCTGTGGACTAAACCACAGTTTGTACACCATAACACCCACAGGCACCCACAGTTGCAATGCACACAAGAACGCTCGTCTATGTTTTAGCTTATTCTGCCCTCTACAGGTGAGGATCTGTCTATGACATATACATGCACAAGAAGCAAATTAAACACACATTTGGAACTGTGTTGTAGATCCTTCATTGAATAGGCTCCTTTTTATGTTTAACTGCACTTTTTTTTTTATTTTTTTATAGAGTTTGTCATTGTGGTGACAGATTGTGGGATGGAATTGTAAGACTGAGTGTAAAATCTGAATAAATTACAAAACAAGACAAATGCTCTGAGTAAGTAGATCTGTCATTTAGCTCAGGCTTGCAGCTTAAGTAAAAAGTATCAAGTTTATATTTTCCAATTTCATTAAATAAATGCAAATGCAATGCAAATCAAAAATATACAGAGGAAGTAAACTGACTATGAGAGACAACAAAGGATAGTTCCAGAACAGCAAAATGTCTCCAATTATGATGATCAAGAAAATGTGTTAAACATTTTCATACTTTCAGCTCACTCTGTCGTATATTTATGGTCCATTTGTATGATGTCCAAAACTATGATGAAGTTTACAGTAACACAACTTAATTATACAAGTATCCACTGCCACACGAGCCAACGATGTGCCGCACTGAGTAAACTGAAGAAAAAAAGACAAAATGAACGGAGGAAGATGGACAGAAAGTTAAGACAAATAAAGGGACACAGTCGCTTATTCTCCGTCTCCCTGCACCGTAAAAGCTCATGTGCTGACGGATACAAAACAGCACATAAACTCTTACTGTTCAGGGCTGAGAGGAGAAATAGTCCAGAAAGTTTCATAGTTTCAGGACATTAAATGACTGAAGATGTTACAAAACATTGTTGTATATGCATTAATAATTGGGCATCGACTTCTTCTGCACTTCCAATAAAGGTGAAGATGTTGTGTAACTGAACACCGACACCAGATTGAAAGGATATTTGTTGTTGTTTGCAACATCTTAATTGTTTTACAGAGCATCACTCTTCATTTCACTAAGCTACACAAGCACAGAACACTTATCTTGATGGAAATGTATCAGTTATGACTCTTCAGACCCTTAAATAATCATCTGTAACCAAACTAAATTGTGCAACACTGCTCATATTTTTTTGCCTCCCTCTCTCTCTCTTTCTGTTATCCCAGCTCTACTGCAGTCCTTGTTGTTAGCTGTGATGACTAATATTTACCCCAGTAGTGTCAGTTAGGCACCTAATAGGACAGCCAAACCACAGGTCTCCTTGCCAGGGCCCAGCCGCGGCCTCTAAACCAGTTCTGTAAAGCACACAAGCAGACAAGCGGCTGCAGATGACATCATACATCAAACGGCTGCTGCCCTAACTTCAGACGGCCTCAGCTGTGTCCTCAGGTCACCTCTGTACCTCCTCAGTCAACAAGTGATGTTCCCAAACCTCTTAACAAACCATCTGAAGGGCTACATTTACGTCAAACATTTCAATGACGATTTTAACTCGGGCAAAACAAACAGCATGAGCCGTCAACACATAAGGGAGACTGTTTGTTTAGAGGACGATTTTTCCAGGTAAAAACACATTAAATCACAGCACGGAGACATCATGAGTGGCGCGACCTATATTAGGTAAAAGGCATGCATATGGAGCAAGAATGTGTTGCGTTTTGTCTGGGCAAACATAACAATCACAAACAGGTTTTGGCTGCAACCAAAGTACACTTTGTCCACACAAACAAGAAAACCACAAAGCAAAAGAAAGCCAGAAGTGTGTAAGTATGCAAGCATGGAATAAGAAATGACCAAATCTCACCCACATGGAGTAATAAAATATGCAGACAAACACCCACACGAACACAAGTTGTTTGGTTCCGAGCTTCACACTCGTACAGTGCAAGAAAAAAAAAGATACTTTATAACATCAGTTGATTTTACTTTCCTGCCCTGGTCTGATCTTTAAATAGTAACATGTCTGACAACTCTAAATATACTCCCTCTGTTTCCTTCACATGTCGCACACCTCAAACAGGACTATCTGGAACCGCTTCCAACATAATGAGTTTACTCTCTTTTCTTTGTGGATTTTGTGGCTACCCACAGAAAGACACACTAACCCCCGTAGACACACACAAACAAACACAGGAAGCAAAGAGGTATGGTTAAGACCCATGTGATACTGGACACAGGCCCTGACGTTACATCACACCCTTCCTAAACAGCATACCAAATTAGTGTTGCAAACTATCACACAAACACATGCATAAATCCATTTGCAGCACAATGTTTCTTTTCTGTTCAGTACTGCTCAGAGAACTTAATATCCATCTTCTTTTGGAAGTGTAAAAAAGTTTAAAAGTCAAGTTAAGGCTCTTCAGCATCTTCTCAAAATGTCATAGATGATTTCCAGGATAAAAATACACAGATAAGTGCACAGTTATAAAAGAATGTATCCCCCAAAAAGTAGTACTTCTGCTGAAAAGTTCTTGTAATCATTCCACTGAGGTCTGTTAGCAATAAAAACAAGCGTCATACAGCAAATATGGTCAGCTTCGTCTGGGCGACAACGGGCCATGGGATGACCAGGCTCCTTGGAGTTTAAGTGCAAGTCTTTTATACACACATGCACCACGTGGCCCCTCCTCTCCTTCCGTTTCCCATGACAACAAACGCTTCATAATCAAAATAGAGCCCATCTGGGTTCGGACACACCCCTCTGCCCCCTGCTCTATCCTCCACACGGCATAGAGGGAAGAAGGGAAAAAGTGATCCTTCAATCTGGGGTGAAAACTTGAATGTGCCCTTACTCTCCCTCTTCTTTCAACCACATCAGCCAGAGAGAGTGGGAGAGAGAGTGGGAGGCAGGGAGGATAACCCCACCCTCATCTGTCTCTGTCTCTCATTCCATTATTTCCCGGTTGTTGTGCAACAGGGGGAACAGATTCCTGAGAAGAGAGTCATGGCTCTGTTGTAAAACTTACTGGCAAGAGTGACCCTCTGTGTTTTTCTTTAACTGTTTCCCTCTCTCGCTCACTCTCTCCGTTTGTCTCCACTTCTTATCAAAACCATGTGTACGAGTGTGTGTCTGTTGTGAGGTCTTAGAGGGACACAAGGGCCACACGGGAGCCCAGGAGAGAAAAATGTGAGGGGTATGAAGGTAAAAGGAGGCCAAAAAGCAGTAGAGGACATATGTGATCATTTAATAAAGTGTCTGTTTTTACACTGAAAGCTCTTTTTTTTTTTTTTACTGATTTCATCGCAGCACAACTAAAAAAAAAAAAAAAATGCTGTGATGTTTGGATATACAGAGCAATTCTCTCAATCTGCTCCAAACTATTTTTAACCATATTATAGATGCAGTAGACGTGTGATAGGATATGTTGGGCCCAAAGCTGATGACACACAGGATGTGGAAGGGAGGAGGATGTTGGGGAGAGTTGGGAGTGAGGTAGAGGCCAGTGGGAGATGAAAGCAAAAAGGAGAAAGAGAGGAAAGAGGGAGGTAGAGAGAAGAGGGAACACATCTGGAAACAATCGACCGAGAGCAGGCTAACATGCACATGCTTCAGCTATGAAGGAACAACGAGTCCTTGATCATGTGCGTGTGAGCATTTGCACAAACCTGTCAGTTTAAGCTGCGTACGAGGGAATCAGCACATCCCTAAAAACAAAACCCCGACCAGGTTTTTGCAGGATATCCACCTAGCATGTACTGCAGATGACTCAGGAGCTACATGCACAGGAATGACATAAACATCACTAGAATAATTGTGTTTCCACTGAACTTTTTCCTCCTCATGTGTTTGTTTGATTATACTGTAAACTTTGAGACATAGGCATTTAGATTTTTCGTAAATATTTCCAATAGCGTGAGGGGCAGCAGTATTTCACCACATAAGCAAAACTACATTATTACAAATACTTTAAGACAGATCACACCTCGTTATTTTGTTCTAAATAAATATATTGAAGTTCTTACCCAAAAACTAAACATCTTTTTTAAAATAGATTTACAACTGATGTATTACAGAGAAATGAAGGGGGTATTAGGATTCAATCTGTACAATGGGATGTGTATATATTTCTTGATTTTCCTTTAGTTTCCAAGAATACAGTATACATTTTGACAGCTTCCACCCACTGCCTGATGTAAGGTCTGTGTATGAATAGAACACTCGCCAGATTGTCAGTCACACACACAAGTATAGGTTTATACCAGCTTTACATACTGCAACTGACATTGTGTAAAGACAGTAACAAAACCCTGTATTATGCTTTCCATTCTTTGTGTATAGCACAATAAAAGCTTTTGAGTGATAACTGAAAGAATGATCTTTTACAATGAATGATAAAAGATACAGGACAGAAAAATGAGAAAGGGTAAACAAAGGGTTATGTTTTTATGCATAAAGTATAAATAACGCCTACCTCTTACACTGCAGTGATGCCTTAGCACAGGGGTGTCAAACTCATTTTAGTTCAGGGGCCACATTCAGCCAAATTTGATCTGAAGTGGGCCGGACCAGAAAAATAATAACATAGTAATACAGAATAACGTCAACTCCAAACTTTTCTCTATGTTTTATAATGAAAAAAAGGAAAATTATGTTATGAAAATGTTTACATCTACAAACTATGCTTTAAAACAATGTGAATGATATGGACAAACTGAAAAAATAAGTGTAATTTTAACAATATTCTGCTTCAGTTTATCATTTACACATGTTCATTATAACTGACAGATCACAGTGGATCTACAAATAGACAAAACATTCAATAACATATAATAATATTGTTAAAATTGCACTTCTCTTAAGACATTTAAGGTTGTTTATATTTCTTCAGATTATTCACGTTTTGCAAAATTATATCTTGTTTTGGTGTAAATACACGAGAATGTTTACAGAGTTGTGAGTATATATTGGATATTATGGTAAAATTTTACAGATTTGACCCATTTGTAATCGAGTTGGTCTGTATGTGGCCCCTGAACTAAAATGATTGTTAATATCTTAGTTTCATTTTAGCATTTCACAAGTCACCACAAGGGCCGGACAGGACCCTTTGGCGGGCCGGATTTGGCCACCGGGCCGCATGTTTGACACCCCTGCTATAGCACATCTTATAATGAACACAGCAGTCAAGTACAGGTGTAACTGAATGACAGTGACTCTCATCCACGTTTTGGTTCAAACCTATAAAATACAACCAAGCAGTTCTTATAAATGCGTTTTTCTTAGTGTGAAAAATTCATACTGCTACTGTTGATGCGTCCTGCTAAGCCATGAAAATGTGACTGAACTCAACATGTACAACGCCACCACTCTGGAACAACTCGACAGAACAGAAAATTTATAAAAATATAATAGTGATCTGGGTGACACGGTGGTGCAGTGGTTAGCACTTGTGCCTCACAGCAAGAAGGACCCGGGTTTGATTCCCGGGCGATCCTTTCTGTGTGGAGTTTGCATGTTCTCCCCGTGTCTGCGTGGGTTTTCTCCGGGTACTCTGGTTTCCTCCCACAAT
>JAQQZY010000007.1:24441841-24458458 GCA_030068375.1 Ostorhinchus rueppellii | reverse complement strand
ACTGGCGACTTGTCCAGGGTGTACCCCGTCTTCGCCCTAAGCAGCTGGGATAGGCTCCATGCGACCCCCGTGACCCTCGTGAGGATAAAACGGGTATAGAAGATGAATGAATGAATAATAGTGATCTTTACAATTGCAGCTCAGACTGGAGGTAAGTACAGAAGTGTCCCACAAACCAAGTCACATGATTTCTTTTCCATTTAGATTAATCTATTTCTATATTTGGCTCTAAATCAGAAACAGGTCTCAGTGAATACACATAAGACAGCTATGATGGCATTGCAAATTGGACAGTGGAATTTGCAAGCCCCCACTGCACAGGAACCTATAAATTGAGCCATAAACCTGACTTCACTGGCCTCCATGTTTATTACCACAAGACCATTGTTTCAGGGCTACGACAAGCTCACACTGGAATCTGGAATTAGCAGGTGTTATGTATATCCTTTGTGCATGCTTGTCTCCTTACGCTTGTCTCCATTCTCTACAAATTGGTACAAAGCCACTTGTAAAAGATTCAGTCAACCTCAGAAAATTGTGGAAAATTTGAATTTTTGAAGGTATGTTTCGATACATATGGTGTGTGTGTATATAAATATATATATATATATATATATATATAAATAAAGATTAATAGATCACAATTTCTCTGCATGTTGTTGCAGCTGAACAATAAATCTGAATTAAGTATTGAAGCTCTGGACTGAGAGCAGAATAAAGGTATTCATCCATGAATGACAAAGTAAAATATGTACAACCAACAAAACACGATCAGAGACTTGCGTAAAATAAACAGTCATATAATTTATTGTCTGTTACAAGGCATATTTTCCTGAGAAGAATAGCACTGATCTTATTACTCTGGAACAGCTAAGAAGACAACAACAGCCTCCAGGGTAAAAAGACTTTTGACAGGTGCATTTTATCCAAAGTGCCTCTCGACCAACTTCGTTATCAAAATAAACTGATGAACAAAGCTGATTTACATTCTTTGGCTACAATAAGCGTTCAGGTTTTTCAGGATTAGGTCTCATTGAAACCTCTTGAGAAAGTCTAGGTATGTTTGTCTGTGAGCAGATGCTGCAGGCACAAAATGACCACCAGGATGCCTCAGGGTCTGAGGATCCTGGAAGGAGGGGAGGAGCTCCACACTCATTCTGTCAGGGATAACACGGTCCTCCTGCCCAAAAACATGCAGAGAGGGAATCTGGATGGGAGTGCTGTAAAATCGATTATGCTCTGTACATGCACTCGGGAAACCAGCAACAAGGATGGCAAAGCGGAAATTAAACTGTGGCTCCAGGTTTTGTTCCTGAAGAGAACACAGCATGGCTACAAAAGCTGCTCCCTGACTGAAGCCCAGGATGCCATCAAATGGGCCCTGGGCCTTCACGGCTTCTTTCACAACTGTCACGCTCTCCTGGAGCCCAAGGCTCTTCTCACACTGCTGCTGAGCACTGAAGCTCCGCGCTTGGACATCAGAAAACCACCAACCCCGGGGATCATCATCACCTCCAGGCAGTGAGCTTTTGTCCTTCTCTGGAGCTTCTGAAAGAACAGCAGCGAGTAGTAGTTAGATGAAATGTGTGCAGTATGATATACTAATCAACATAAAACTCAAGAATTATTCATTTACAGGAAACATTACATCTATTAAAAAGTTATCACTTATTCAAAAAGAATCATCCCATCACTGCAATGTGGAAACCAAACCATGACTGAACAAACCCTGAAAACAGGACATTAGTGAACATCTGGTGTCCGAGACTCAAACTTGAAATGAGGTGGATTTTTCCAATGGAGCAGATGGAGACATAAACAACTAAAGATTTTTATTATATCTTAAACAGTTAATTGCCTAAACTCACCAAACAATTATGGTTATTGATTTACGTATGCTTTTGTAATGCCATCACTTGTGATTGAGGCTTTATTGACAGCTACACTGTAAAACACGGATCTAATAAATTCCACAAAGAAACAGGCAGAATGCATGATGAAAACATTTACCAATGTACAACAATAAAAGGTTCTTATTGAATGTTGTCTGTGTAACAACAGTGGGCAGCAAGAGACAAATGTTAAAAGTCACACTTTCACAGTTGTGGTATTTGGTTAAAGAAAAGGTTAGTTATGGATTGAGAGAAGAGCTAAACTCAGGATGGATTTCAGATTACAATTTTTTAAATCGATTGCTGATCAGTGTGTCATTTCCTCAGTTGTTACACAGATGTAAGTCTGTGGAGGCAGTTACACTGTGAGCTGGTTGTTCTAAGTTTCTAACATGGTCAGAAATGTTAGGCTGTGTGACAACTGCAGTTTTTTTTTTTTAACTTCTTACAATGACCAACATACTTTTTTTTTTTTTACTGTAATTTCTAATGTTTCGTCAGGGAAAGGACAAAACCTCTTAGCGCATTCCCAGAAGAATATATCTGTCACTTTATGTAATCTGTCATCGATACTTAGAAGCCATTAGGGTCGTAAGTCCATGGGGAGGGGGGTTCCATTAGTTTACTTATTTATCCTTCCCTTTACTGTAGCTTTTTAGAATTCTGGTTTGGTCTCATTTTGGATAACAGTGTAGTTTACAAAGTTAAGGCATGCTTGGCTGTGAACTTAATGCCTGTGAAACACAGCTAAGCTAACCTTCATTGTTGGCCTGCTGAACGCTGTGAGGTGCGCTCACGTACACGAGCTCCACGTTTTTCTTCAGTAGCTTCCGCAGAGCTCCGGTCTTCTCCCGGAAAGAACTGGCATTCTGTCGGTAACCATGGATGCACAAAACCCGGAGAGGAGCCATGGAGGGGTAGCTTAGCCTAGCCTAGCCTAGCCTAGCTGAACAGAGTCAGATTGAACCGAGAGACAGACGACAGTGTTACATTTACGGGGTAATATGTCACACAAATATAGTAAACTTCTTTGAATTGTTACTTTGATTAAACCACAGGATAGTTAAAAGATTACGAAGAGTTAATACCAATGAAAATAACGAAAGTCAAGTCCGGGAAGTTAAGGAGGCAGCGGTGCTTTGAGAAACCGGAAGTAGGAGCAGCAGCATTTCCGCTTATTAAAAAAAAAAATCACGAACAAAATGCTCGAAAAATATGTATTTGTAAAATTTAAGATAAATAACTCTGCTGTAATAATAAAAAGTACATCATATTACTTAAGTTCATAACCTTATACAAGCCATAATTTCGGTAACATTTCTAATTAATTTATACATTAAATAAACAAACAAACAAATAAATAAATAGCACTCATTTATTCCAGGTAGAGCTCATATTACACATGCTACCATCTATTTTCTTAATAATTTATTAACCTGTGTTATAAAACTAAATTATCCGCTTATGTAAATTCTTTTTGTCTGAAATTTTGTTCAACAAAAATGAAGATTAAAAGTTGTAATAAGTGCGTGCATGCCTCCATTAGGCATTTGACAAGAACAGAGGAACTTCCCCCTCAAGATGAATGTTTAATGTGATAGTTTTTGAAACTTTAAGCTAAAACACACACATTACATGTACATTTACATCATTTTAGAAAACATGGCCCACACTGAAGTCTCTCTTTTTTTCTCTTAAATGAAACTGCAATAGCTGTAGCAGCTGAAAGCATTTAATATTTTTGACATGCTTTCAAATCTCACTTTCTCTGCTGCTCTCCTCCAGCAGCAACTTTGATTAACTTCCTGCTAAACATATGGCTCCAAATGTAGATGTTGCAGTAGGCTGGTATATCAGCAGTGTTCAGTGTTTATGAACAGCTGCAAGTTGAGGTTCACAGTTTTTGCTTCCAATCCCCACTTCACAACTACATATCTTAAAATGTGTATAGAAATACAGAGAAAAGAAATCAGGCCAAGAACAAGAACAAATTCCCTCCATGTTTCTTCCTCACAGTGTACATTTTAGATGCAGTTCTTGATAAAGATGTCTTTCATTTTTCCTAAACAACTTTCTTTCTTTCTTTTTGCATGTCTTTCATGTCATCAACTGATAAAAGCGAAATACAAAAATCTAGGTCACCAGAACTCATTCATCAGTCTCTTTTAACATCAATCATAGTACAGTTATCTCATAGGATTCCTTTGCGTTTTTTGATCCGGATTCTCAAACATATGAAGGTATATTGATATCCAAAACACCATATTTTCACTTCAGAGTGAAGATGGCATTTAACTAGTCCTCCTGAGGGTTATGAGAGCGGATCAAAAAATGACAGATGTAAAAGCCAACTGCTCATAAAGGGCATACAGAAAACAGAAAAGTTTTCAAAGAACAACAGAACAGATACATGTAGAGAGAATTATGGGGTTTGCGCCATCAGTAGATCAGCAGCTAATTAATATTAATTCTATCATTCAGTGACATGGATATGACACACATACACAGTTTCATTGAACATGCGCTATCACACTCAGCACTGCCACTCTGTGCTCTGTAGTGACTACTGCAGTGTGGACAACAGTGTCTCAGTAATACTCTACTGCGCACTGACTCCACAGCAAACCATGTCAATGCTTTACTATTTTTTTAATGACACTTATATTTACATTACTTATCCAGCACAATAAATCCTGGCTTCTTTCTACCACATCTGTAAGAACTGTGGGGAGGATTGTTTTTCTTTTTTGCACATCCCTATTCGCTCAACGCATTAATCATTATATTTAAACTGACATATTAAAATGCATATATTCCATTTTTTAATGCCATGCATTTTAAAAAAATGTATTCAACAGATTGCACTTTTTTTTTTTTTAATTCAGACCTCATCTCTTATGTTGCATTATTATTACATTTGGCGGTTTTTGGTATTGTTAAAAATGTTCAATACAAGTGCTAATAACAAAAATCCAAACTGCCTTTTTTATATATACAATTCTCAGTTCAATATAAAGATCAAAATCTGGAAATGTTCATTTTTTTAATTTGCTTTCACTCATTGCTCTTTCATACACTTATAGAGTATTTTATTGCTTTCATCCCTTCCAGGTCCTATCCAGGTCTCACTTGTGGGGCTGCAGCCTCCCTGTCTCCTAGTTACCTTCTCCCAGATTTCTTGGGGGCAGCAAAGAGTTTGCCAAGTGTGTCCTGAGTCTGCCTCGGATCGTCTTCCAGTTAGACATAACCAAAACACCTTACCTTAACCATCTTCTTCATCTTAACCTTCTTGAAGTGGAGCCGCAGTTCTACTCGGAGCCCCTTCCAAACTCATTGGCTTTTGTTCAGTCTTGTTCTTTTGGTCACCTTTCATAGGATATGACTATAGCTGAGGGTAGGGACAAAGAGAAATCATTTTTCTTCACCACAACAAGCCTGTTTGCCATTTGTCAACTTCATCTTTATTTTCTCAGATGTTCATACATAGTTTGTTTGTTTGCAAGATTGTGTTATAGCTTCAGGAGGCAGAAATCAGGGGAAAAACCTTCCTCTTCTTCCTCCTCCTCCTCCTCTCTGTTCCAAGCTTAGACTGAAAATGAAGATGGATGACCTGGTGCTGTCTTGTGTTGCCATGAAAAGCCAACAAAACACATGCAGTGGAACGGTCATGTTGTGACATGAGTGTGCAAAGAAGACAGTTTTGACAGCAATTGGTTGTCATTGTAGATTGCTTGTTTAGTCTTTCTGAAAAGACCTGTGATTGGCCAAAATATTACATCATGGTGTTTGGGAGGTCCAGTGGTGTAGTTTACTTGCAGACCACTTGAATTACAATGTGTTGAAAGATTATTATGGAAGTCTTGCCCAGTAATGGTGATTGAGTACTGAAGCTGGAACTGTAAGTTAATGTAGATAAATGTTTATTAAGCTGTCGTGTGAGTGTGCAGTGTTACAAAGGAGCTCTGGGTCAGGATTCACCCAACCAGCACGTGGTAGTCGAGTGGGGAGGACACCGACTGTACTGCGGTTGCGGCTTAGAACCAAGCCCGGCTTCTGATTTAGAGAGACCCTCAAATGAAATGCCATAGAGTAGTTCTCTTTGATGATATTGTTTTTGGAGTAGTGTCATACAGAGGCTCTGTCAATTAGGTTTAGTAAAGCTTTTGTTGCTCATAAAGCGCACGTGTTGCTTTGCCATGACGCACATGCTAATTAGGGAGAGTGAAAAACAGACGCACATATACCCAGGGGACAAGGCTGCTGTTGAAGCTCTCCAGCGCTGGTGAGGAGCCATGTGTCGAACCCCTGGGGAGGAAAATGGATAGAAACAGAGAAAAAGACCCTGACTGGTGCAGACAAGCTGATTCTATTTAATTATTTATATATTTATTTAATTCCTTCCAGATTCAGCTGCTGAAATGTATTACTCTCTGGCTGTCCCTGCCCCACTCATTTCAAACATTTCCTGTTATTCACCGCTGTTATTACTGGCATCCCAAGAACTTATGTGGATCAGATAACATAAAAACATCATAAAATGTAGTATCTTAAGACAGTAAACAGATATAGAATGACATTAATGTATGTATAAGAGCAAAGAGGATGTACTAGGAGGAAAATGGACAGATAAATAAACAATAAAATCACACTTAGTTTTTAACTATGAACCGAGCTCATTAACTTTTTATTAATTTTGGCACTTGATACATTATATAACTTCAGTAATGGCGGTAACATAATTACCATAATAATATTATGTGCATAATAATTATGTTATCAATATAACATGAGCCCATTATACTGTATGTATCAAGGTAATACTTTGACTGTGACAGACTTAATCAGAAGCCAACTTTTGACACAAATATTAATCTTAGACTTATTAGTACAGCTGTGAGAAGGATTTGTTTTGTTTTCTGATTGTTCAATTCATTATCCTTAGATGGAAATATTGTGTGCAAACGATGGCATTTGCTTATATTATTTTGACCATGTTATCTTGACCGTTACCATGTTGACTGTTGCAGCCTTATTTATTTTAGCATATGCGTAAAAATATATATATTATGATAGAAGTGTGGGTATAGTGCTAACCAAAATGTAAACAACATTTTCTTTAGAAAAAAACCCATGCAAATAGGATTATATAAAACCTTCATTTTCAGACACTTTCTTTGTGATTTATGTTAGTATTTGCTGAATGGCTCTGGGCAAAGGTAGTGAAGCCAATCTGTATTATTTAAAGAAGTTACCAATTATGGCTGTGGGGTGAAACGAGGTCTCTCCTCTTCTGTTGTTTATTTTTTTTCCCTACATTCCACAGGGGGGCAGTGGTGCACCATAAGAACAGGATGAACTGATATCACAGACCACACACCTCCATGGTTTTAAAATAATGCCAGCATGCTCAGCTACCCAAATATACAAGACTAAAAATCCACAGCAGCAAACAGCGAGGCACAGAATAGTAATATGTACACAAGTGTAATTGTAAAATGTCAGGAAAATGTTTTTTTTTTAACATATATATCTATGGATAGGAAATGCTTTATAATGTTTTAAATTGTGAGGTAATTTGGACTGCTTATTACAACTTCAATAAGATCCCATATTATTTCATGATAAAGCCAGCTGCTGATCGGTGAGGATACAGGAGAATCTGTTGCAGACGCAGATTGTCTGGACATACAGGTTAAGCTTCGCAGCCAGAATCTAGAGCCAAAATAAGGATAGCAGTCCTGTTCGGAGTGGTCAAAACAGCCCTCAGGTTGTGTCCTCCGGCAGAGGATGTGTGCTGCTGTCCTCTGCAGTGACATTATTAGAGTCTCTGTCACTCTGCCATGAGATCTGTGAAGTCTGTGTGCACATAAAAGAGGACAGAGAGGAGTATGACGAATGTCCTGTCTGCTTTGGATCCTCACAGGAGCTGGTAATGTAGGCCATACACAGTATGAATGCCCTCGTAGAAAAGCAGACAGATAATCAAAAAAAGAGAAGCTTTTTATGCTTATTGAAAATGTTTTGCAGGTGTTATGTTCTATTCAGAGAGGTATCACTGTGCTTATCTAGATAAGAGTAGTTCAAAAACAGGGCGATAAAAGGTAGTTTTGTTGTCGACTTACACTGTCGACAGCTGTCAGATGTTATCGTGGGGTGGGACAAAGGTAACAAGAGAGGTGAGGGACTGAGGGAAGGTGACAAGTCATTTCTTGTCAGCGTCAATCCATGTGTGACTCTAGGATTATTCTAATAATGATACTTGACAAGCTCCTGATAAATCACTGCTTCATTCTGCCATATCTGTGTCGATTCCTATCTTAATACATTTCTTAAGTTTCTTTTTTTTTTTACATGATTGTGATGCGATGTTTAGCAACAGACCTCTGCTTCCCTTCATCATTTATAGACTGACAAAACACAATAACAACAAAAACTCCCCAATGATTTTTTTGTAATAGACTAAAAATGGAGCTCAACAGTTACTGAAATGTACTGAAATTACTGTTTCGGACTATGGTGGGTCTCTATGGCAGTACTCCCGGGGGTTGCAGGCTATGAGGCCTCCCTGTGTGAATGGCTATCCATTGGTGGCCTTTCCTCACCCTTTTACCCTTTATCTTAGTGCCAAGCCATTTTATCAATTTGTGTATGTGTGTGTGTGTGTGTGTTTTCAATTGTGGGCACATGTGTTTCTGTCGAGGGATGGGTTGATTCAAGGGATGGGAGGGATGTGCTTTTATTATTATTATTATTACTACTATCATTATTTGTTTTGTATTTTTGCCTTTTTTTCATGTGAAGCACTTTGGGTGGCAAATTCTTGCTTGAAAAGTGCTATATAAATAAAGATTGATTGACTGATTGAAATGACGACCATAGTGCACAGTTTTAGTCCCAGCTTTTTGAACTCAACACCTGGACAAGATGTATGTGTTTTTAGAAATGGTGACAGTGTTTTTGCAGACACAACTTGTCTCTACATCAAGATCAAACATGTTTTCACCCTTTTGCCCTAGTTACCATGTTCATATTTTAGGGTCGATATTCATGACACACGTCAGTGTCATCAGCTAACTACTGATCACGATGTTTTTTTTAAATAATCAATGCAAATAAACAATGATTGCAGCGTGTTTCTTCGGCTAGAGTTACATATTCAAGAATAAATGACGGAATGAATAATTCCCTCAAGTTTTCATTAAAATCCTTTCAGTTGCATTTACGATATTGTGGGTGACATATGAAGAGACTGAGCTAATTTACTGCTGTGAGTTGAAATAATATTTGGTGCAGAGCTATTTGATTGTCAGTGGCCTCTCTTCGTTTCTTTTAACTAATGCTCTGAATAAGCGGAGTCATATCTTCAGGCTCCCAAGGTAGTTCTAGACACAAAACATAAGACAAGGCTTCATTTTGCCCATTGACTCACAGGCTACTTCTCACCAACCTTGAAATCTAAGAGCTTGTTCTACATATTTTAAGCAGTGCTATGATCCTGATTTACTCATACAGGAGAAACTCCCTGTGATTTGAGCTGTGAATGTGTGGGAACAAACTGTGCTATATGACTCAAACAGCAGGAATGACAGGCACACGTCTCTTCACTCAGCCACACAAAAAGCTGCAAAAACAGCATGTCCATTTAAGCTTTAGAAGAGACAACACGCTCAGGTTATTTTGGAGATGAAATGGCAACATTAGCTGTCACTAAGCAAGGAAGGCTGTTTTAAAGGAGTGATATTTAGCTTTTTAAAAACGGAATTATGTATTTTAAAACATTTCCCTGTGGTCTGTGTAAACTATAAATGCAATGCCTGGGCCTGAGTTCTTCATTAATTAACCCATAAAGACCCAAACAACCCCGGCAACCAAAAGCCTTTACTGATCTACACTCCTTAATACCTGTTGATCCACTAATCCTATCAATACATGTAAATAATTGCGGTAAAAGGCAGGTTCTCAGCTTTAAATCATAATCAGATATGGCCTCAGAGGTTCCGTAGTGAACATGGAAACAGTGTCATCTTCTACAACATTGATTCACTGATAAAACCCATGGAGCTGGATCAATGACAGTGGATGTTTTTACTTTCATTCATTCATTCATTCATTCATTCATTCATCTTCTATACCTGCTTAATCCTCATTAGGGTCACGGGGGTTGCATGGAGCCTATCCCAGCTACTTAGGGCGAAGGCGGGGTACACCCTGGACAAGTCGCCAGTTCATCGCAGGGCTGAGTTTTTACTTTCAGTTAATGATATCTTTGCTGAAAAAGTCCTTTTTTCTTCAGTTCTTTTCTGTTTCTGATGTAACAAGCTTTGAATTTACTCTAAGTTTTCATGAATGTCTATATGATCAGTGAATTAAATATCGGAAAATACCTGATTTACATTGAAAAATGCAAAATACAGAGGGCAATATTATCATAAATGTAATAAATCCCTTAAAATTGTTCAATATAGAGAATTAACTTGGGAACTGCCACAAAAGTAACACTGGGTCTTTATGGGTTAAAGTCCACAGGTCCATCTTCATCCCTATTTTTCAGTAATGACACCAGAAAGGTGGTTTTGAGCGCTGGCCCTTTAAATGTAAAAAAGCCACTTCATGCCCCGCCCCCTCCAGGTTGTTGGCTGTGCTGCTCTGTCCTGTTCATCCAACAACTGAACATTTTAGGTAATTGGCTCAAAAGTTTGGACATATTACCACTGCTGCGGCTGACAAACAATTATGGCGTATTTGGAGAAGTGTTTGTCGGAAGTCTTGACCTTAAATGTGCAAACGTCGTGTCATAACTAGTTGTAGATGGAACAAATTATAGGTGGGGTCAGAGTTTTTCCTGGAGCATTTTTTACTACAGTATATTTCTAAAAATCCCCTTCATACCCCAATTGCAAAAAAATTATTCAATGCTCTGACACAAAAATGCAAACTTTTAGTCACCCGTGGAATGGACAGGACTGAAAAAACAACATCCAATCATTTTAAGCACCCGCTTGAAATGATTGAACGGTGATATGTCTATCAAATTCAACTTCCATTTGTCCCGCCCCTTCCCAAGCATCGCACGTTCTGGTAGGCTGGAGGCATAGCTTCGGGAGAGGAGCCTGAAGAAAGGGGTTGGGACTTTTGAATTGTGTCTTTTCTAAATGTAGCCTGCTCGAGCTGTTTTTCTAACATCTCAGACCCCACCTTTAAGCAGGAATTAAAACAGGTTGTAGAAATCCACTCGATTTTTGCCGAAATGAATATAAAGATAGCTTTGCAGCACCTGGGGGGTTCAAATTGAAACTTTATGAACTACTAGGGTCCAAATACACAAATAAATGAACCAAAGACTAATTAAAGTGGGTTTAGATAAATATGATCCCTTTAATAGTGTAAAAATATGTTTTGTGGAGGTATGTTTCAAAATGATGAACTGAGCCAATGTTTCTTAAATCAGTCCATTGGCTGTTGTAAAGTTAGCAGAAATTCAGCAGCTTGCAAGTGGTCCTGATACTTTTGGCTTCAGGCTTTCAAAAAAAAAAAAAAAATCATCAAAGAGATCAAACAGATAAAAGTCTAGAAACCATGTCGCCACCAGATTTTTATGATCAGACGCATGGGAATCAAACACAGAACATGGGAAATCCCACTCTTTACTCACACACCAACGACAGCTTCGAATGCTGCTAAATTATTGAATTTGATGTTACAGTCATATCATGATCAAATAACTGAATTATAAGTGCTGCATACACAGTCGCACTCTGTGTCAGCACAGAGCGATGACTTCCGTACAAGGTTGCTGAACTTTTAAAAATAGTTGTTTTTGGACAAAAGCCCAACATTCAGGAAGACAAATGACTCAGAACTGTTGCAGAATTGTATATTAGGGCATTTGGGTTGTGGAGCAAATATCATAGCAGAGGAGGCTGCAGCTCGATAAAGTGCCACTATGGAGGGAAAGAAGTGTAAAGGAAGAGAAAGACACAGTGGACACTGATGATGAAGATTGAAGAGATGAAGAAAGGTGCTGTATCAGTGCTGTCAGAGAGCCATAAAAAAAAAAAGACATTTCTGTCTCTCCTTTCCTGAAAGGTCTTCTGGTACTTCAATAGCCTTCAGCAAATGGGAAACTTAATGGAGGCCCAAAAGAGATGTTGGAAAAGGTTCAAAGTGAAAAAAAGTTACATAGAGTACTTTTTTTTTTTTTTTTTTTTACTGTTTTCTTAGAGCCTTATCAGAAAACCTTAATGACTAAACTACAGACATTTAGCTTCAACTGTTCAAGGCTGGAAAAAACAGATGAAAAAACTGCAGAGTGAATAAACTTGCCTGACACTTGTAGATAATCGGGAATGTTTACAATGTCTACACTGCTATAGCGCTGGAAGATTTTACCCCTTTCAGCTGACTGATTTGGAAATGAAAAATAACAGCAAATTGCTTGTTAGTAAGCCCAACATTTCTTGACTGATTCTCCAACTGCAAGTGAGTGACATCAATCCTTCAAAATAAATGTATTCTCTTTATTGTTCTCTAGCAATGTGTGTGAAAAAGACTTTATCCAGACACACAGGCAGGAGTTGTGGGTTTAGACAAGGATTATATAAGGGGGATATTATATTGTGCGTTGAAAGTTTAAAGCATCAGTCAATATTAAGCAAAGTAAATGTGTGCCACTACAACAACCCACGCCTTTCACAAACATACACACATCTATCAACTATTCTGTCTCTGAATGGAGTCATTTGGCCTCATTCTGCTCATTGATTTGGTTAAATGACATATTTATTGTATCGCTGAGTCTTTCTGCTCTTAACAGTCATAAAAAAACACTCAGCTCTTACCAGTCGACAGCGAGAGCAGAGGTTTCCAACAAAAATGGAAAACAAGTTAACAGAAAGCTCGCTTGTTATTCATTTCTGTTCCCCCCCCTTAATACCCCAAAATGACAAATAAAATAAACACTTGCTGCAATATCTGACACAAATTTCACATCTTTGCGTATGTAGTTTAGTGCCGCGGTAAAACAAGAAGTGAGACGTGGAAATGGTACTGTCAGGCGTGCAAATACAATTTTAGTTTTTGGCTGTAACGTGCACGCACACAATGGTCTTCTCAAGCACTTTAAAAAGCGGCGCCCATGTCAGCTCACACGTCTGATTTCTCCATCGCAAAGAGGTTTCAAAGTGTGAAAGTGTTTATGCAGACAAGTTGAAAGAGAGACATCATGCATGGCAGCTGCATCCTGTAGGTACTCATGATCCTCAGATGTCTTGTGAGCATCTACATGTTTTCAAGGCTTCCTGGGTCAGTGATCAGCCAACTGGGAATTGGTTGTTAGGCAGCACCAACACCTCCTGTTTAACAGGTGTGGCCTCTGAGCTTTCTCCAGCACAAAGCCAGCTCCCATATGAGAGGGTGTTTTCCGTGCCTCTGTCTCCTCTCCAAGCCTATGTGACTATTTTTCTACTTTTTATCTTTGAGGATATGATACAAGTTTCACATCGGTGTCACAAATAGGCTGTGCTAGTTAGACGCACTAAAGGTCTTTTGTTACCATGAAAACGTACGCGGGCCTACCGTTGTGTCATGATGCACATGCCAATTAGGGAGAGTTAAAAAACACACCCAGGGGACAAGGCTGCTGTTGATGTTCTCCAGCACTGATGAGGAGCCATGTGTCGATCCCACAGGGAGGCAGAGAGAGAGCAAATACGATGGGGTGTGATAAAAAGGTTGGGGAGAAGAAAGAAAGTGGGGAGTTCCGATACTCAGGTGTAATGTGGCCCTTCCCTGTCACAGTGATTTATGAGGAACAGGAATATTATAATATTCCTGCTGCAAATCAGAGACAGGAGAGCAAGAGGGGTGCGAGGTAAGGAGGTTTAAAGTATGTGCATGTGTGTGTTTCTAGGATAAACAAGTAAGGCAAAAGGGCAAATACAGAAAAACCCAAAAGGAAATGAAGTCACAACAATAAGTGGCCATAGTGCTTTAGCAAAAACACACACTGCTCCTGACGTACAATGTGCACTGACGTCACAATGAGCACACAACACATCTGTGTATGCACTTTCAAGTCAAACAGAGCTATTTAATAAACCAGCATGCGAGTTCTTTATTGAAGGTTGGTGTTTTTGCACCGATGACTCATATTTAAGTCCGTCTACAACTGATTGCCAGCTATTTTATGTCAAATATGAAAAACAATGAAAGCTGTACATAAGTCACGCTGAAATATTTCATGTGAGAATGAGCTCTTCATGTGGATTTTTCGCCCTCCAACAGCTCCAACACTTGCAGCTTTTCGGTCACAACTATTGGAGCTGTGGCGGTTTGTGGTTTACACACATTTGTACATGTGTGTGTACATGTATCTGCTCCTCATTATGTGGCTTTAATTAACCTTATCACAACACAGCATGTACAGAGAGAAAGAGGGAGGAGAGCGTGAAAAGAGTGATAACCTTGAGAGAACATTTGTGGATGTGACTCTTCTTGCTTTTCCTCTTTGAAGTATTGCTCAGTTTCATCTTATCACACTCATTCACACAGCGACACATAAACCTCCTAACAAACACACCAACATTTATTTATGTTCTCTGATCAACCATAACCTGGTTTGATATATTATACACATAAATAATACCTACAAGTATTGAGTGTGTCATATTATGTGGGCGTGTTTAATTCAAAATAAAATAAAGATTTCAAGAGAAAATTTTGTATCGTTTTAATATACTGATCTTTACTAATGTAGTGACACTGGTCAAAACCACCTTGTAATATTAACTTGAAAACCTTATTGGAAATTAGCAACAAAGGAATATAACACAATTTTTAGACTTGGGCTTGAATATGGAATTTATTGAATATAGAAGCATTTATGTGTTTATAATAATAATAATAATAATAATAATAATAATAATAATAATAATAATAATAATAATAATAATAGATTACATTTTTAAAGCGCTTTTCAAGTCACCCAAAGCACTTTACATTATTCATTCACTCTCACATTCTCCCTCTGGTGGTGGTAAACTACATGTGTAGCCACAGCTGCCCTGGGGCAGACTGACAGAAGCATGGCTGCCAATTTGTGTCAACGGCCTCTCCGGCCACCACCAAACATTCATACGCATTCATACACCAGTGTGAGTGGCACTGGAGGCAAAGAGGGTGAAGTGTCTTGCCCAAGGACACAACGGACTGACTAGGACAGAGCGGAATTTGAACCACCAACCCTTCAGTTATTGGACGACCCTGTCTACCACCTGAGCCATGGCCACCCAATATATTAAGTTTTATTTGGAACTTGTTTATATAAGCTGACTCCATTTCAAAGCTAACAATAGCTAGTGCTGAGCACTGTTGCTGCTGTAGAAGAGCAGAAGAGCTGCACTGACGAACTTCTGTGTTTAATATTTAAGTTAAAAATCCAACCCAGGTCCTTTACATAAAATCATGCAGGCTGTTATCATAGATACCCAAGACTGTTAGCTGAGAAATGGTCTCAGCTAATGTCAACTGACAACAAGGTCCTCGCACAAAACAGACCAATTCATATAAGCACAGGAGTGAATCTTTAGGTTTACTTGCACAGGACTAGTACTGCTAGTACCTGTGAACCTCTGGTAATTTATAATGATTGTGGAGATTGTCTGTGATCTAAATCCTGTGTGAATGGGCCATGTCTATTATTTTTAAAGTAAAGGTTTTGCCATAAAATAACCTCATTCTAACAAATACAAAGGTCCTGTGATAATAACAGCTCCATGCAACATAATGGAGTAAAACTGTGGAACTCTCGACCCCTACAGAGGAAAAAAATGCATGGCTGGGTCTCAGGAGATAACAAAAGATGTGTAAATGGATGGAATGAATAAAAGCAAAAAGGTATTTGTCACTTGTTAGCTTGATTGATGCTAGCTATTAATACTTAGAATAACATTTGTAAATCTGGTGTTACATTCCAAATAACCAGAGGTTTACAGGCCACACTACCCCCTTCACTGTAGGTATTAGACATTTAATGAGAATGGAAAACCATATGGTGCTAGAGGACTGTGCTGCCCCATCTGGTGGTGCCACAAAAGATCATATTTTACAAAAACAATGGTATTATAGTCAATGGCAAGAGACAAGCACTTGTAGGAACCTTTCCCAGTGATGCCCTCATGTGCACATATGATGTGTGTTAGTTTGAATAAAGACACAATATGTGAACATGATAGAGGTGAGGTCATCCTAACTGTCTGTCTACATGATTAGTTTTGAGTTGATGAAGACGTCTCTGCAGCTTTAACAAAATCAGACTTGTACTAAATGTCACCTCTTTTAATGCTTTTTTACATCTCTGTTGAAGAATGAGGTTAAATACACTGAGGTAAAACCATTTTGGTGTTGGTAATGTGTATCATGTGCAATCCATTCAGATGTTTAACAAAATTATATGTTTCTTTAACATTATTGCCACACATTTTAGTTTTGGCTTGTAAAAACAACCTTTGACAAAAATCCTATATGTAACTTTTGGCATAATTCAAACAGAGCCAAAAAATTTGTTTGTGAGCTCCGATCATTTTTTTTTCTCCAAAGTTAGAGACAGAACGGAGAGGGCGGGACTCTGGCTCTATGAAAGACTTTGGCCGAATCCCAATTCCCCCCTTAACCCTCAACCTCAACCCTCAGTCTCAAAAATGCACGCTCCCGCGAAGGGCAAGTGCTG
>JAQQZY010000007.1:24420957-24432602 GCA_030068375.1 Ostorhinchus rueppellii | reverse complement strand
ATTTATTTGTGTATTTGGACCCTAATAGTTCATAAAGTTTGAATTTGAACCCTCCAGGTGCTGCAAAACTATCTTTACATTCATTCCGGCAAAAATCAAGTGGATTTCTACCTGTTTTAATTCCCGCTTAATTTCTTACATTTTATAACTAGTTATGTCATGACATTTGCACATATAAGGTCAAGACTTCCGATGAACATTTCTCAGAGTACGACATAATTGTTTATCAGCAGCAGTGGCTGTAGTCCATACTGAAAATATGCCCAAACTTTCGAGTCGATTACCTAAAATGTTCAGTTGTTGGTTGAACAGGACAGAGCAGCACAGCTAACAACCTGGAGGGGGTGGGACATGAAGTTGCTCGTGGATTTAAAGGGCCAGCATTCTAAAAATGACCATTCTGGTGTCACTACTGAGAAATAGGGTTGAAGATGGACCTGTGGAGTTGAATTAATGAAGAATTCAGACCCAAGCAAAGCATTTACAGTTTATATAGACCACAGGGAAATGATTTAAGATGCATAAATTCTTTTAAAACAAAGAAAAATATCACTCCTTTAAATGAAATTAAAATTATTCAGTATGTGTTTTCAGTCACGTATGTTTTTAATATGTAAATTTCACCCCTCTATCCTTCAAGTATGCACATTTTTATGACTGTTGTTAAAGTGAGGTATGTCCCTGATGAGTGTCTTTTCCACTGATAGTATGAACAATGTGTTTAGAATAGTGGTGGAGGTAGTTCGAGAAGATCACATGGCACCGAAAAACTAGAAAATAAACATAAGGTTGAAACATATGACTGAAACCACTCATTCCAGGAACCAATCCTGCACCCCCCTGCACTGAAGCCTGTCGTGATAACCACTGAGCTATCAAAATGCTCACTCATAGCTCAGTAGCATTACTTACTAGCCGGGCAAGCCAAACTATACATGAAATGTTTTGTCTGGAATCCGACCATTGAGAGAGCTGAAGCCTGTGGGTGGATTCAACTGTTGTCGTTCAAACTGTTCCTGCACGTAATAGGCCAGTTCTATGACCAATCACAGCAACCGACAGTGTGCGGTATTCAGAGCGACAAGCAGAGCCAGCTGGTATATTAGACTTTTACAGTAGCCGGTCGGCAAAACAGCAAATCCATCCTTCTTTAAACCAATGACTTGAGTACTTCTTTCTGCTCAGCTTTCAAAGAAAAGCCCAAGTCGAACTCTTAAAACTCTAAACTTAAAATCGACGACAAAAGCCGATTCAAACAAGCGCAGTTCGTTAGCCACATCCGTCTTCGTTGCTCTCTATGGTTGTTCTGGTATCTCACCGTCACACAGCCCTGTCGTCATAGTGCAAAGCCCGCCCCCCCAACGACTCACTACACAGACAGAGCACTTTGATTGGTCTGACATATTTGTGTCGGACCAATGATGGGTTCCTACTGTGTGATGCTAGAACACAAACTCGGCAAGGATATTTTCTGCTGCTTTGTGGTCTAGATTTCTAGGCTAATTACATACAGAATTATTTGCCGATTCATTTCTAGGGAGGGTCTCGATTCTTTTTGGGATATGATATATGATGTTTACTCCTGTGGGCGGTGCTTCGGTGCAATTTTTTGTGCCCCGAGGCTGTCCTATCTCTTGTACTGAGGAGGTTCTACTGCACATGTGCCATTTATAACAGGAGTCTGTGGCGTTCTAAGGGAGCACACCAAACAGGAAACATATGATTTGACTGCACATTAAATCACCAAAAACACTTTTAAACTACACTTGAACGCAGATTATAAACAGTACTTATGGGCTGTATCATGCATAGCTCATATCGACGCCTTCTTAAAATAATCACCTCAGTCATTTTTTTCAGATTTTTCAGGAAACACAAAAAAAAACGGAACTGTTTGATGAAAAATATTTTTACCAACAATTTTAATCGAAACAGTTACAACAACAGATGCCCACTGACATACAAACAACAAGGTCAGTCAAACAAAGAACCTTAGAGAATTAAATGACTTAAGCAAATTTTCGAACACGCCAAAATGACATAGGCAGTTATTTTAAGAGGGTGACGACATATTTAAATATTAATGTTTTTGTAAAATTATTTTAGGTGATTCCTGTCGCCTTCTTCTTCATGAAAGATAGGTGGGGTGATGCCCTAGCGCCCCCTACTGATAAACCGCCACTGTGTGATACCCTATAATGCAGAATAAGTTATTGTGACGGTGTACCAGTGAATAACAGTTGAAATGCTGAAAACCTGGGGTTAAACCCGTAGTTACCTCCCAAACAGCTCTCCACACTTGGAATGCCTCTGAAAAGAAAGTCCAATACCATTTTTCGGCAGAAATCCATGAGTCAAAAGTTTGAGTCTATGACAATCAATGCTCCCAGCAGCCTCTTAACCTGGTATGAATGAACAAGAATCAACTGCTCTTACCTTTTCACGGGGGAAACAGTGCCGAAATAAGAATGAGAAAGGAGCGAAAGGCACACAGAGAGGGAACAGTAAGGACCTACTTCTCAGTCAGAGGAGACTTGGGTATTTTCACTGTGGGAGGTTTTAAAACCACAACATTCCGCCATCTTTGCACTCGGCTAAAAGAAGAACTTCTGATTGGTGCACTGTTTTATTTGTCCAGCTTTCCAACACAGTCTGCACAGAAAACACAGTGTTGATTACATTAAAAGTGATACTGATCTGGTGCCAGTGTCACTGAGTCAATACAAGTGACAAAGGAGAAGGCAAAAGACAGCGAGATTCAGCCCACTCAGCACTCTCCCTCAGAGTCTCTATACACCAAATTATACCTGATATGTCTCCACACTTCTCTCACCACTGCACTTCTATTTGACACTTTTCCCTACCATCATTATTCTTTCTGGTTGATTCATTGGCATAATTATATTTAGACCCTATTATTTGGTGTAAATAAAACATACTGTGTAGACATATAGAGTATGGATTTATAGTATATATGCTCGACAGAAATCATTTTAAAAAGGCTTTTCAGGACATTAAAGATGAGCTTATTGTATTTAATAACAAACAGCTCACAAATGTCTTATCAAAACCAAAATTAAGGTTATATGCAAACTGTGAACGAGTATATACATGAAAAATCTGTAGCATCACCCTTACCTTGGCACTAAAAAGCTTTAAATGCAATATTGAAATCTGGTTTTCTATCTTCAAGGTTGGCAGATTCAGAAATATCCAGGAAGACAAACTGGCTGTGAGCTATGTGGTTTGGACAAATGCAGAGCAAGTCCCATTTTCTTGTGCACTGTACTGCACAGTGAAGATCTTTTAGCATTTCCATGAAAACAAAAACACACAAAGCTCACCACAGACACATCATGCAGATGATCAACGTTTCTGTTTGACTTTAAAATTTACTTGGACATTTCACTGTTGGATTTCCTGCGGGCTCTAACCAAGGGATCAATAGAGTTGTATCTAATTTTATCTAATTTCCAGGATTTTACATTATGTTCTGTGGAAGATTTATGATCTTTGTTGTAATAAATGAAGCTATGAATCCTGTTAATAATGGGTACTCTTTACAGCTGCATAATTTGGTAAAAATGCCATGTTGCAATCATTGCGTTTGGACTTGAACTGATTTACTTGGATGTCAAGAAAAATGCACGGATTACTCATTAAAAAAAAACAAATCCATACAAACTTGAACTAAAATAAGGACAAACCCTGCCCCTTGCATGTATTGTATCTTATTTTGGTGTCAGTCCAGCTGATGTCATCATGGCTATAAACAGCATAGAAACATTTCAGCCATTGTAATGTAAATGGGAAAAAAAAATATTTAAAAAATTCATTTAAAATGACAACTTTGACCTACTTTTCCCAAAATGTAATCACATTTATTCTGGGTCACTGGCATTCTATACACCCAGTGTGGTATGAATTCAACCAATAGTTTTGCTGTTTAAGTGTAAACAATCAAACAAATCAAACAAAGAAACAAACTGAACCAAGAGCAATACCCCTTGCCCCCCCCCCCCCTTAGGGATCGGGTAAAAATACTCAAGTTTCACACCGTATTAAATAATAAAGTGGGTTTCATTGTACATATTTTACAAAGTATCTCTCTCCTCTGTATCCAAAATATTATCATACAGCAGAGGAGGCTGTCTTAAAATTTTTTTTTCCATTTCTGTCACTAAACCACCATAAATTCTTGATTATATAATTGGAGTTGTGATTTGATAAATTGTGCAGCCCTAGTGTATTTACTGTGAATCATTTTTGCAATACTGTTTAGAAATATGAATATGAAATTTTGTGGCGTTGTAATCCCGCACAAGCTTTGCATAAATAACAAAAACTCAGTTACACTCATTTACGTATTTTGTTTCATACTTTATATTGTTTTGTGCATTGATGCTGCCCTTGCAATAACATACAACGAATGGATCGGAGTTTTAGCAAACAGTAAACACTACAACGATCATTTACATAGGAGCTCCTTTATCACTACTAAATCTGATAATACTGCTGAAAAAAACCTCTCAATAAAGACACGGAAAAAACTGGGACAAAGGTACGGTTCGAGGTACATACAGCAACAAGACCAGGGGACTTTTTAATATGTTACTCTTATTTAAAGCTTACGAGGCAATATGTAAATTTGTTTGTGTCTGGTACCAAACATATTTGTTGTATAGTCAAACACATTCAGGCATTTTTGTTGAATTATTTTCATTAAATAACCATTTCAGCAGTGCATCAAAAGGGCCAGTTCATAAGTGTAATAGGTTTTTAGCTGAAAATCATGGGGAGAAAAAAAAATCTCAATAAAGTAACCAATGAAAATGCAGTGAAAACAGAGGTTACTGTGTGTTCTGTTTGGTACTGCTGGCTTGTAATTTCCCTAAGGTATTCACTTAAACATTATTTATATATCTTTCTGCTACTGAATTATTCACAAAGCTGCTTATTATTGCTAAAATGTTGGAATGAAGACAATTATCTTATAATGTTGCAAGTTTTACATTTGAAATTGCTAAATGTTATGAAGAATGCCATTTAAAACAATTTGTGTGACAGTATACTGCACTGAAAACATTAAGTACATGCAGAGGAGAAACTGGTGGGGGGAGACTAATTACTGGAGAGAGATGGGAGTTCTATGAATTACGTTTGTTTGCTCTGGTCCGTGATATTCTGCTATTTATGAGTAGAATAAATGCACAGAGCACTGTGGGGTCGAATAGTCTCTTGGCAAATGAAGACAATGCAGTTAGTAGAGGTTGACGTACTCAACTTGCAAATATTTTCTAGCAGCTTTCATAAGGTAATTGCAGCGTGTAGTTGCTTTTCTTTCCCAGTGCTTTTAATGGTGATAATATTGCCTTGCAAGTCGTGTCTTCACCCAGTCCCAGAGCTAAGTAACAACAAATACAACCCACATGTTCATGGGTTAATAAAGCTGTCCATTTACTCTTCAAAAAAAAGCAGGACCCCTGTTTGCAAATCTGGTTACAATAGGAAAATATGCTACTTTGGAAATCTGTGACAAATATTATAGATTAGTGTGCACTTAAACTTTGTGTTTTCTATAAAATGACTCGTGATGTTCTTGTTTGTGCATAACAAGTCTGCAAAAAACAGCAAAATCCACAATAAAATGACACAGGCGTGTAGCTTCAGGATATTCTTCTTTGTCACAGACCTACATGTTTAAAGATTCAACAAGCCAAACTAGCTGCATGTTTTTCCATAAAATGTGAAGTGAATTTGAAGTGAACTTGGAAAAATCATAAGAGAAAAACAAACAGAATGCTAAAGTGTGGTGGAAGAGGCGATGTTAAATAAAGAAGTACTGCATTCTCTCATCTAAAATATGTGACATATGTGATATGCCACACACCATTATCATGAGGTGTGTCTGTCTCCCCCTTTATGTGCATAAAACTGAAGAAAATATACAGCTTCCCTTTGAAAATCGGTCCTCTCTGTCCATGTGAACAGACTAAATGTCAAAGTAAATGATCAATCATCATTTCATGTCATTATGGAAAAGTCCATACATCTGTGTTGAGACCAAGGCTATAATAGTTTTACATTTTTCATTATAGTTTAATTTAGTTATGTTTTTTTTTTCTCTCATTCAGTTAGTTTTAATTAGTTTTAAGAGCAGGTTTGCTAGTTTTATTCTTTTTTTCCCCAAATGCTTAGTTATAGTTTTTTCATATCTTTTATCTTCCTCGCTGTCATATTCAAATAAATCCCATACAGGACTCTGCTGCTTTCTCCTGATTTTAGTGTCCATGTTGTCAGGTGGAGGGGGGACAAGAAGCTGACTGAAAGACAAGTGACAAGAAGTGATGGACTGTCAAGTGCCATATGGTGCCACCAGCTAAAATTGCTCGTGCAAAATAATCAATCTGATATTGACAAAGATGAAAACGAGGGGAATTTTATCCATAATTTTTACGTTTTAATTAGTTTTGTAAGGACACAATACAGTTTCACTTATTAATCATTGTTTTCTTTGAATTACAGTTTTTATTTCTTTCAGTTAAGGAAAATGTTTTTTCAATTCTAGTTTTTCATCATTTCGTTTTTCTTTTATGTAAATGATAATAACCTCGGTTGAAACATGCAGTAGATATAACAGAATCACATCCAGGTTGTGTCTGACCAAATCTGATCAGTGAGATATATAAATACCTGGGATTAGTCCACAATGGGGGATCAAAAGGTCAATTTTCTACAGCCTGGAAATATAAGAGTAGGTACAGAAGTGGTGGCTATGGCTCAGGTGGTAGAGCAGGTCGTCCAATATCCAAAGGGTTGGGGGTTCGAATCCCGCTCTCTCCAAGTCAGTCTGTTGTGTCCTTGGGCAAGAGACTTCACCCTCCTTGCCTCCAGTGTCACTCACACAAGTTATGTGATCGCCCGAGTTTGTGTGTTTGTTCACTGCAGCAACTTCAGCTGGTCACAAGGGGGCGGAGGTCTGCACTCTCTGAGTGCTTATCTAGTGTATGAATGTTTGGTGGTGGTCAGAGGGGCCGTAGGTGCGAAATGGCAGCCACGCTTCCGTCAGTGTGCCCCAGGACAGCTGTGGACACAAATGTAATTTACCACCACCAGAGGGAGAATGTGTGAGTGAATGAATAATGGATCAATAATGTAAAGCACTTTGGGTGACTTGAAAAGCGCTATAAAAATCTAATCCATTATTATTAGAAGTCTCATGTCAACTGCACAAGTCACTAGAATTACAATATGGTGGAAGGTAATTATTGACTATTTCCCAGTGACGCTAAAACCAATCAATCACAGCAGCTTCAACAGCACTTCAAGTAGGCTTACATGTCCCCCCCCAAATTCACAAAGTTTTTTTTTCCTCCATAATTACCTCCGGCAAGGAGGTTATGTTTTTGCTGGTGTTTGTCTGTTTGTCTGTCTGTCTGTTAGCAAGATAACTCAAAAAGTTATGGACGGATTTTCATGACATTTTCACAGATTGTCAGAAATGAGGTATCCTACAGGTGATTAGATTTTGGAGGTGATCTGTACATTCAACGCCATCTAGTGGATAAAAGTACAAACACTGCCTTGGCGGAGGTCTGCGCTCTCCGAGTGCTTCTCTAGTTACAGAAACTATACCTTTCAGCATATTCTAATTCCAATAGTGTGACAGGAAGTAAGACTTCTAACCTCTGTAGACATTTTCAGGCAGTTAAGGAGGTTAAGTGCATTACTGACAGATGAACAATACCGTTGCTGATTTCTACAGCTGTAAGTCGACATGGAAGCTTCAAATATTTGGTTCTCTTATCTTATCATGCTCATATATGTTCACTCTTTTGATTTGGACCAAGAGGAAAGAGCTGCAAAAAAAGCCCCAAAATTAATTTCAGATTCTTGCATTTTCCCTTTGACCCCAGCTCCTCTTGTTTTTAACATATTTATAGAAACACACCTACTGCTTCACCATCAGTAAGGAAGTAGATTGGCTAGAAAGTAGTATGGCATCATGGGAGTTGTGGTTTTTACCACCGGCGATGAAAATCTATCTGACAAGACTCGAGCGTTAATAAGATTTACAGACAAGGTGATAGATTATAATTTTATTCACATTCCATTTACAGTGACACATATTAATGTTATGTCCTTTCATTTTAATGAACAGCCTCCAGTGTTGTTAAACATTAATGTTAGTGTAGGGGATATGGTGAGAATGACAGAAAATCAAATGAAATGGGTTAAACTCAATACAAACACAGATCTCTTACAATCCAATTCATTTAAGAGAAATAATGTTGAATATACAAGTCAAGCAGATGTATGACTTAGGCCTAGTTGTTTTAGATTTTAAAGTGGAAATACTACATAGAAGTTGAATACATTTACTCCTACATTTGGCTTTTAATGATTTTCAAGGTCAAAAAGAGTAGGTGAGGTTTACAGAGCCTACCATTTGTCCTCTGCTACCACTTGTGATGTGGTTGTTATTGTACTTGTGCCATTTGTGTGAGCAGGAGTGTCTCTGTAAGTGCACACCTCAAGGTGAAGGCCAATGAGCTTTCCCGGAGAGACGAACAGAGGCAGATTTCGGTGAAGCTCTGTAGTAAACACACCACTTTGTCTTTCCCTCTGCCTCCTGCTCCCTCTCCCTTTCTCCACTCTCTCTCTCTCTCTGTATCTCATTTCCCCAAAACCCTGTAAAACAAGATAGACAGTGATAAAATACAAGAGGGAGAGAAAGATAAATGATAGGACAAGTGAAAGATATGGATTGGGGAGATAAAATAACTCCTTCATTTGGGGTGAGCCTCTGGGGAATAAATGCAGTGTGTGGGCAGGCAGTGCTGACTGTTTACAATCTAGCCTGTAGTAACCCTTTTATATAATCTATTGAACATTTCCATCTACGGCTGGGGCATTGTTCCCACCTGAAATTAAGTCCAATTGAGCTGTTGATTGACCGCCGAGAAACAAAGTTGCATTGTGAGCTCTACTGCTGATCTTTTAGTATCTTTTTTTTTTGGTCTGCATGATAGAAATTATTGCACCGGATGTTGCACAAAATGACCCTCAGCATCTTTTATGGTGTCTGGATTTATTTTGTGTAATGTTTTTTTATTGTCAGAAACACTGCAAAAAGAAGAGAGTGAAGAAGTGTTACAGAGTTTACAGGAACTGAAGAAGACTACAGTGAAATGTAGGAGGATGCAACTACAAATGTGCTGTGGTTAACAACAGAGTGGTCAATAAGCCTCATCATGTTACCCTTCAGAAGCAAAAAGGGGAGATGGGCTGCTTGAGGTAGAGTGTTGGATTGTGTGTCTGTGTGTATGTGTGTGTGTGAGCAATGCTGCAAATGATGGTGGTAGAAAAGCGGAACCGGTGCATGAAGAGGGAAAGCAAAGTAGGAAACGGACCTTTCGTCTGAAAAGGTCGTCCAAATAGCTCCAATTTTCAGGCTAATCAGAGTGGGACGAGCGGACACTAATCACCTGGTCAGAAGGTTGTGAAAGGTCACCAAAAGGTTATAGAGGTCACAGCAACTCCGCTCAGATCACCTGTCCATCAGTCCTTCCAATGACCTATCCCTGCAAGGTGAGCACGCGTTGAGTGAAAGCAAGACTGAGAAGAGTTATTAATGTCTCTGGGTTGCGTACATTTTGCTTAGGTGAGCCGAACACAGCACTTACTGAAAATAGGCACAGCTCATCTGGTCAAGACAGAAATTAGCCTCGCAAGAGCAGATCGCAAGAAAGGAAGCAAGTGATTTATATCAGAGACGCAGGGATACTGCAAAGTGGGGTGGGAGGGGAAAAGGAAAATATGCTCGCAATTAGGGGAATATAGACGACAACCCGGAGATAATGGTGATAATAGTGAAAAATAAGGACTGAGTACGGTTCATGCCTCATATTAACAATTCAGACTGTTTTCCTGAGGAAGGATGAACAGAGGTAAAACGGCTGATTCTGGGGAAAAATGCATGAAAGTTCAAAGAACATAGAATGCAGTTGTAGTGCTGCATTGTCCTAAATTTGACACATATCAAAATTACAATGCAGACAAAATGTTGACAAAGCACATTTTTGAAAACCATGAATATGTCCACGCTCAGCCAAATAAAGTTACACACACGATTTTCACTGGATCGCCTTTAGCTTTGATTTTGAGATGCATTCACTGTGGCATCGTTTATGCCACGGAGTTCTTATGCTCACAATAAATGTGACAGCATTTATTTCTGTCCAGAGTTGCATTAATTTTGCGCCTAAATCTGTTCTGACGCTGGTGGAATAATAACACAGTGTAAAGTCGTCTCCAGCTCCTACCCAAGATTCTCAATGGTTTTCAGGCCTGGACTCTGTGGTGGCCAATCCAAGTGTGAAAATAACGTCGCCCTGAACCACTCAATTTGAGCCTGATGAATCCTGGGATTGTCTTCTTGGAATATGTCTGTGTCGTCAAAACAAAATCCACTGATGTTCAGACCTGGTCATTCAGTATATTCCAGGGTTTCTACAGGGTCTTAAAAAGTCTTCAATCTACAAATCTGTATTTGATACCTTCAAAAAGTCTTTAAAGGGTATTAAATTTGATACAGTAGGTCTTACTGTAAGTTGTGTTGCCATATACGGCCAGAAATGTGTTTAAATGTGTCTGGGAAATGTCCAAACTGCAAAGAAAGTAATGTTAGTCTTCTCAGTTCCACCTGTTCCAATCCTGCAAATTCATACTCAAATTAGGAACCAATCATTTCTAACTTTGCAGCCCCCAGTGAGAAATGACTTGGGACAGTTGAAATCAGACGTTGGAGTAATTAAATACATTTTGCTAAATTCTATGAGTCAAAAATTTTGTCAGTATGACCATGAAATAGGCATTAAATTCTGTTCTAAGCTGTTTTTAAAAAGGTCTCAAATTTAATTTGTGGAACCCTGTATTCTGGTTTATCTGAACCCATTTTATGGACACATAACATTATGGAACCTAGACCTGACCGACTGACCCAAACCCAAACCACAACAATACAGACTCGTCCTATAGGCACTAGGCATGATGGGTAATCACTTTATCCACTTCTCTTCTCATCCCAGTGCACCTGTAGTTGTGTAACAGGGTCAATCTGGACTCATCACACCACATGATCGTTTTCTATTGAAACACAATCCAATCTTCATGTTCTGTATCAAACTGATGGTTGTTTAAGAAATGAGAAGCTACCAGTGCATCAGTTCATTAAAGAAGTCGTGTGCAGCTGAAGCATACATTGTATTTTCATACACTTTAGTATTTTATTTATGAGGTGTATCTGGGTTTTGATCATATCCAGGATATGGCATTTGCATGACAAACAGAGAAATATGGATACTCACGTCCCTCAAAGAT
The DNA here is from genome assembly GCA_030068375.1 of Ostorhinchus rueppellii. Taxonomy (NCBI): domain Eukaryota; kingdom Metazoa; phylum Chordata; class Actinopteri; order Kurtiformes; family Apogonidae; genus Ostorhinchus; species Ostorhinchus rueppellii. The sequence goes on along the minus strand of JAQQZY010000007.1, from coordinate 24,421,220 downwards.
GATAAACACTAGTACCCAGGTTACCCATCAATGATACTATATGGACAGGAACTGTGATGTTTACAGCATAATGTGTTAAAGGGCTCATATTTTACTAAACCCACTCCTATTAGTCTTTGGTTCATTTATTTGTGTATTTGGACCTAATAGCTCAAAAAGTGTGAATTTGAACCCTCCAGCTGCAGCAAAGCTATCTTTATATTCATTTTGGCAAAAATTGAGTGGATTTCTACAACCTGTTTTAATTCCTGCTTAATTTGTTA
>JAQQZY010000007.1:24410052-24420107 GCA_030068375.1 Ostorhinchus rueppellii | reverse complement strand
GGCTTGAGCACAGGTAACCAGTGGTAAAACTCAACTCTGAGTTTCAAACATGAGTTTGTGCATAAACAATCCTGAAACGCACTCTTTATTGTCCTCACAATCAGTCAAGCGGAACCAAGAAACCTGTTCACCTGTCTTCAGCCTAATTTGGAGTGAAATCATGATGCTAAGCCATTTTCCCAAATGCACCCGTATTTCTTAGGAATTTTCGAAAATTAAAATGCTGCGTTTCTTTTTTCCTTGAGTGTAATTGTTTATCAGCAGCAGCAGTTGTAGTGAAAACTGAAAATATGTCCAAACTTCGAGCTGATTACCTAAAATGTTAAGGTGTTGCTTGTATTAATGAACACAAGTGGTTGAACGGGACAGAGCAGCACGGTCAACCACCTAGAGGGGGTGGGGCGTGAAGTGGCTCATTTGCATTTAAAGGGCCAGCGCTTAAAATGATCTTTCTGGTGTCATTACTCAGAAATAGGGTTGAAGATGGACCTGTGGAGTTGAATTCATTTCCCCCCACACCTGCTCCCTCGTTCTCCCTCCCACCTCTGGTCGAAACCCTACACTTTGGGGATGCAGTGTGAAGCTGTCTTTTTTCCTCGCCTCATAATCATAATGTTTTCATTTTTCCTTCTGATAAGTGGAGGGTGGGCCTTCCTGCGATTCACCAGTGCATCTGATCCTGTATCTCCATGGAATGTCCTGTTTTTATGTCTTCTTGAACCGTTGTACTGAAAAATATTTTAGTTGTTCTGAAATATGTGCAATGACAAATAAAGCTTCTTGATTCACAGTTTATGTAGACCACAGGGAAATGTTTTAAAATGCATAATTCTATTTAAAAAAGTAAAATATCACTTTAATGTAACCCGATATTTCAGCAGCAGCTACATAGCTTTACATTTACTGTGGTTATAGAAAACAAGGCTCGACTTAGCACTATTAAATGACAGCTTCACGTTACGAATTTATGTTGCTGGTGTTAATCTACTGTCAGCAATGAGAGATAAGATCAACAGGTAAACACATCCTCCAGCTGTTATTCTGTCACTGTCACCACACAGGGCAGGGAAGTGAATGGGAACACAGCTGTGACTGATGGTAGACAGCCATCATGAGTCTATGATGGAATCCATATCATCACTTTTCTCTAATGTTTGACTTGTGTTGGTCTTTTTTGGGAAGCCAATGTGCCGTTAGTTATTTTACAACAGACTTGAAGTAGTCAGCTGTCCAATGCTTTTTAATATAATCTGATAAGTACATTTAATTATTTACATTGCTGATAGAGAAAACTCTGTCTCCGTACCACCAGTAATGTGATGCTTTTATCGCTGCTGCCATGTTTGTGTTATTTCATTTTGCACCGTTGACGTGACCTGCAGCTGTCAGTAATTAGATTAAGATGTATACACGTAACAGGATCCTCAGTACTCCAGTTAGAGTATTCAGGTTTCTTGAAACTAAGATGCGGTCATATTCAGGATACTGAAATTGGGATCCATTGTTTAACTGTGCAAAGACATGAAAAACCAGCATCTCTGACATTGATGAATTGTAAACACAGTTGTGTAAATCACTGCAGTAAGCACACAGTGGAAGGCTCTGACCTACTTCCTTAGTTAAAGCCAGGTTGTGACTTTTTTTGATTAGACAGAGTAGAATTTCTGTTTCTAAACTAAAAATATATGTAGACATTCTTTGACAATACTTTAGGATTATAGTGTTAGTGAGTCCAGTCAACTGTGCTGGTTCTTTCCTCTGTCCTCCAAAGGCAGAGCAGGTAGTTCCCAACAGAAGCACGGTAGTCGCTTTTCCATTGGGGTTATGTGTAAAACTTTATCGATATTTACTAAATGGCGGACACACAGAAGTGCGTAATGTCAGTTTTTCCATTAAATCACAAATGCGATGATTTGTTTATTTATTATCACAAGATGGAACAAGAAGTCATTCCATAAATGTGGCGACGAATGTAAATATGGTGTTGATTTACAGATACAGTCATTCTTCTTCTTCTTCTTCTTCTTCTTATTATTATTATTATTATTATTATCCCTCTATTCTATACTAAATGAAAAAATTATTCCGTTTACTGGTGTGTCCTCACATACCACACCATGTTTATTTAAAACTCTTCTTCTTTGCTTGTTTTAACGTCTGGCCATGACTTTTTTTTTTTTTATTCATATAACTGTATTTGCATTTCCATTGCAGTTTTGCGTATTATACCAATTTTGCAACGCCCAAAAAAAACACCTTCTGCCAGCGCAAAAACTTTTAATCCAAAAACGAGAGTGTTGGCAAAATTGAGGTTTTTTTGTCATTAGGTAAATTTTTAATGCACAAGTTATAGTTGCGATATTTTACTGTCAATGGAAGAGCAACTAGAGAGGATCCTTACCCTGGATTTAAACACTATTTCGTCAGGGTTAGGAAAATATTTTGGTTTGGTTTAAGACTAGATACAGGGTTCTCCCCAGCGGTGTGCCAAGGTATTGCTAGCTCAGCGCCGCTCTTTTCAATCTTTTCTATTTTCCCCTGATAATTTTGCAAAGATCTACCAAAATCCAGTGGGTTTACAGGGACGCACTCCATTTTCCAGCGCCATGTTGGTTTTCTTTTGAAATCTCGTGGAGTTGCATCTATCGCGAGGTTATAGATCTATCGCGAGGTCATAGCACGAGACACCCCCCCCCCCCGCCGACAAGATAACACCAGCAGGTCAACACCAGCACCAGACCACCCACATCTTTTCATTACCTTTGCCTTTCATTTTACACCACACTCATTACACTGACTCACCTTAACCCTCACCCCATTACTGATGCCACAGATACCACATCCAATACAGTTTATATTGTTTTGCATATTTCTCTTTATTTCATTGTAAATAATTCACCTTATTCTTTGATACATACTTTGTTGTCTGCATCCTTTGTCATGCCTAGAGCTGGGTTCAGAGGTGGGAAGTAACAAAGTAGAAGTACTTCGTTACTGTACTTAAGTTGATTTTTTTAGGTATCTGTACTTTACTTGAGTAATTATTTTATGGCAACTTTTTACTTTTACTCCCTACATTTTTGTATAAATATCTGTACTTTATACTAGTTTCATTCTCAGAATAGGCTCATTCCTTTTTCAAACTAAAAGGATGTGTGACAGTACATAAAATACTTCACTTCAGAGGGAAAACCAGTGTGGTGGAGAGAAGGAGTACAGGCTGTTCCCATATCTGCAAAGCTGAGTACTGGAGAACCCAACCCCTGATTAAACCCATTGTCTACACAGTAACTCACTTTTAAGGGCTTTATTTTTTGGTTAAAATGCACACCATCAAGAAATCTCTCACATATGCTGCTCAAAGTCATCTTTAACCAGATATAAAAAGAAGTGAAGTTCACTTCAAAATAAAACAACTACGGTGAAATTAGATGATCATCATCATTAAATGTTCTGAAAATTATTTTCATCCATAAATCTTTTTTTTCCCCACTTCCTTACCTGCTACCCACCTGTATTTTGTTTAATTTTACCGGTGCCCGTATGAAAATTCTTACATGATTATATGATTCTCGATATGACTTTGTCAGGTTAAATAAGTATTGTATCATTCATGGCAAAAAATGCTGTTTTTACTTTTTTACTTTTGTACTTTATTACAGATGAGAAGTTGTACTTTTTAACTTTTACTTAAGTAAAGGAGTTGAATCAGGACTTCTACTTTTATGAGAGTATTTTTTACCCAAGTAACTGTACTTCTACTTAAGTACAGAATGGGAGTACTTTTGCCACCTCTGACTGGGTTATGACAGTACTTTTGGCTAAATAAAAAGGATTGGTACATGATCTTTAGTGGAATCTAGTGGTAAAGTTGCAGATTACAAACAACTAAGAACTCCTCACCTCACCCTCCCCAAATGTGGAATCTAGTAACAGGGCTGTCATGTTATGTGTCCACAATTGACAAAACTGAAAAACAGATGAAGAGGAAATCACAATATCACAAAATGAAAACATAATATTGGATGTTTTATTCCATACCTACAGTTAAAGCCAACTAAATCTTCCAAAATCCGAAACAAGTTCTATCCAAGTGAACTGTATATGAACCCTAAACTTTAATGTGGAGCTTATGATGATACTCCCTCAAAGCAGTAAGATAATTTGACAGTATATGTAGAAGCATTAATATAAATTTTATTTTTACTTAAAGAAATGCTGACTTCCTACTCTTCCCAGGTTTTGAGAAGTGCACAATAATAGCAGTTATTCTAATAAATGGGTTGTCATTTTTAAAGCAGGATTTGCATTGACCCTTTCACCTACATTACAGTAAATTAACACAATCTAGTGCTACGGTTCATAAACAAAAGGCCAGATTTGACCCATAGTGCTGTCACAGTTAGATCATTCCCAGCATTTTCTAAAACTTTCTATTGTTTCCCAGCAGCCAGTTTTAATCATGAAATTGAGTCCACAAACAATGGCTGGTTACCTGCCAGAGTTACCAGTAAGTAGATCGTATTAAGCAACATTTGGCAGAAGAGTGACTGGATGGACAGATGGTGGCTGACCGCAAGTGACTTCAAAACCAGGAAACAGACCACATTTGGCCACAAGATTTCACACACAAACCTGAGCTGAGATTGAAGAAAATGTATTCATTTCGAGGCGATATCTTATTTGGACAAAAAACGAAATAACAGTTGACAGAAGGTGTGAATAATATGAATAAATGTATGAGATACCTGTTTGTTTTAGAGCAAAAGCCATTTTTCTTTGATGCCGCTTAACCATGAGGTACTATGAAGGACACATTTAACTAAATCTGACCTACCTGACTAGTCAGTCAGTCTGTTCAGCCCACTCTCTATAAACTCATGCTCATATGTAACTATATCTATGTATATGTGCTAATTTGCATCAATTAAATTTTTTTTTTTATATATAATGACATTTAAATGAGTATTTTCTCACACATTATCTTCTGTTTGGTAAAATCTCTGCTGATGACAAAAAGATACAATTTTAATATTTTATTTTTATATTTTGACCACCCACAGTAGCCACGTTTACATGGACACAAATAATCAGAATAAAAAACCAATCAGAAATAAAAATGCTTCTTGTAAACACGTCAATTGGAAGATTCTGATCCGATCGAGTATGTTCGGAAAGAAAAATCATTCCGAAAGAGAGGGGTGGTTTATGCTGATCATTACTCCGATCGGCGTCCATGTACACACCCGTTCGGATCCTGTCTTGGATTATCTCCACTGCGCATATGTACTATGTCTGTATGACGCGTTTCCGCCTTTGCAATGATGCATGTTCCTAATTTAAAATTTGAAATCAAATTAAAATGCGCCAGAAGGTAGGAAAATACAAAGTGAAGGACGCAACAAATTAAAGCTCTCGCATCGCACAGACACGCGGCATTTGTTTACATTGGAGGCAGAAATACAGCTTCTTCTACTATTTCTGGAAAATTGGACCAATCCGGGCATGCCCAAACTTTTTTCCCCGATTAAACGCTGTGTGCATGTATACGCACGACATGATTGGATCGTGTTATTTTGTGTCCATGTGAACAGTTGATTAAGATATTCCGATCATCCAAGATTTTGATCGGATTAAGAAAATGTGTCCATGTAAACGTGGCTACTGTTTATTGTAGGTTAGAGAAATATTGTGGTTTTGTCATCTTGATGTTTTCAATATGAAATCGAAACTAGAATCTTTTCCACGAGTACTTCTGATGTAAATCTATAACCTCTTCACTCAGGATATGGACTGTACTCTCAAGTAAATCCACGCAGCAAAATCAGTAGTGTTGAATTGACAGATGTTGTTTTGGGTGGTGCTGTAGCACTCCTGCAGTGTTAAAGAGCTCTTTGGATGGAAATGGGGGCCATGGCATAAAAGACGCCAGGTTGAAGAAACAAAATTTATGCACAGTAGCTAAAATCATCTGCATGTTTTATCACCGTAACACAGGTGTTTTGTCTCATTATGTTCATGCTGCCTGTTTTTTTTTTTTAATCCACCTTTTTTCTGTTAGATTGGTGACAGTGTAATGTTACCTATCTAACAGAATGAGCAGAGAAGGTTGAAGGGTTGATGATGGGCCTCATGATGCCCTGATATATATAGGCTGATGCTTTTAGTGCTGTGGAAAAGAACAGCAGCTGGAGAAAGATAGTTCAAATAACTAAAGACTGTCTCTTTGAGCAAGTTAGTGGAGGTCCCTCCTGGGGAAGAGGTAACTTATTTCGATGATTAACATTTACTGCTGCACTGAAGTGTGGACAAGAAAGTACTCTGCAAAAACTGTGATTTTCGGGCTCCAGAGCTGATGACACAGGCCCCGCCTCTGTCTTGGTGTCTTCTCCAACACATCCACTCAGGACATAGACTTATTGGAAGGTCAGACTCCTGAAGCAAGTGCCAATAAAATATGTCACACAAACTCTTGTTTAACCAGGTTAAAGTTAACTAAACTTTAAGACTCTAGAATCACTATGAAAATACTATAATGATTTGCAGTGGAAATGAAAATAGCCCATGATACAGTGCTTTAAGTACATTCGAATGGTATTAAAGCGTTAAAATACTGACGACTACAGTTTTGATTTGAGCTCTTCAGCAGTGGTTCCCATAAAAACACAAGGTGAACACTTTTAAATTTAAAGTGAACTTCCATCCTAATAAAAAAAAAATAAAAATTAAGAAAGGTATAAAATTTGCCATCAATATGTGATGGAAAAAACTTGAATGAACTCACAGTTTCTAAATAAAATGTCATTAAAGGGGAACTAGGCAACATTTTTACCTTAAACAGTTTCAGAGTAATTGTGATGGTTAAATGGCTTGTTGGAGGAGAATGGAAGCCCTCCGCCTGCCCACTAGTGTCTCTAGGCCTGAATATGCCACTTGCAACTGCTCAATGCTATCCCTGCAGACTAGATCTCATTTCAGTGGTCCAAGATCTCTTTTCTTGTGAGAAACGTCATGGTTTGTCACTGTGACCCGTCTGCCTGGATTGCCAGGGGGGACGTGTGGACAGGAACCCCCTGGCCATCCAGGCGGACAGGTCACATTTACATGCCAGTTGTGGTTACAGGGACCAGCGGTGTGAGGCTCCATCTGCAGCCACTAGCACTGAGCTGCTAACATTAGCCGCAGAGCTTAAAAGCAGTTCCAGTCACCCGACCTCCTCCATGAAGAGAAAACAAATGTCCGAAATGTCAATGTCCGGCTAAAGTTTCCCATTCAACTCTGCTCCAGTAGAAGTATTCGATCACTATTCTTTGCCTTCTAATCTCTAGCTTCATTGAAAGGGGGAGGGTTAACGGTGGGTTTTATGACAGTGAATATGTACTCCTAAACAGTTGGGAGTGCTCCGCCAACAATAGGCGTGTTTCCACTATTGGAACTTCTGGGCTGTTTTACATGATATGGGCGTGTCTCCACTGACTGGGCCGTTCTGACTGGGCCGTTTTCAGGAACCAACAGAGGACCTGCTCAAGGGTAGGTACTCGAGAACAGCCCGGTAGAGTCGCTGGGCGGTACTAGTGGCTAACTCGTGCAGATTGGTTGTCGGAAAAGACATCAGCAGACCACGACAAACAACCTCCATATTTAAAAGAGTAGTAGCTGGAGGAATTTCACAACACGACGAAGCAGAAGACGACTACTCTTACCTGACGAAAGATGATAAGAAGCAAACATCCCCACTTCGTCCATGTCCAGTCTTGTTGTGAATTCCTCCTCTGCCGCTGCTTTGTGTTGCTGCTTTCTGTTAGTGACGTTACTACAGAAATGACGTCGTCGTGAGGTTCTTACAAGGCCATTACTGTAATGGAGACACGATGCCTGAGAGGACCAGGCCAACTCATTGCCCGGTCAAAAGTACCATCCCCACAAAAAGTCGCGGGACCAGTGTAGTGGAAACACGCCTAAAAATGCTACAAAAACAGTGAAGAAGAACCAAAACGGTAAAATGTTGCCTAGTTCCACTTTAATGTATGTTTCTACAAAGCATGCTACACAGATATAATCTTTACATTTTCTATAAAAAAGTATATTTCACATAAAAATTTTTAGATATGTAAATATAAACATAATTTATTTTTATTGATCATGGTGTTTGCGGTGTTTTGAGGCAACATAACAGCATCACATCCAACGTCTACATCCTCTATCTTCTAATGGCTAATCAGTCATAGCATAAAGTGTGTATAAATGCCTGAATGTGAGTTTAGCACAGTTACAAAAGTTCTCATAGCAACCCTTTTGCTAGGGTGACATCTAAAGGTGAGAGGGGTGTTATGGGGGGGGTCATCTGATCATAGAAACTACCGACCAATAAAGTATCAGCGCTAGAATATCTGAGTAAAATGTAACGCAAGATTGAACATCAGGCATTAGATATCGCATTAGTAAGTAAATCTTCAAGTCTGTATTCATCTTAATTTCCCAATATTATGCAGATTTATTCAAATCGGACCCAAAAGCACATTACTTTCAAGTATAAAATTGATGTATTAAGCCAAGTATCCAGTGCCCATACAAATCATTTTTCCCTTCTCCATTTGCTCATGAAGAGCAGCTCAACTTGTATAACTTTGACACAGGAGAATCAAAGTTTATGCACAGCCAGTCTTTCCTTATAAGGCTGACATTAGTTCCAGAAATGTATTATAATTAGAGGAACACTAAACACATTCCATTAGTCCACTTATGCAATCGACAGACATATTTGTCTCACTGTAGCCTAATCAAAATAAATGTATCATGTGGTGGATCTGTGCTTTACATACAGTTTTATTTTCCAACAGTGGTTATAAGACTGTTAAAACATTCATCAAATGCCTTGACCTGCCATTTACAACAGTTTAAGATTTAAAATGTTCAAAGAAAGACTAAATCATGAGTGCTATAAAATAAACAGAGCCCTGGGCTTAATGAGATTTGAGAATTGACTGAAACACAAGAGAATTGACTGCACCGCTGAGCGAAAATTATATATATTCCTCTTCTTGTACACTAATATGAATTGGTTTGTCTGATATTCTGAGATTAAAATATGAAAAGCAAAGGGTCTCTCGACTTGGTCGTTAGATTAATTTTGCCCAAATTTTATGCTTGTTCAACTCCATCAATTTACTTTGCACTGAGCTCAAATAAAAATGCAAATATTTTCCATAAAAAAATAAATGTGGCTGGTTTTTTGTCGTTTATTTTTTCCCTCTGACAATTATTTGTTGTTTGTCGGGCGCTGACTGCAGTGTTAATTTTTTTAAACTAATTCAGCTTTGAGGCAGGTGTTGAAAACTATATGAAAGTTAAATTAACTCTGATGGCAAAGACTGATACAAGCTCTCCTGAAGTGTTCATTTTAACATCTCAGAGTGGAATTAAAACTGATTATTTCCATTTAGGGACTGATACTGTTCCAGTGCTAGTTATAAAGATCATCCTTCATGGCATGTTTTAATTTGCTGCAGTATCCCTTTACTGTAATATTCATAATTCACGTGGAAGTATGGGTAAATGTCAATAATCCAATTTAATCCCATAAGTGTTGAATAATTTTTTAAACTTCTAATTATAAATCCCACACAGTCAGCTGCTGCTCAATACTTAGAAAAGTAATTTTTCTTCCACAGTTAAGAGAGGCAGATGAATGTTGAAAAAATGACAAGAAGGCAAAAAGAAAAACATTGAAACATTAAACAGAAAGGAAAGAGGAATTCAGATAATTACCACGGACTGTAAATAAATAGTGAAAGAACCATCTGTGGAGTCACCCACTGGTTTGAGAGCGGTTTGGAAGCTTTCAGATGTGCTGCATGGACATAAGTCGGTAGGATAGGAGAACAGCAAGGGATGAAAGTGGATGTTACTGAAAACACCAACCACATCAATCAACAACCAATGAATGAATGAATGCCAATATACATAATTTCAGCTACTTAATTACCTCCGCCAAGGAGGTTATGTTTTACTGTGCGTTTGTTTGTTACCATCCGACTTTGTTTGTTAGCAACATA
>JAQQZY010000007.1:24393106-24409952 GCA_030068375.1 Ostorhinchus rueppellii | reverse complement strand
ATAGGCTCCATGCGACCCCCGTGACCCTAATGAGGATTAAGCGGGTATAGAAGATGAATGAATGAATGAATGAATGTCAAGGTAGTTGAACACATTAATGTGCAGTATCCTTGTGAATGTGTAGAGTCCCATGTTTTACTCTACAAATACTTATCTGGATGTGTATTTTAACTTATTTTTCTTACTTGAATTTTTTTTTTTGTGCTCATGGGTTTCTTGTCAGGTCACAATTTGAGGAAGGAGGAAGCTTGTAAATACAGTGAAGGCATGAAGGCAGATAAAACAGTGTATTCCTGTACAAAAGCACACAGAAACGTCAATTTGAACATATGTCCACTCCCTGATCTGCACAAAACTGGCCTTGTGTGCAATGAATTCAACACATACAAAACACACACACACACACAGCCTATACAAACCACACTCTACAACTATCCGCAGGAGCAGCAAAAAAGATATGTCACTTTTGCCCTTAATATGAGATGGCAATCAAACATTTTCTGCTCCACTAAAGCAAATATCCTATAAAACTGACTAAATGCTTGACAAAGCTAGGATATGAATGTAAATCGGATCTCCAATCAAAATGTGTTGCTTTCTAGGACAAAAACCTATCTAGAAAAGACAGATAAAAGTAATACTGTCATCAGCCAGAGAAAAATTGTCTGATAAATGCATAAATGCTGTAGTTATTTTCATCAATATTTGTTTGTAATAATTATTTTGTTATAGCTTGGTGTTGAGTGCATGCATGTGTGAACACACACTTTGAAATGCAAACACACAAATGTCAACATTTTTCAAACTGAACTAGAAACTAAATTGTGGTTAATTTGCTTTGGCCGTATTTTTATTTATGAATTGACATTTGAAAATAAATTACATTTAACAACATATAACCTGGAATCCCAAATTAAATCCCAGTACTAGATAAAACTAGATAAAACCTTGTGCATACAAAATTCATATCCGTATGAAGAATTACCCCCTTTACCAGTGGAAGTAAAAGTTATTTTGTTTGCAGTGATAAATTAGTGCAGGTGATGTTGCAGCTGGCTGACATGGAGCTAATTTTTTTCTTTATACCATTGTGGGGTTTTTTTTTAATCTAAAACAAGCTGGTCATCAAACTTGATCAAAATGCCAAACTCCAAAGTGACAAGCTGTCAGGAAGTGTTGAAAATATGATGTAAATTGCACAACATTTCCTTTGAGTGCCTCAAAGATATCCATGAAAACAGAAGGTAAATGCTTCATCTGATCAAAGTTGCCTCCTCTCTTATAATTTAATCTCTTTGTTGTCTTTATTGTGATTTTCAGTCCTATAAAGGGTAGTGATTGCTGTGCTCCGATTAGAAAAAGTAAAGTAAACATACACATAGACTTAAAAATAATCAAATTCTAAGGGGGTGATTCTTTATAATTGCTAATATTTTATTTTTAAATGATGCATTACAGCAGATATTGTTAAAGCTATTTTTATTCCTTACATCGCTGTGGTCTTAAATGTAATCTAACAAGCTGGTCATAAGATTTGTATCATAAGCCTAAACTCCAAAGTAACTCCTGTACAATACTTCAACTATAGCCTCCTTTTTGTGTCTAAAATGTACATGAAAACAGCATGCCACTACTTTTTTGCCTGGTTTTCAGTTCTCAACAGCTTCAAATGCAATAACTGTTGCATCAATTAGAAAAATGTGAGGTCAACAAACTAAATGACACATAAAACTGACTGAACACAACCAGAACGTGAGGACTAATGGAGACATAGTCCAGCAACATGTGCTAGAAATCATCTTCAGTATTTTGAATATTCTTCCAGTGAGAAAACAACACTTCGCAACCCTTGCTGCACAACCTGCATTAACAGTTGTGTAATTATTTTAATTAGTCATGCCGATAAAGCAAATTTAAGTTGGAGACGCAGAAAATGAAGGTAAAGAAATGAGAAAGAGCTAGAGAAAGGGGATCAGAGGAGGACGAAGAAAAAGGAATTATAATTGAAGCTTTGGTAATAGTGTTTATGCAACATTTGTCCTCACAAAGCGTGCTGAATTGTTAGAATTTAATTGAAAAGGAGACAGAGCCGAGTAGGGACAAACATGAAAGTGAGTGGCTGAAGGAAACACTCATACTGGGAAGATTTTAATATAAGAATCTGTATCTGATTCATCTAGATGTGGGCTTGTTCCTGCCATGCCAATAAGGCATAGAGGGAGAGAGAGAGAGAGAGAGAGAGAGAGAGAGAGGGAGGCAGAGACGGAGCTGAACGGGCTTTCATCAGTCACATCTCGCTGTGGGAGGGGGACTGAAGCGGCTGCCTCGGAGCTCCGGTAACACAGACGGTAGACGGCACCCAGTCTCCGCGCACTGCACACCCAGCCTCCACCTGACCCACGGTGGGAAACCCGGTTCACGCACAGAGGAAGTTTGTCCTCATTATTTTCATTACTAGTGTTTTTATTTGGCAGTAATTTGAGGCATCAGATAAAGTCAGAATATGCATGTTACTGATTCACATGTAAGCAGATGGCGGTGAGTTGAAGAAGCATTAAAACACACCTGAGTGTGTCGGGACGGGCCACCGTGTTTCTAACACTTATTTCATAATAACCAACGGGTGCGACAACTTCTTTTTTTCCCGCTGGCGGAGCTTCTATTTTGGTCCTTAATTTTTTTTTTTTTTTTTGTCAAACATCATCCGACCCCATCCTCCTCCTCCTCCTCCTCCAACCGTCTTCACTTGGTAAAACAACAGCCACAGACTCTACAGCCTGCCTTCCTGCCTGCGCTCAAAAGGAATCAAAAATAACAATTTAGTCAACATCAGCACAGGACTCACACAAGGATGCTACTCCAGCAAAGACACTACTAGACGGTCCAAACAACCGCTGCCAATATGTTTACGCGAGGTAAGGCTGATAAATCCACTTGTTTTTATGCTGTGGTGATGGTGATGTGTGGTCGGGCGGTTTATTTTACGCTCTATGTGCGCGTGAGTCCAGTTCTTTGAGTGCGTTTTATTGTCAAATGTACGGTTGAATTGTCTTGTGGAGTTCACCAGGGGTTGACTGAGCAACTTACCCAGTTGTCCTTTACCCCATGCTGACGACAGGGACTTAAAAAATGAAATATTTATCCACTTCATGTAAAATTATCCTTAAAATAGCGAACTGCTGCCGCACTGCAGTTTGTGCGAGGACGCCTGGTGTTGTTACTGCGTGAGTGCACGAGTGGGAAACAGAAAAAAAGGGGTGCGTAAAAAGAAGAAATTATCAGGGTAAAGTTTACTATTCTAGCTTTTATCTCTAAAGTTTCACACAATTTGGTACTTTCTAGGCGCGCGCCTCTCGGTTGGAAGCGCGCGCCCTTGATTGCACGCGCGTGTGTTAAATTAGCGTGACAGTCCACGGCACCGATTCTACCCACAGTAGGATATTTTTACTTTTGTCTGCACCAGGGGAGAGGGTGGCTAGTCAGTCCCCATAGGTTCGCGTAGCCCGAGAGGATATTTAAAAAAAAAAAAAAAAAAAAGGGAGAGAAGGGCATGATAACGCGCCCAACACCTGCCGTCCACTGTCACGCTGCTCCTTAATGGTGGGAAGACGTATGAAGTTTTTGACACACTGACCTTGCCCATGTTGTGTGTGTTGACAGAGAAAGTCCTACGTGTCCGTGAACGCACACAGAGGCGCACGTGTTAATTACATCCACAAATCAGTGCGCACACACAAACTCACGCGCCACATACAGAGACACATTTTAAAGAGGAGTACTGGAGGAGTGGTGACTCATAAACCAATACCACCCCCCATTTAAAAAAAAAAAATAATAATAAGGTGGGGTGTCAGTGAAAGGCACATTGTCAGGATTCTATTTTGTTATGAGAGCAGCACATGGCCGACTAGAACATAATAGAACATGCCTTAATAGAGACACTGGAAGTCTGTCATTTGTCATTTCAGTGCAGCCCAGCAGAGGACAGAAACACACACGTAGCTCTCTGTACATCCATGGACATCATTATCTATTAGCTCACTTGGTTGGCCTGAGTAAGGGCACAAGCTGGGCGATCCACTCATTAAGGGTGGGACCTAATGGGCTTGACAGAAGGCTGATTAGTGCTGTCATTGTGTGTGTGCTCTTCTATGTATGTGTATGACAGCGCAAAACTGAGGCAGAGAGTTGGTTGGCTAGAGGGAGACTAGCTTTAATTTTAATGCTGTAGCCTAATTTCAGATGAATAGCACCCACATGAAAACACACACACAAACACACACACACAGCGGTGATGGTGATGATGCATTGCTTTGTATCTCCTCCTACAAATATGTGGCTGTCAGTGACAATAATACAGTTCTGAGTAATTGTGCAGTCTGCCTTAGATACAGTTATCTATGTCTGTCACCTTTACCCACAGTAGCTCGCTATGGTGGGATAAAAAAAAAAAGAAAAAGAGATGGAGTGAAGAGAAGGAGGATAAGTGTTTTTGTGTAATGAAAACTCCCTCTCTTTCTTTCTTTCTTTGTCTCTCTCTTTTGCTATCTCTCTGCTTGGCCAGTTTCTGCTGCCAGCCTCAGTCTGAGAGGAGAGAGGCCTGGCAGGCTGATTGGCTACTAGCTGGCTGGTTTGGGTAGCTGCCGAAGCTTTGTTTCCCAGCTTGTTTGAAGCTGGATTTGTTTCCCTTACTTGACTTTGCCTCTGTCTCCAACTTTTTTAGTTGTCGTTGTGTTTATCTGCAGTCGAATGTCTGAACGAAACAACAAACCTTGGCTATTCTATTAATAGTCACTAAAAACACTGCTCTTCACAGTTACACTCTGTCGCGGAACTAATGCAGGCAGTTTTCCATTTGGAGTTTTACTCATATATTTTTCACATATTCCACTTTAAACAAACGTATGTGTAATTATTAATTCACACTGTCGAGAGCGTGCATAGTGTTTGCGTTCCTAGTCATAAAAGCGCACACACCGATTCTCTCAAAAGCACTGGTAAGTCCATTATTTCACGCAAAAAGCCCTGTCATTCAAGGAACAGATTTGACTAAACAGCAGGGACAAAGTATTTATGATTGCCAAAATAAATTAACTGCAGCTATGTTAATATTGTTGATTTTGCCTTTTTTTTATTATTAATTTTTGTTGAAGAGAAAAGTCATGAATACATTCATACAAAGCCCAAGGTGATATCAAATAGCTAACTTTATTTCAGAATAGCTGTTTAAAAGCCAAAGATATTCAATGAACCATCACAGACCAGTAATAAAACAACCAAAGACTCACATTGTGTTTATTCTGTCAAATGGAGGCACAAGATAGAAAAGTGTCTTGCTCTGTGGATTGTAACAGACAACTGTTAAGGGTTGATTAAGTTTTCCAAAGGATAGATTTTACTTTACAGAAACAGAGGAATGGCATCACTCCATGACTCTGTGTAGCTCCACCCCTACTCTCTAATTAGGTTGTATGCTCATGTCGTTCTAGTATGCAATACAGTAAAATGGATGGATCCACCACAGTGCACAATACTAGGACAACTCCAGAGAGTATTTGCTTCATGTAATCAGCAAATTGCTTTATTCTGCATCTTCAAATTTTAATGCGCCGTTCTTGACAGATAATGCACACAAATGCAAATTAGACTTAGATGCAGCTTTGGGTCGTGGGCTGAAGTGATAAACACATAACTGTTGGTTGGAATTAATTTTTAGGCCAAAATTATAGGACTATAGAAAAAAAAAAATCACTTGTATTCAATTTATTTGTTGTTGCATCTTAAGGATCTTTCATTAAGGATATCATCAGTTCATGAATTCAAATTAGAAACAGGAAATAATGGCATGAACTACTGTAGTTGAGTGATGCAGATCGGCTGTGGTATATAGGGTCTGTCTTGAAGATGCTTGTGCTTCATATGAAAACATGTTGAAAATCACGTATTTATTTGCATTAAAGGCAGCATTTGTGACCAGATTCTGTTGTTTTTGTGTCAAGAAATTACACAAAACAAGAACACAATAACTCCAAGCTTCTACATGTGCTTGTAAGTGATCTCTTTTCTTGTCCTTACCCCTTGATATGATATTATCATCTCACTTCATCCAGACTGCGATGAGTGAAATTTTATATTACCTTCAGCTATGATAATCTATAACTAACTTCTGCTCAGCACTGAAATTCACTGATCAATATCAATATATGATGGTGAAATTGCAAGTCACTGTTCATTCAGATTATAGCCTCAGCCGAGCTTAAGGCACAATGACTCTCTCTGAGCCCCACATGTGAATAAAGCCCATTCCTGATTAGAAAACTTTCCAGCAATATTATGGAGTCCTTATTCAACCTGAGCTGGAGAAAATGAGAGGTTTGTCCTCATGCAAGTCAACATTTTTACTATTCATGTTCATGCAAGGGTGGGGTACGGATGTTATTTACATTAAAGGAGTGGTGATTAGCCTTTAAAAAAAATAGAATTATGCATTTTCAAACATTTCCCTGTGGTCTACATAAACTGTAAATGCTCTGCTTGGCTCTGAATTCATTAATTCAACTCCATCTTCAACCCTGCTTTTGAGTAATGACACCAGAAAGGTCATTTTGAGCGCTGGCCCTTTAAATGCAAATGTGCCACTTCATGCCCCACCCACTCCAGGTTGTTGACTGTG
This sequence comes from Ostorhinchus rueppellii, assembly GCA_030068375.1. NCBI lineage: Eukaryota > Metazoa > Chordata > Actinopteri > Kurtiformes > Apogonidae > Ostorhinchus > Ostorhinchus rueppellii. The sequence goes on along the minus strand of JAQQZY010000007.1, from coordinate 24,403,279 downwards.
CTGCTCTAGCCTGTTCAGCCACTTGTGTTCAAAAACTGAACATTTTAGGTAATTGGATGAAATGTTTAAACATATTTTCCACATTTTTATTAAAACTGCTGCTGCTGACAAACACGTCGTACTCAGAGAAATGTTCATCACAAGTCTCGACCTTATATGCGCAAGTGTCATGACTTAACTAGTTATAGACGTAACAAATTAAACAGGAATTAAAACAGGTTGTAGAAATCCACTCGATTTTTGCCAAAATGAATATAATGATAACTTGCAGGACCTGGAGGGTTCAAATTCAAACTTTATGAACTATTAGGGTCCAAATACACAAATAAATGAACCAAAGACTCATAAAAGTGAGTTTAGCAAAATATGACCCCTTTAAATAATTTCTAAAATCAACTGTTTTAGGCATTGTACCATCCTTTGTATCTGATGGAACTGTAGCAAATGTCACTTCCCCACTTTGTCTCTCCAAGCTGACAGTTGTGTTGCTACACATGCATTTTGCCTTCAGGCTGTTGTCATATCTACAGTCAAACAATTAGAAGCTGCTGTTGCTCTTTTGTGTTGCCGTGTGTTGACAAGCATCTATGATCGCCTTGGTGGGTGATAATAACATATGGATTAGTGACAAAATGTTTATTCGGGTCATGAAGCACCAAATGGTGGGGTAATTGAGTGCTCAGATTGATCCAAATTTGCTCTTGCAATACCGACATCCTGAGGCACTGGACAGATTTTACAGATTAGGAGACAATATAGATGATGTGATACTATCTGTGGTTTTATTATATTAGTGAACTAAATTATCTTGGGATTGGGACTTGATGACTGGAATGGAATTCATATGAAAATCAATTACATCTCTAATGTAAGTCACAGCGGAGAACAGGGAGGATCGCACCACTGCACGCTCTGCCACACAGCACCAGTGTCCATGCGGTGGCTGTGCATATCAATGACCTTTGCAACTGCTCCTCCTGCCTGATCTCAAGGTCACTCACACAGTCCTTTCTTCTGCTGGATCCTGTGCTCAGTGCAGTCTGCCTGCTGAAGCTTATTTTATCATTAAGTTCCACAACAATTCTCTGGAACGTGTGCAGCATTCAAAATCGATAAGGCGTGTTTAAATGCCTTAAAATAATTACAACAAATTATGTTTTACAGCTCCGAGCCCCAAAACTGGTGAAACACAAAGAAAAACCCCCACTATGAAACACTTAATGAGCGGCAATTGTTTTGATGCTAAATAAACAAGTGCCAAAAATTATGTCGTACAGACCATGAAATGACATTTTATAATGGCCTTAGGTGTGTTTTGTTCCAACTTTCCTGCCAAACAAAACCTTATCACATATTCATCTTTAAGTATGAACACAATGTTTTCACCCAGAAAAAGACACATCACTGCACTATTTTCATATGTACACACCCAAACACTGTGCAAAAAGCACAAGATGAACAATAAGTAAAGGGTTTATGCCTCAATTTCCTCTAATTAGACTCTCACTATGCTACAAAATTGTTGCTGAATTGTTTGTAAATATGGTGCGCTAATTTGCTTATGAAACTCTGTGGTTCACCTTGAGAGCCAGCTTGCACACACAGCAGGAAGGTCCTATGCGAATAGAGTGCCCAATCAAATGAGACATTACTCCCTACGAGGAGCCCTGTGGAGGCCTCTGATTGCAGGTTCACATAGCAACAGCTAGGGCTAGTTGTGTGTGTGCGTGTGTGTGTGTGATAGTGTGTAAGAGACGATGGGGCATAAAGGCAGTATCACTCGGGTCTGAATGCACGAGAAAGTCGTGGGATAAAAGAAATACCACCGTGTGTGTTAACATACCTGGAACACAGTGATGATAGGGATGTTGTGTGTATGTGTGAACCTCATGAATCTTCTGTGTAAATGTCAGATTCATTATACTGTACCCCAGATGCTGATGCAGGCGTCCAGAGACACACACACACACACACACACACACACACACACACACACACACACACACACACACAGGGGGAATTATTTAGAAACAGCCTTCACCTTATGGAGGGAAGGAATATACATGGAGAAAGAGAGGGAGAGAGGGAGCCAACAGAGAATGAAAACAGAACTGAGGGGAAGCTGATTGTCTGTTTTTTGCATGCAGTATGTGGGCCTGGCTCAAAAACTTTAGTATTTTTCTATTTCAGAGCGAGTGAGCTCAGTGTTGGCGAGTGCCGAGGGAGAGACAGTTGGACAAACCAATCACTTGCAGCAGCAGCGGCGGCCTCATTTGCCGGCTGAACCGAATGTGCTGCTATTATTCATTTTAATGTTGGCATGTCTTATTTATTTTATCAGCCATAACCTATAAAAACTTAAAGGAATTGTTGAATATTTTGGGGGAAAACGGCCTATTGCTTTCCTTCTGAGAGTGAGATAAAGTGATTGATTTCATTCTTGTGTCTGTGTGTTAGTTACAGAGCGGGAGCTGAAGATGAAGTCTGGTGTATCACAAAGACTGGAAACAGCAGGCCTGAATCTGTCTAAAAAAAAACAACAAAAAAAAAAAAACACTGAGCAACATACCAAAAGCTGTTTAAACAAAGTGCTCAATTCATCTTCATATCATCCAAAATGTAAAAACTTTGCAACCAACAATGTAATGTTTTTGGACTTTTCCATTGATCGTCATGGAACTGCAGGTGGTCACATCTATCATAATAGATATACGCACTGTTATCCCAGAAAAATAAATGTATATCCATTTATATTATGCTCCATTGTTTATATCAGTGGAGCATTCCACTCTAATATTTGGTCACAGCCTGCTTTGTATTCTTCTACGCAGCACAGATGCAGACAGGATAATTGCATGAAGGCAATACAAACAAACATGGAGGAGAGTGACTGTGAAGAGATAATATAAAATAACAGAAAATGATCAACGTAATAGAGTATTATATGTTTTTCTAAACTACTTCTTAATTGGATTTACAGAACAATTACTTCATTGCCATTTATATACCATAAAATTACATCAACCGTGATAGATTTGGGCTGCGTCACCCATGCCTTCTAGTCAACATGATCTAAATAAAAACATAAACATCTTCAAAACAGCTACTTGTACTACATAAGCCATGATGGAAGATCATTTTGTATTTTCCAAAATGAAGTAACAAACTTTTGACCACAGCTTTTAAGTCGACATGAAAGAAAAATACTTAAAAGACTCAGAAAAAGAACAAGCAGTCTGCATCTGCTGAAGAAGATCATTGGATATGATTTAAAGTACCAGAGCTACTTCTAAAATTACCTTATGCTGACCCCACTTTCTTAAATAGTTTTGAGATTTGTTGACAGGCGTAGTTTTTAGTCGGGCCACAGCCATTCCAGCTGAGCACCTGTACACAGACATAAGAGCCCTATTGATCTTCATGTCTTATGCCTGGATAGAGTCCCATGATTGTTAACTCTTCCTTAAACTGTAAGCTTCAGTTGTCATGCTAAGTACCTGCCCCTCACAGTCCCATATTTCCTCATGGTTGCCGATGCATTAGGTGTCAAAATGTAATAGCCACAGTATAGATGAATGCACATCACACGGCAGCTTTCTGAACACAATCATGAAAAAAAATTCTAATCCTTTATGTCTAACTCCCATGCAGGATATATCTCCTCTCCCTCTTCTCTCGGCTCAAATCTCCTCTCCTCCCATGTCTTCTCCTCTGTAGCTGGTTCGCTCTGTACCTGTTGAATAATTGATAGCTGTTTTGGTTTCCGATAAGGCGTTTGGGGTCCACAGCTCTCAGCAGTATGGGCTTGCTGCTTTCCTTGCAGCAGATCACACAGCTCAGTCCATCCTTTCACTCCCTCTCTCTCCCCCTTCTTCACGTTAACTCTCCAGCTTTAATTTTTTTTTTTTTTTTTTTATCTTATCCTCTACTCTTTCACATCCTAGTTATCTTGATACATGCACACTCATATTGTCTGTCAGACTGTCTGCATATATGTACAGTGTTGGAGCCAACAGCTTCTATTCCTGGTTTTATTCTAGATAAGCTGCAGATATCCATCTTCTTCTGATGAACAACCTTGCAAACGTAAATACATTTGATATGCTGAATATTACCATGGAAACGGAACTTGCGGACACAGAAAAATAAGTAAATGGGATAAGGTATTTAACATGTGTCCATACTGCCGCAGCCCAGCTTTCACATGCAGATGTTGTCTTGGTGTTTACAGTAGGTAAACATCGATTTAACTGAACACACTAACATCGCACACACATTCCCAAGTTGCAGGGCTTAAAACATCCTAAACCATACGCAAAAGAAAATCATACTGTAATTATTTTGACAGATGCTGCAGATGTCATGAGTCATTATGTCAGTGGGAAAAGTGAATTTCATTTCACTTTCACTGTAAAAAAAAAAAAAAACCCATCCTTTTCTGGGATATAGTCCAAACAGATGTGTTTTCCAAATAGATTTCTTTTTATTTTGGTATTTTTTATGTTTATCAAAAATTGCATCTCCTCCAACTCTGAATACAGCACTTGACCGTGCTGTCATTTTGTTATTACTTAGTCTACTTGTCAAGGCCTCATAATATACTCTTTGCAATCACAGAAAAAAAAAAAAAAATTAGACCATCAAAAGTCATCAAAAGCAATGTTATGCAATCAAATACTATCTCCTGTGTGTATCATGTGACTAAAACAGACAGAAAAGAAAACATGGAGTAACTAAAATAACCGTTTTTATCAGTACAATGCCATGGATATTGATGTAAGAACTGAAGTGATTTTGGTTTTTAATCAAGAAAACATAGAAAATGGATAGATATCAACTCTGAAATTAAACCACCATGAGCTATTTTTGTTGTTATCATATTTGTCCAAACACATGTACCTTTAGTTGTACCAGGCAGAAACTGAAGAAAACAAGAGGTGGTCAAATGATCTTTTTCTGCAACTGTCTATCTAATAGTTTGTGGTGTCTTCTGTCCTTTTCCAGATGTTTTTATTCTGTTTGTTTGTGGGATAGTGCAGTCCACTCACATTATACGACCTAAAGAGAAGCACACTTATCTACATTTCCAGGATCCATATCAGCATCATTCACTCCTTTATTTCTTTAATTTTTCTTTTTAAAAAATCATCATTAAACCAGTTACAAACAAAATCTTCCAGCAACAAAGATCAGAACAAGAATGATACATAAATGATATTGTAATAGTGTACATCTGCTTATCTACAGCAAAGATAACAATTCAACAGAGGATCTAAACTGCCATTTTTGTCCTCCTCTATGATTTGTTTGATTTCTAAAGATAGACTAGTTTTCAATAGGTCCTAAACCCTCCCTCCTGATCTTTTTTTGTTCAAATAAGAGTTGTACAGCTTTCAATACAGTTTAACTTACTACGCTTTCCATGCACGCCTTTAAAAGTCATTAAGATTAATGATAATAATTACTGTGACACAGCGAAAATGTGATATTTCCTGAGACATTTATCATACTGTGAAAATATCATACTATTGTAAGTCTAGTATTAAAAGAACGAGCGTCCCACGCATAAAGTAAAGGCTGTAAAGAAAGGTTTTTAGTTTTGTGTCAATAAATTGACTGACTGCATGGAGCCTTGACCTCCACCCTGTTCTGCCCCTTTGGGATTGGTTGGAACACTGAGTGACCGTCAGGTCTCAGAACCCAACATCAGCGACTGACCTCAGTAATGTTCTGCCTGAATAGGAGCAAATCTTGCTTTTTTCATGAGGAGCAGAGGCTGTTTTAGCTGCAGATTAAAGCTGTCAGTATCAGGTATCTAATTGCATACACTTCTGACCATGTATACCAGCCACATCACACATTGCTGTTGAGTGAAGACAAGTAGTTATTTTTTATTTATTTATTTTTTTTACTGTTTTTGTTTTGAAATAATACATAATTTAGCGGTTATATTTTTGACTGATGAACCTGCTTTTTAGACTGCAGATATATTCCCCCTTCATTACGCTTTATTATGCTCATTATGCTTTAAAAATACTCATATTAAAGACCTGATCCCCTGTGCTCATTTAAAGTTAACAAATGCAGCAAACTGACAGTCAATCTTATATTATCCGTCAGTGTTTGTTAACTGTGATTCATTTGCTTCATCGTTAAAGTGATTTTTTTTATATATTATTTATGTTGTTTAGTCTACTGCCTGTAAGAAATCTCAGATGGGGTGCTGGAGCATCCCAAAATGTATCGGTGTATTAATATGCATGTACAGAAACTGCCTTACAGCCTCTTTTCTTTTATTTGTTCCTGTGGCTTCTGAAGTTCTCTGCTTTTCTCTCTTTCCCTCGCTCTCTCTCTCTCTGTGTGTGTGTGTGTTGGCTGTGTGTGTGCAGTAAAGTGTTTAGAGTCTGTATTGGCTGTTACTCAGCATGTGGGGAATTGAAGGAGATGGGTTAAAGAGGGAGAAGAGTTCATCAAACCCAGGACAACAAGTCAATTCCCCCTGATTTACTACATCAATCCCCATCTGTCCCACAGCGCTCACTGACACTCCAACACATGTGTGGCTCTGTACATACATAATCACAGAAACAGAGACACATGCAGACTTACTTAAGCTCTCTTTTACCCCCCCCCCCGTACTGCGGTATAGACAGACAGGAGCGGCAGCAGTAGCAGGTCTTACATAACTACATCACTGCATTAACGAGCCCATCTGCCTCTGACTGGTGCTTACACTTAGAGTTACTGCTTTTTAAAGACGATACACTCTTAATTACAAGTGGACAAAATATTTGGACACCTACACCATCTTTATGTGATTACAAATGCCACGCAACAAAGGTCACCCAGATAATTTTACACAGAAATTCTTTGTTTTGACTACTTCTAGACCAATTAATCCCATGGCTAAATAAATGCTTTTTAGAAATTTTCTGCAACTGCTCATTTTATCCCAGCGTTGGTTGGTTGTTTGATTGATTATTTCCCAAGGTGCACTAATACGTATGCAAAACAAGGTACCCAAATGCTATTTTTCACTCAGAACTTTTTTTCTTTGACTGAAGTTAGTGTTATTGCTGATGTGCTTGACAAGTGTTTATTTATTCATTTCATCTTTTTTTTTTTTGTCTTGATAATTTTTTCCCCCCTTAAATTTACAAAGTGTTTTGTGTATCTGCTCTGCCATTGGTTCTTTATATTTATCAAATGTTTTGGTTCTTTCCTTTTGCTTGAAACAAAACAAAAACAAATAAAGTTCAGTGGCAGCTGGAGCTAAAAAAGAGAAGAAGTGAATAAGAACACATGAAGACTTCCTCACAGTCTAACCACTCCAACCCAGACCAGCTACTTTAATTCGGTCCAGCGTTACCTCTGTAGCTGAATAGCCGAGTGGCGTTGCTGTTTGGTCCTGTTTTCCAATCAAACTACAGTTTCAGAGTAAAATACAGAGGCAGAGGAGACTAAACACAGACATAACAAGCTGAACAAGACTAAATTAGTTACCTGTGACATTTGAAGCAGGTAAATTGTCTGCTTTATGCTCACTCTTGAGTCTTGAAAGCGTCTGTATCTCACTCAAGGCTACTCGGCAACTTAGTGAAAATTACCCAGTCGCATAAGGACAAGGAAAAAAAACAAAACTCTGATTGGCTGCAGGTGATTCTATTCCTCCAATGAGAGAATGACCTTATGCCATCTGTTCAACAAACTTTTTCAGAAGCACATACACTCTTGTTCTGCCCATACCGAACAGCCAGGAAGTGAACATTCACACAGAAGTTAAACGAATACAGCTAAAAATGACTTTAGTAAATGGTGTGATGAAATACAAGATGAGTAATGCAATGATTCCAATTTTCAGGTGAAATTTTTGCTAAAATGAATATGTTTTCAAAACTTTTTAACCACTTAATAACCACTGCTCAAGTTAATTACCTTCATCATTATTATTATTATTATTATTATTATTATTATTATTATTATTATTATTATTATTTATCCAGTTAAGACTTTGCATTGTCAGGAAAAAGAAAAGCCTATGTTCTAAGTTTTACAAGTTCAAAGAAATTAATTAGAAGAAGCTAATGAGCCTCAGCAGTGGCTAATAAGGTTTCATGCTACAGTGCTGATAGGAAAGCAGGTAGAAAAAATTAGTTTAAAGTGAATCACCAGTTTTCCCCAGTATTGTCAGCACACTGCTGAAGTTGCTTTAAAATCTGAACTGACTTCCTTATAATCTCTGTTAAGCAAGATCTCTCCAGAAAACAACAACAACACGCTTCAGCCCCTTACAGCTGATGTAGTACAGTGTGTTACTCTATTAAACACTAAATTTTAAACCATACAGTTTTGTGTATTCATTTCCATATGCAGAGGTTTGGAACATTCACTTAAGATTTGGGATATATTATAATGGAATCTACTGTTGTATACTTTAGCTCAGAAAAACCCAGGAAGGATGGTGAGGCTTCCAGCTGGAGTCCTGTACGTAGAATTCAGTTTATTACAATGGTCTACAATTTTTTAGAAATGATTTTCTTTGGTGATTAAATGTGCTAAATGTTAAGTATTTTAATAAATTCAACTGGGAAACAAATGACAAAAGTGCTAGTTTGCTGATGTTTTCAAGGTATATGATACAGTGTTAGTGCACATATGTACTGGTTTATGTACATTTATACTATCGATTTCTAAATCTTCCACTAGATAGAACCTGTAAAGTGAATATATTATAATGTGCAGACAGTGTTTTGAAGTAGATCTGGTAGCTCTGAGACAAATATTCCTTTGGAGTAAAACCCATTCTCTCATTTATTCTCGAATTTCTCATTTTGACCCAAGACTATATCTTCAAAAAGTTAGCCAACCAACATTTTTGATGTGATTTTTCTATATCGGTGACTCACATGTGGCAAAATGTCACTACTTTTATTCTGGAAGCATTTTACTTGTAGACCAGTGTTATAGGAGTTACCATGGATGAAGCAACAAACCAGTTATTGGTCTAACAATGGAGATAGTCAATGTCAACAAATGACCATGGGCCAGCACAAAACTGACTCCAACACAAACATCACGTAAAGATACAAATGGACATGTGAGAATGTACGTATAGTGACTTAAAGGAAAACATGACAGATTCACAGATGAAAACGATGCCTTACTTCTACCCCTGGAATTATGTGTGTTTGTGCGTATGTGTGTTTCTTTCCTGAGTTTAACAGCACTGCTTTAACAGGTATTTTGTGTCCCCACCCACATTCACAGGCGTTTCACCGGACCCACCAGGGGGGTCTGATGAATTCCTAAATTAGCACTTCCACTAATAAAGTAAAGCCAAAAATGACTTCACTTTGCAAAGCCCACATAGACTGTAGGTTCACAAAGACACTGACGCATGAAATGACTGAAATTAGAAGAAGGCTGAATCTTGTGGGAGTCGTTGTTTGATGTGTGCTTCAGAGTGACGACAGGAGGTAAAGATGGAGTGATGTGAGAGAACAGGAGATGAGGAATGTGAAAAAGCGTTGTTTGTCTGCTGCCACAGCTTGTTTGCGTCTTTGCTCTGAGTCTCAGTTACACAGTGCCTCTTGTGTGTTTGTGTATGTGCATCGCATGCACTTGCGTATTCACGTATGTGTGTGTGTGTGTATTTTTGCATGTCTTACATAACAATCAGATCCTCAGCTGGGGACACTGTACAGATGAATCCCTGGACGCCTTGTTATTGGATCAAGTTTGAAGGTTTTCTGGAGCGCAACTAAAAAAGTTAACAGAAATGAACTTTTAGAGAGTTTGGAAATCAATAAGTATAATTATAAACTGTAATTATCAAATAAATCAGCATTAAATATATTGTATTACGTGGGTGCATTATTTAATTTTATGAAAAAAAGCCTGTCATTTGTTGTTTAACATACAATAATCTAATGCGGCAAATAGTTGTTCATTTCAGGGATTACAAGATTTTATGATATGCTCTAAAGATTAAAGCACTCTTTGGTGAACTATTACTGATATGTTATAGATAAGTGATGGGCTGAAGGTAACGAAATTTTCCTTTGGGCATGCAGCTAAAAACAAGAAATGTATAACTCTAAAAACAAGACATGTATAACACTAAAAACAGAAATGTATAACACTAAAAACAAGACATGTATAACACTAAAAACA
>JAQQZY010000007.1:24382903-24393006 GCA_030068375.1 Ostorhinchus rueppellii | reverse complement strand
GTATAACACTAAAAACAGAAATGTATAACACTAAAAACAAGACATGTATAACACTAAAAACAGAAATGTATAACACTGAAAACAAGACATGTATAATGTTAAAAACAAGACATGTATAACACACATTATATACACAGGTGGCAGTTGAAGGTAGCAGCAGAGTGAATAAAGTGCACTAAGTGCAAGTTAAAGTTCGGGGTTCAAGTTTTTCTGCAGGGGGATGTGCGTCACTGTGGGGCTATTGCTTTCACAGCTCTGGGGAAAAAGCTGTTCCTGAGCCTTGTGGTACTTGTTTTAATTGTCCTGTACTGCTTTCCTTATGGTAGCGGTACAAATAGTCTGTTAGCTGGGTGGGTGGGGTCTGTGGCAATGCGTCTGGTCCTCTTCTGGACTTTACAAATAACAACAGAGTCCAGATCGGGCAGACTGCAGCCCACAATCCCCTTAGCAGTCTTCACCACCAGGGCCAAGCCCTTCCTGTTCTGTGCCGTGCAGTTACCGTACCACATGGTCATACTGAGACACAGGACGCTCTCTATTGGCGCTCTGCAGAAGTTTGGGAGCAACTGAGAGGAGAGTCCAGCACGTTTCAGCTTCCTCAGGAAGAAGAGATGTTGTGGCCTTCTTCACCAGGTGAGTGGTGTTCAGGGACCAGGAGAGGCCAGAGGAAATGTGGATGTCCAGGAACTTGTTATCCACCGCCTCCACCGTATGTAGAAAGGAGCGTGTTGGGTCTTCTTGGACCTCCTGAAGTCCACTATGACCTCCCTGGTCTTGCTGGTATTCAGAATTAGGTGGTTTCTGGAACACCACTGTGACAGGTGCTGGATCTCCTCTCTGTCTCTCTCTCCTATCCTCATTTCATTTGTTCTTTATAGTGTGTACCATGATCTCCAACATGTAAAGGAAATAAATTCAAAGCTCATTACACTGTACGACTAACTGTAATATTTTCCCTGTTAGGTCTGTGTTAAACAAAACAGAGATGATATGCGAGTAGTGGGCTCGAGATAGAGCCTGTAATAATCCATAGTAGATTTTTCCTTTTATGTTGTACGCTTTGATTTTATGTCAGTAATCACTTAAATGCTGGATCCTGGCTGCGAAAGAAACCCCTCATTTATGGGATGTTAACAGTTGTACAGTACATTCGCTCTTGAATTATGGAAACATAATCCCAGGTGGATATCATAAAAATGCACCAGAATGTTCACTCACTGAGAGACAACATTAAATATAGTAAGCTTTAAATAAAAGTGTCAAGACGGTGTAACCATTGTTGATAAAGCTGCTTTATGAGTGCGCTGCTGTCCCATGTAAGCGGTGTTTATGGGCGACCTGTCCCTGCAGCATCTGTGTCACAGAGTGTCAGCGCTGTTAATGTTGAAGGTAAGGGTCTGTTAGAGGAGGATTACGCTAACGCACACACCAGTACACGCTCAGCACACACTTAAAATGGAGTATTACAACAGTTAGACTGAAGACGGGTGAAGACATCCACAGTGCACCCTCTGAACTGGCTCTCCCCTTTAACCAGGACTTTATTAATCTTCTTAAGCTGTCACCATGACCTAAAACTGATGATGCACAAGTGAGCAGAAAAGAGGAAAACCACAGGCAAGGAGACAACAGCTTGTGACTAAGACTGAGTTCCGCACAGCCCACCAAGCTCATAACTGAGTTGTAGCGCCATCATCTTGGCACAATTCAATTACAGCTTGGAGAATGGTGCTTACCTCAGATGTTTCTGCTCGCCCATGAGTCAGTCCACCTTCAACTCTTTGTGCTTTCTCCATTTTGCGTGACCTCCCTGTGAACCAGGGTAAGCCAGGAAGTGATAAGTTTTAAGGCATTTTTTTTTTCCTGATGCACAGATAAACAGATGGGACCTCTAGCACATAAGCTAATATCACTTTAGTCCACTCAACGGGAGACACATGTGGTTATGCAGGTGTGAGAAAAATGGAAGCTGTGAAGTGGTGCTAAATAAGAAACCTCTTTCACACAGGATTTATGAAAGAGAGGAGAGCACAATGGAATGACAGTGAGAAGAATGGACAGATGTGTGAATTTGTTGAATCAAAGATACATCGCAATGCAGACAAATGCAGATATATTCAAATTGAGTCATAATGGGGCCATTGAATATTCACAGGTGTTGTTAAAGGTGCGGAAAATTCATGCATGCCCCTATGCTCACAAGAAAGTTGCGTAGGAGTCTGTTTTCAGGAATGTTATCTTTTTTTCTGCCATTAGCTCTCTCCATTACTACGGCCACCTGCTATCAGCTTCGAGTGTAGAGGTTTTGGGGGGGAACGCCCCAAATCGTCACTTTTGCTTTCCACTTCTTCATTGATTCTCTTCAGCTCCTCTGCAGGTGCACAGCATACAATACTAGCTTAGACATAAAGTTCGCTAATGCCAATGAATGTTCAGGTCCTGCCACAACACAGGCTCTTCATGGAAGTTTTTCCTTTCTTAACCTTTCATTGGGCAAGTGACTATTTTTGGTCATTTCTGGACACATTACGAGACAGTGACAGCACCAGTTACAGTGAGGACAGTGAGTCAACAATCTGATGTCCAATGTGGTCTCCAGGGTCTGTAAGGTCCACCTGTGCATGAACAGTGAGCGGACCTGCTTTATTAGGTACCAGGAAGTAATGGTACTAATGTAAGGAATGATGTTCAAAGGGTGGATGTGGATGTGGACAGGGCTCTGGATCAGCACGCATGTTATGTTATGATGTTCTAAAAGTGATGTTTGAATGTTCTAAAACTCACATCCCTCTCACTTTACATGTGTTTTTCTTATATTTTTATATATACTTCTTATATTTTTATTTTTACCAGCATTTATCTGTTTGTCTGTTTGTGTTCAAAATAACATCAAAACTTCTGAACGGATTTGGATTACATTTTCAGGAATTGTTAGAAATGAGATGAGGAAAGAGTGATTCAATTTTGGTGGTGATCCAGAACACTGTCTGGATCCAGTAATTTTTTTTAATTAAAGGTTTCTTTATCATTGGGAGATAGGGCAGAATGGCGCTGATTTGCATATGAGTCATTCAGCGCCATCTAGTGGAGAAAAGTACAAACACTACCTTGGTGGAGGTCTGTGCTCTCCAAGTGCTTTTCTAGTTTATTTTTGTCACTTATGGACAAGGAACCAAATATGGTAACTTCACTGACCTTGATTTTCTACACAACAAAGTCTTATATCCTCCAATAACACGTTAGGGATGAAATTTGGAATTTCAGAGCATATGCAAGTTAAACTATGCATTAAAGTACAGGGATGTTTTATTTTTTTTACAGATGTTGAGGTATATCTAAATTCAATTTAATTGGACACAAACTTCATGGAAAACACCAGACTGTGCAAACCTTTCATAGAAAAGCTTATAGGAAATGCAATAACACAGTTAGGATGTATTAAAAAGAGAGGAAAACACCATGGGACAGTGTTTGAGGGGACACAGGGCAACATTTTTAACACCTCTGCTTACACCTGTTATGTGGTGATATAATGACCTAACAAAAACAAGCACACAACAGATGTGGGCCTACCTAATAATACAGTAAGTCCCAAAAAGCCTGTACGACCGGTGTTGTTATTGTGGTTACTACAGTGCTACTGCCCCAATAAGGCTCGGGCAGCTACACTGCAGCACAGCTGTCATGAAGATGGGCTGCCTGCCCGGCTACACCAGCTGTGCCAGCCCAACCATCACTTAATCACCCTGGGAGGGAAAGAGGGAAGGAGGGTTGGAGAGGGAGGGAGGATGAGGCGAGAGTGTAAAAAAAGAACGAGCAAGTGGTGAGGGTAAAGATGGTCACAAACCACAAAGTCAGAAAAAAAAAGTTGACGGGAAGAGCGCAGGAATATTGAAGGAAGACAAACAGTGGAGGGAGATGGCAGAGATTTTGAGGGATAAGTGAAGAAGGTAGAAGGAGATACACATGCATGAACAAAAAAGGAAAGGTGATGATGGGATTTTCAGAAGATGAAAAGAAGCAGAATGGGAGTAAAAAAACAAAGGTGTGAGATCCAAGAAGAGGAGCAAGAAGCGAACTGAGGAAAAGCCTTGACTGATGAGGTTAGGGTGGAAGGTGGATGCTGAAGAAAAGAGTAATGGCATCACGAGTGATAACATGGGAGAGGAAAGGTGAGAGAGTGATTTGTAAAAGGAGGTGTGTAGCTGAGGTGAAGGAAAATGGCCTACAGTGTTGAATGAGGAAAAGGACCAAGGCTGTAATGTGAAAGAGATAGAACAGGAGCGAGGAGACGATAATGTCAAACATGTTTTAGGTCGATTTCTCAGCCAGCCAGATCGATACGACTGCAATCCATCTTGTAATGGCAAGAAGAGTATGCAACCGCACAAACTGCAGTACAGTATTTAACAGACAATAACTTCTGACAGACTTTCAACACCTGCTTAGATATGAACAAGGAGCCTGATCTATCCACACTTCTGTCTGTCTACTTATGCCTTTCCCTCTCTCCCTCTGAATATCTATGACTAACACCACATCAGGAAATGACTCTCAGAGCAAATCATCTGTCCCCTGGGCAGATTTGTACTGCATTGCTCAAGATTTAGGGCAAGGGAGATGAGTACATTTGTCTATATTTTAAAGACAGGTCATGCTTCATCTTTACACTGTCTGAGAATGAATCCAGGCCAAAGGGAGGATCGCTGATACATGAATATTAAACCTGGCTATTACTGTAACATAAACATATTTTATTGCCGAGATGTATTGCTGCTGCAAGTTTTCTACCTAACGTAATCAGTCAGCGGCCATCGATCCGATCTCGTACAATGCATTGAACAGAAGCGACGACACAGACATTCATTGACTATGAACTTGCAAAACCTAACTGATATGGACAACTCACAGGAACTGCTGTAGTGCTGCAAAGTCCAGATTCATTTAGCAGTTTGTCAGCTACAAGAGGAACAAAAGCCTTTTTTTTTTTTTGCACAACACAGAGTGAAGGTAAATGTGAACTCCAGCAGATCCTGTCAGTTGTCATTTAAACCCTGTGCAACACAAGCTGTTAACACTGACATATCATGTTTTAAGTAGATATACCCTGTTAACAAATATTTCTCTATTTACACAACAGACAGGGAGGAACATTTGGAGATCTTTCTGGCCATCTGGTAAATAGATGTCTAATATTTGCTCTATATCTGCTCATGATCTTCTGTGTTCATCAGCTAATATACCTGTTTTCTGTCCGATGAATGACACAACACACAACTGTCATTGAAACAAATATTGTGATAAGTCATTGTGGATTTGTCATGAGTGGCTGCTTTTACGCACTTAGTCATTTGAACCTTTGATAATATAAAAATACAACCCAACCGACTGAATAAAATGTTGCTACTGTACTGCTGCATTTCCACTACGTGGTACCAACCCGACTCGACTCTACCTTTTTGTTTCCATTACATTAAAGAACCTGGAATCTCATACCCGGTATAATTTTTTTTTTTTTTAGTTTTGTTTTTATACAGACAGCAAGAACAGATAGAGACAAAAAAATAAAGTAATACAAAAGGGGGCATACAAATCATCAGTCAGTAGAATGAACACTATTTTTGTCCTTAAATAATGTCCATTTCCTCCATTTTTGTGCAAAGTCACCTGCTTTGATTTGTAGATGAAAAGTCATTTTCTCCATTGCATGGTTCTCCTCCATATTGTCCATCCAGTGTCCTGTTTTTGGAGAATCACTCTTCATCCAGTTCCTAGTCATGGCCTTCTTATAGGCAACAATCATCATTTTGAAGCGGTACCTGTCTTCTTTCATAATAGTTCCTTCTGGGATCAATCCCAGATACAGAATCTGTGGGTCACTGGGAACCTTAGAATTTAAGATGTCCTCCAAAATTCCAATACTATCATCCCAAAAGGATTGTAGTTTGGCACATGACCAGAAAATGATATAATTTTTTTAGTACTTGCTCGGCCAAGGTTCCAAAATAGATGAAGAGATACTAAAATGTGACCACTGATTGTTCAGAGAGTTGTCAGTTGCATCATCAATGTGCGACACTCCATTTAAAAAAAAAAAGCAGATTCAGACGTTTACTGTAAATATACCCGTAGGCTAAACCATGACGACAGCCCGCAAAATGACACCGTGGACAGTCGAGAAGATTCAGACATTTCTGTCGTTGGTGGCCATAGAAAAGATTCAGCATGAGCTTGACGGGACAACAAGCAACAAGCAAGTTTATCAGCAACTCTCTGAGCAGACGTCACACAAGTTGCATGTAGCCTCGCTATGACGACCAGGTACTCTAAAGTCGGTAGTATCCTGTTATGGAAACAGTCTCCACGAATAGTACCTGGTACCCGAGTTCAGTCCAGCCTAGTCATAGTGGAAACCTGGCATATGTTTCTTCAATCCATGGACATATACATGTTGCGCCCACGGTAACATGGAGACACACATTTTTCTCTACACTGTAAAAAGTAAAACATTGAATCAACTTGAAGATGTTTCTTCAATAGGTCACAAAAAAAAATAGTTGAGTGAACCAAATTAAATTACATTATATTACATTACATTAACTTTTTTTTATGTGTGACCTATTGAAGAAACATTAAGTTGATTCAATGTTTTACTTTTTACAGCGTATGTTTGGGTCTGTCATCTGCACATAAGTTAAAGGTTAAAGGTTAACCCATGATAGTATTGGTCTCTGTATTTTACCTATTGTAATGCACACACAGTCCCTTGCATTAGCATTAGCATTGGCATTAACATTAGCAAATGTACATTTTTTAAAAACACCTTCTACAAACAAAACAAACACAAAATGGATCATATTACACTGATATAATTTAGTGCATGACCTGCACTAGATTACAATCAGCACAGACACATTTAGTATACGTACTTAAGTTCTTATTATGAAATCTGTGCAAAACAGGACAAACTCCTACCAACACTGAAAGTTATCTTATTGGCAAAGCATGTAACATTTCACACGTGTATGTAAACACAGCTGTTCAATCTGGACTCCTCCTCTTCCCTCCATGAATAAAGACAAAAGTAGCAGTGGTCGAGTGAGCATGAGACCACATTAAGAGAGCGACTACCAATAGCAAGATACTAAACTGTGAAAATAGAAAAAGATTAAAATGTTGTTTCCTGATACTGTCAAAGCAGTGGTTTTGTAAAACCCCCAATAAACACACCCGCACCTTCACAAACTGGAAATGTTCTAGAGGCAACGTAGATGAGCTGGGAGACTGGACACAACAAACCAAACCCCTTGCACTTATCGTAGCTTATTTTAGCATGGATCCAACTGATGTCATCATGTCTAAGCATATGGGAATGTCATCATATCAATTGCATTTATATACAGTTGTGGAAAAAATTATTAGACCACCCTTGTTTTCTTCAGTTTCTTGTTCATTTTAATGCCTGGTACAACTAAAGGTACATTTGTTTGGACAAATATAATAATAACAACAGGAGTAGCTCATAGTGGTTTAATTTCACAGCTGAAATCTATACATTTTCCATGTTTTCTCGATAATAACCAAAATCACTTTAGTTCTTACATCAATATTTATGGCATTGTACTGACAAAAACAGTGTTTTTAGGCATTCCATGTTTTCGTTTCTGTCTGTTTTAGTCACATGATACACACAGGAGATAGTACTTGATTGGATAACTATTGTTTCTGAGGATTTTTGATGATCTAATATTTTTTAACCACATCTAATCTGGGTCACTGGCAATCTATAAACCAAATTTGGTATGAATTCAACCAGTTGTTTTGCTGCTACAGACATGTGACATTTCACTCATAAGTAAATGGGGGGGGGGGCTATTAGATCTAATAGTTTTGCTGCTAGAGTGTTAAACAAACCAAAAATAAGACCCCTTGCCTCCCCTACAGTGGGCAGGGTAATAATAGTTTCATCTGTGAGAGACATGGTTATTATGGTTATTATGTCCTTGTAAAGCTAAAGTCACCATTTTAAAAAAAAAAACATTGACATGCATGTTTTTGTTTCAGAAACATTAAGATTGTACTGATCTGTGGGTTTGGAGAGACATGCACCAGCAACACTGTTGTAGTAAACAGACAGTGTATGTGCTGTATGTGTTCACACAACACATATCTCACTGAGCTGGCTTTCATTTTCAATAGTATCACACAGATTTGTTGTGGTGAGGTTTTTCTTACTCTTAAGATCGAAGAACTGTGGGTGTTATATATTGTACAGATAGATTTGGAGACCCATGAGGCAAATTTGTGATTTGTGATATCAGGTTATAATAGAATTACCTTGAACGGTGTGACAAATATTGATCACTGCAGATTTAATACTGCACAGGCGTGAAGGAACTTTAACCACAATAATGTGACATTAATGCAGAGTGCCAGGGTTCCCGCCCACCTTTCAAGATGCGTCTTGGTCTGCGTTTTCCTGTGCCTGCTCCTACCTGCCCCATTTCTTCCCATCTGTCTCCTCTGCTAGTCTGAGGGACCTTACACGCTCTGTTCGCCAACAGATCAAGACAGCTACATCTTCTCCAAATGTCATTTCACACGCAGCTCCCCAGACACAGTCAGGGAAGAGGTTTTTCGTGTAGTCACATGTGCATGTGTGCTGTTGGTTTGTGTGCGTAGGAGTGAGGCTGCTTCCAACGACAACGACAGCGCATTTTTGTCAAGATGATCACCTTAAGTAATAACTGACTGTTTCACATGTATGCCATCAGTGTACTAAAAAGATTACGGAGTTGTTTTGGTGGGAACAAAAAGTGGGATGCGGGGCATATAATGCATTATGTTGCTAAAATGGTGGAGTCAGAGATGGAGGGACTTAATTCCTACTTAATCATCCTGAGATGTCACCAGAAAAGACGGTAATAACATGTAATCCACTTCTAAAATCCCCTCCTACTGCTGCCAGTTGTTTGGACGCAGTTTTAATAATGACAAGAACATTTCAGCAAAGGTAAAGTGTAGATAGAGAGGTTTAAAACCCATAACGACCAGCACATGGATGCTGCTCCTGCAAACTCTGCCCCTTCATTATCTTTTATCCTGTTTCCCTGGCCTGGTTTACACCTCCACCCCACCCCCTACAACCCAATTTCCCCATACTGACTACAATCCCACCATGTTAACCCAGAGCCCCCTGTGGTCCAGAGACGACGGCGCACAGGCTTACCTTAAAGAGTTAGCATGGTAATACCTTCTGGAATCGGAGTCAGTCAGCCAGGCCAGAGCAGAGTTAAGCCCTCGCTCGAGTCACATCAAAGGGGACGGACCATCCACAGCTATCTCCCAGAGAGAGAGTGAGGAGAGGGGAGTGTGGGAGTGAAGGGGAGAGGGGGTCTGTCATATATTCCCTTTATCACGGGAAATTTTACGGTTCAGACCTGTGATTCTGAGGGGAATTTTATGGGCCAACCAAAGATGGGCAGCTTCAATTCAAAAGTAGAGCTGTCTCATCACTTCCCAAGGGTTGTGTGTGTGTGTGTGTGTGTGTGTGTGTGTGTGTGTGTGTGTGTGTGTGTGCGCGTGTGTGTGCGCGTGTGTGTGTGAGAATGTGCACATGCAGTTGTGTTTGTGAGCACTGGCCTATTTGTGCCAACCTTACCTTGCTTTACTTTAGAGGTATATTTTATCATACTGACAGCTTATTGTTTATCAATCCTGCTTGGTACGAGCTGATTCATGCACTGCTGTTGCCATCCACGCAGGCCTGCATTTTTAATTGAACATTTTTCTACTGGAGCACAAAAAAATAATTAATTCAGTCATTTTAGGGACGAGAGCTGTGTTTCAGTTCATTTCAACTTTCTTTGATATCAGATATGTCATTTTATCGACAGCTTTCTCACTTTCTCAGCATCATTACTTTTAAATGAACTGTAGGATTTGTTTGGATGAATTATCAGGCAGTTGTTTCTGGACACTTGACAGATATACTGTTACAGGACAGTGGCATTTTTTACACGTTGTACATAAACAGCAGTTTCCTTCCATTAATGAAATGTGTTCTGCAACAGATTATTCATCTCTCTCTCTGTATATATATA
>JAQQZY010000007.1:24351005-24364358 GCA_030068375.1 Ostorhinchus rueppellii | reverse complement strand
TATCTATCTATCTATCTATCCATCCATCCATCCATCCATCCATCCATCCATCCATCCATCCATCCATCCATCCATCCGGACACATTCTGTTAAATAAACCCTGACTTGTACAACACACTTTCAAATATATATCCACATATTCCTTACAATGATCTGCATCTGTTCATACAAGGCCACACTGATTTCTGTACATCATTTTATTTGGAAAATCACCTCCTATTTTTGTAAAGTAACCTGTGGATATTTGATTTAAGAAATGTATAATTTCTATTATAACTTTTCAATTTTAGTTGTATTTATATTTGTGTTTTTAATTGATTTTGTTTTACTTAATTCTATTTTACTCTATAGATTCATAGACCTCATTCACATTTCCATTATTTTAGCATTTTATTGTTTTTATGTTAGTTTCTTTACCTTTATGTCTGCAAATAGAATCAATTGTATATGTTTACATCCATAAGATTGAGTTGCTTTGTGTTTTGTTTTTTTTGTTTTTTACTGGATCTGTGAAACATACTGAACTGTGCTCGTCTGTTTGAAAAGTGCTTCATACTTTACATAAATGTAGTGCAATAATCTGAAAGAGTTTAAAATGATACAACTGCATTCAAGGTTACAAACAAAGCAGTTAGAAGACAAAGATTCACATTCAATTTTACTGCCAGAAATTTAAATTTTAGATAATCCTTCCTCACACAGTTAACAATCCACCACGGAGCAGTTACACTGAATGTAACATTTGAGACGTCTTCCTGCAGCCCCCCTTTTGCACAATACGCATTTTAATTATCTTAAATGCCGTGCAGCTTCCGTCTGTCGGCATGTTTGCGCATTCTATTGAACTTTTTGATTGATATTTAATAAGGCAGCTCTATAAGGAATAATGGCTCGTGCTTGGATTCACCTCATCAGTGTGTTTGATGAAAACAAACTCCCATCTCTAATATCTGGCTCATTCAGTGTGTAGCTTCTTACTCACTGACTTGAAAAATATACCAGAATTCCGTCAGCTGTGGCAGCTCTGACCATTTCTGTACATCACTGAATCACGCTGTGGAAATCCTCTCTATTACTACTGACAAATGTAACTCGTGTCAAGATTTCTCCCACACCCAAACAGACACAGCTCCAGCAGCCGTACGCTTTTGTCCTTCATGTTCTCCACCCCTGTCAGATTCCACCTCTGTGACAAAACTCCCCTGTTCTCAGATCTGTGAGATCTCAGCCACTGACCACGGCAGAGTGGTTGCATTGAACGTGAGAGGATACCCAATACAGTCGTGACCGCAACCACCTGCATCACAGCCCTTTGTCCAACAACAGTTGAAACAGAAAGAAATTGCACATTCAACTCCTCAAGTCTGATTTTGGGGTTGTTTTTTTTTCTGTTGCACACAGCCTCCAGAAATCCACATCGTGAGTACACACAGAGCCAAAACATGTTTCATCATCGCTATAAAAACTACCTTGACGACTTCCACCTCTTCAGATTCACTTAATCCCATTTCAGAGTTAAACATAGCACACAAATTGATCTCTTCTAGTCACAAACAACTGCTTTGTAATTTTTTTTAACTCAAAGTTTACCCTCATGACAAACATCATAGGAGCCACCACTCCGATGTCCTTAACCTTAGAACACTTTGGCTATAAAAAGTAACACCGTCACTATTGCCGGGTGATTTTTACCCAAAATAATATACCCAACAAAGAGTACTAGTCATAAAAATAGATCAAATTATGACAACACATGACAAATTAGTGTGGTTTTTTGTTTATTTTCAACTGAGGCATGTCTAACAAAGTGAAAAAAAAAAAAATGTAATGAGAGTACCTTAAAAAAAATGCTCCAAAATTACTGAAATATTAGGAATTCGATAACAAAAAATTCCTTAAAAAAATAAAAAAGAATAAAATAATGATACCGGAAACTTGATCTTTGGTCCACCCTTGACACTCAGATAAACACAACATATTGAAAATCATGTAAAAATATTTGCTCGGGTGAAAATGAACCAGCGATAGTGCTCTAGGGTTAATATTTGTCTAAAAATAATACAATTATTTTTGTCGACTAAGGGAATAGAGGTGACTCAAACAATAGAGATGCAGCTGTGTTTACCAGTGGTTCGCTGAAGTGTAGGAGGTGTTAAGTGTCTGGCTAAACTTTTTCACAGTTTCTACTGGAAAACCTTTAAACATTTGAAACCAATTCAACCAGAGAAAACACTGTAGGTTTGAAAACACCCTTGAGGTTGTTGTACATTGTCAATAAAAGGTTGTACACTCGTATGCTCTTAATACCCTCAGCCTAGTGCTACATTGTATTGCAACAGATACAAGTAGTGCTGGAGGCAAAACACCAGTTTTAAAGAAAAGTAATGAGACTAAAGTTTCTTGACTATAATGTCTGAGTGGGTGCACAGACATTCACTATGAATACACGGGGTTTTGAGACACAAAATGAGCATAGTGCACACTGTAAAAAAGTCTTTGATGTTGATAATGATGATGATAGATATTCCATCATTCAGGGGTTATGCACAAGGTCAAACCCATCTCATGGTCTCAGAGAATTTCAAAATGACCTGTACATCACACTGCATTTTAGCTGCAAAAAGGAGAAGAGGACATCACCGAAGCAGAAAGTCTTCAGAACACAATGCAAAGTAGGACGGCCAGTTCTACCTTAAATGTCTCTAATGCAGACAAATATCAACACAAATGGGATAAATAGTCACTTGATGTCACATGGCAGCAGATACAACAGTTCACAAGTTTTATTCTCGGGTCAGTGACGGAGAAACAGAGACTCCCTGGCTCATCAACGCAGTTATGTCAAACTTTTTATTTGACTTAATGTTCAGACATATTCAGGCATTCATGAGCAAATGTTTCCAGACATTGAACTTGCACGGCCACATTCACATTCTGCAACAAAAACAGCTTCCCTTTCATGTTTTAGACTTGGACTGTCATTCCACTTCACAGAACAGTCATTCAGCTATACAAGGTTGTCAAAGACCAATGTCATGTCTTCTGAGGAAGTTTAAACAGTGTGACGTCGATGAAGAAGGTCTTATGACACTGCAATAGTGGCGAATTCAGAAAGATTGTTGTATTTTACCTGGATTCAAACTTCAGTTCAGAGGAAATGTGAAGTGTAGCAAATAATGCTGCCATCATTTTTAAAAAAAGTTCAAAATGCCTCCAAGTACTCCAGTCTGTATTTGGAAGTTTTTCAGGGTGTTAAAAGAATACAAAGCACTAGAGACCCAGACATGTCGCAGGTGATCAGTCTTGGCAGCTCTGGTCCACAGCGCATGGCACATTTCATCAACGGTGCAAAGAAACCAGTATTGAAAGCTGGAAGACACAATACCCAAATGAACTCAAGATGTTGCTGCCATTTATCTGCATTTACTTGCAATCTGACTTCAAATACTGCCTATTTAAAACTGTGGAGGTTGCTCAAGTTCAAGTACAGCACTGAACGTGATAAGTCGCCATGTCTGTCTTTTGAGAGTTTAAAAATGAGAGCCAGTTTTGCACACTGAAACTGTTGCTAAAGCACATATAAACAGATTTACTGTTGTAGTGCTGTCTGAAGTCCCTTCATCCAAGGGTATTACTGTTATAAAATCAATTTATACATGTGCTCTATTAGGACTGAAGCCGTGACTCTGTTCAAATAGATAAGTGCAACATTTTAACACCACCAGTGACAGACACTAAAAGGCACTTGGCAATCTTCGCCTCATACACCACAAGATAGTTTTGTACATCACAATTTCCTTCAAAAGTTTTGTGTCAACGGGTCCATGAAAAAAAGCAAGAGCTGAGGAGCAGATAGGGTTTTTTTTTTTGTTTTGGTTTTTTTTCCACAGCCAGCAGAAACATCATATGAGCAGTAGATGTCAAAATGCCCCCATCCCTGCACCTCATCAGCATCTTACAGTAATCCTTTAAAAGCCACTGCTGTTTATGTGTATAAGAGGCATGACAGGAGACCCCCCCATGTGGTCACCCTTTTAGGCACAGCCACAGTTTTTTCCCCTTTGTTGGAATGCAGCAAAACATTTCTAAAACTCCAGATAGATGCCCCAGTGGTATCCTTTTAGTTAAAAGAACTGGCTCACAGACACGGGCATCCTACCAACTTCTGCATGAAAAACATCTCTTAAACGTCCAAGTTGGACCACCGTGACAATAACCGTATAATGAAGGCATAAAACATAGTGTTTCCTAACTAAGCTATAGATACATCAGAAAATCATCAGAAATGCATCTGCTCATAAAGTCAGTGAACACTCCTCCTCCTTCCCCCTGCCACCATCAGCGAAAAGTTGATTGAGAGAGAGAGAGCTGCTCTGATGTGAGGCGGTGTCAGACGCATGAGCTGCCTTGATCCTGTGCTCATGGTGCAGCATGCCAAAGAGCTGAAGAACAACCTATGGATACTACTTAACCCTAAAGTGTTGATCTGCTTCCCGGCGTGAAAAAATCCTCTCTGAATACAAACCCTTCGTGACAGATTTGAGTACAAAGTACAAGCGCTCCATTTTGTTTACAGCTGCTTCCTGCAGAGTTCGATGATTGAACAGTTGGAGTGCAAACATCCTCATGGTCTTTTGAAATCAAGCATCAAAACGAGAAGGCGCTGACCACTAAAATGTGTTTCCGGATAACTTTTTTTTTTACCATCCTTTATCTCATACATTTGCATGCACCATTCACGTCCTCTAATATTCGGTGAATCATCAACAGTTCAGTCTGATTCAATCTTGTCTGATAATCTGGTGCAGCAACGTTCAAGTGTGAGGCTTATTCATTTTCTCCTCAGTAACAGATCACTGAGCTACTATATACATAGAAACTCTCTAACACCATGGTCAGTCCATGCTCCATACTATGTTAGTATCAGTGCCTGGCTTTCTGAATCTTATTTTTGGTACAACACCAAGTGGCTGGACTGATGTAATCCAAAATTCATTATGCATCTTCTACTTATGAAAGCTCAGCCATAATTACTCATCAACATGGCAGCACAATGTTGTTTATGAATCATGCATGTTGTGTAACTAGCTCTTTTCAACAGGCCAATCATTAATACACACATGACAGTTTTTTTTTTTTTATCCATCAGATGTTTAAGGGGTCTGGAGATTAATAAATCTCTTCTATCTAAGCAAGCCTAGTTAATTTCCCCCTACTTTTTAAAGATTCAGATCCCTCATGTATACAGTAGAACTCCAGCTCTGTGGTACAGGGAAAAGCACATAAATACATCTATATATTTTACATTCTGATGAAGTCAGTGAGCACATGAAAACAAATACTGTAGTCATACTTTGTCTACTATACGGTTTAGTTTTATACATCTGTGCTTCTGTTATTGAACACTCTTTGGTACTAGACCAGCTCTATCTCCTTGTCCACAAGTGTTTTTGTGCATTTTTTAAAAATCTGTCTGAGTAAAGACTACTTTTGTTGTCCTCAGGGTAAGCTGATGGTTCAGTGTCCTGGTTTCATATCTGGTCTGTGACATTTGTCTCCTGTCAGCACCCGGCAATATCTCCCCATCTGTCCTCTTTCACCCTACTGCGTACTGTGCAAAAAAGGAGAAAACTCCCAGAATAACAGATTTATTCTCTTTTTATGATTTGAAACTTTTTTTTTTTTTTTTCCAAAAAGATCAACAGTAGCAAACAGTGTTCCAACCCAAAAACAACAGGGTTTGGTAAACCAGCAGCTCAGACCAATGTACTGGGATCCTCCCTGTTCTCCTCTTTACCGCTGTCATGTTCTACAAGGACACTGCATTTAGTGCTGTCAATGCTGCTGTAAGCACTGACCTTTTTAAGTCTATTTCCATCCTGTGGATCTCTATCTTTTGTGGTCAGTGTGCACACCCCATGGAGCAGAAACTCTGTTCCCCAATCAAGATGAGAAATGACACAGCAAATACTGGTGTTGTCTTTGATGCCCCATTTTACTGATTTGTGGTGTTTACTCTTTCACTTGGAAACCTTTTTAGTTTTATATCAAACATAGTCTTAAAATTGTAAACAATTATTTAATCAGCACTAATCTACTATAATTCTATCTTGTTAATTGTCAGTTGAAGTGTTGCTTTGTTGTATATCAGTGGACAACAACCCTGCACTTTGCTGTGGTGATGTTTTGATGGCCTTTTTAATGATCTCAAAGCTGCAACAATCACTTCATTACTTTATTATTCTTGGATTGAGTCATGTTTCCAGAATATACGTCACATTTCTGAGTGATGAGTTTCAGTTTTTTGTTGCCCATTCTGATATTGAATTCAATACCTTTTGGTATAAAAATAAAGCAATCTGAACATAGTTCACAGGAAGTACTCTGGAATAAGGCTGCCACTCCTCCCTTGTGCGGTCTGCATATTTCAGTTTTCCCCCCTTGCTACATGAAAGAATAATAACTTCTGAGCTGCAACTACTTGCTGAAAATGGAGAGTTATGAAGAATGCAAACGCAATAAGGCTGGTTCTTTGAGCAAATGTTCCAGCTGAAACATTATTACAAAGGCGTGCTGTACCTTCCTCTTTGGGGGTGATGAAGTCTGGTCATGGTGAAGCTGCACAGATCAGTTTCAGTGACTCTGAACAAACAATGGAAAGACTTAATGACCAGTCACGTCCACAACTTTCCGGTGTTGTGTCTTTGTATTTACGCGTCTTCACAGCCTGATAGTTCAACAGTGTTACAGCAAACTGTGACTTTCTTGACTTGTAAGTTCTCCTTTAAACTGTCAGACATGATCTACATAACGGATGATATGACTGAAGCAGGATCAAAACAGAACCTGTCTCTCATCATTGCCTGTAACACAATTTTTTCTGAAATAAGATCCCATCTGAGACAACCAGAAGGGGTCTGACTTTGGCTCTTTATTCCAGGTACAATAAGACCTCTCTCTCACTGGTAATGCACTAAAAAAAGGTATGGAGAAAAGTCTGGTTATGCTGGACTAGACTTAACACGTAGATGGAACATTAGTGGAAGTGTTTATTATTTTATGATACTTTGTGGGAGAAATTATTAACCAACTGATTGTCAAAATAACCTGTAGTTTTACTTGCAGTGAGATTAGATGCATCTATATCCATAATCAGCCCAACACCACATTAGCAAAGAGCTGAAAAAGGCAGTAAATGACCATAATACAGCTGTTGTCATGCATTTATTTGTCCCACATTTCATTCGGGGGCTCTAGTCGCCTCTGTTTACATGTACACTTGACCCCACTGACCCCTATCAGTCACACCCACACTCTTTAATCCTCTCTCCTATCATTTCTTTTTTCACACTGTTCCTTTTCTGTCCTGCTATATTATCCTTCTTGCCGTTCTGTCCCAGCTCCCAGGTAGACTCATTATATCGCAAGGCCAGCTGGTAATTAGCGGTATTTTAACAAGCTTGTAAATTGCTCCCAGTCCCACCCCTCTTCACCTCTCTCGTTCTCTCACACCTCTCTTCCCCTTCAGCTACCATTGTTGTCCTCTCTTTCTCTCTCTCTTTCTCTCGTCCCAATTTCACATCATAGCTGAAATCAGATATCAGATAAACACCGGAGATGGAGTAGCTGTAGTGGCAGAGTTTCAACACACCGCCGTCTCTTCTGATTGTCCGATTATCCTGCCTCTATTGTGCATTTGCAATTAAATGCAGGGATGAATTTTCATAGCGTACAGAGTGTCATATCACTGTCACATTTTCATCTCTTTTTCAACATTGTGCTGTTTATTTGGTGTCCTGCCACCCTTGCTTTCGATCTAATCTAATCACTCGGCACTGTTCTAGTATTTGGCTTCATCATGTCTCCCTTGACTAATCCCCCCCCCCCCCCATGGCTCCTCTATCATTCTGCTTGCTATGCCGCTCACACAGACCTGTCTAATTACAGTGGAATGAAAAAAAAAAAAAGAAGAAAGAAAGAACAAGACACATCCCTCTCTTCTCCTCCAAGCCTCTTTTCTCATGTTGTTTCTTTCATTTTGTTCTATCTCTCTCTTCCTTCACACACAGACAAATGCAAACACACTGTTGAGTCGTACATTGTGCACAATCTGTCCAGATGGGCGAGGAAGCTGAAGACGTGAGCGGTTGTCATCAGCAGATTTGAGTAACGGTGAACGCACACACACACAAAAAAAAAAAAAAACAGTAAGAGGAGAGCAGCTTGTTTGTGTGTTTGGTTCACAGTCACCTCCCCTTTTCAGACTCCAGGCAAATTGACAGCTGAGAGAGAAAAGCAAAATCACCTGATCGACGTATACCATTTCACTCTCGGTCTCTCCTACGTACACGAAGCGCACACAAACACACACCTACTGACGTGTCCTTGAGCAACAGCAGTGTGTCTCCACCAGCTCCAGGGAAACTGCTTTGTTTTGAACTTTCCACTCTGACCATTCTGTGCAATGAAAAGTAAAGGCAGATTCCCTACAGGAGTGAATAACCTCTCACACTTCAAAACTACACAGAAATAACAGGAGTTCCCGCAATGCCGACTGTGTTTGATGGCTGGTCCAGATGTGTGTTCAACATGATGCCGTTGTTGTCTTTTGAGCTCAAACAGACTGAGCGTGTGCAGCTCGATGGGCCCTGGCCTTTGTCTCACATGGGAAACCTCAATTAATTTAGGCTGCTTGGCCAGGCCTGTTTGCTATGCCAATTGGTGATGAAATCACACTTGTGCTTTTATAACCTCTGTTCTTCTCATTGGCACTGATACGCTACATTTAGCACTGGCTGTTATTGTGTACCTTGGCCTCTATTTGCTATAAACAGACAACGAATATGACTGCTCATTTATTTTCACCTGAAAGGATGAATATGGGAAGTGAAACCAGCCACCTGCTACAAGCAAACAAGCAACAAAAAAAAAAAAAAAAAATCTGTCTCAGCCTTCCATTTATGAATGGAGGCTTAATTAGTTTGGCTTTTTGTCTAAGAAACATATCAGTCAGAAGTTTATCTTAATTGTTTTCATCACTTTGAGAAATTCTTGAGTATTTTTTGGCTCTTTCTCCTCTCATTTTACTATAAACAGAAGTAAGCACATCACTGTCAGAAAACAGACTATTCTTATTTACAGTGACATAACTTCAACAACACAAGTGTTTGGGGATATGTATTTATTTACCTGTCCTAATTTTTTTTTTTTTTTTACTGACACATTGTGCTGAATTTATTTCAATACAGTGCCTCAGCTATAACGCATGTCACTCAATGAATATCAGGTACCAATTTTGGGACGCGTTTACTCGTCTTATAATCTTAGCGGCTGACCTGAATTTGGTATATCATCTTGTTTTTCAGACAGATCATTTAATACTGTCAGAACTTTGCTTTTCATGCCAACATTTGATTTAATAGTGTAATGATAGTATTTTCCACTGTTGCAAGTATAGGTTTGTAGCATCATCGCTGTTAGGACACATTACCAGACTACTGAGTTTACATCAGTATCTTATAGTGATATTTTAGCACCTGTCTGCATTAAGTGTTCGGTTTTACTCTGCATTAACTTGCAGAGTTTGTGTAACGTGATGTTTTGCTGCTGCTACTGAATAAATAATTACTGTAAGTTTGTGTGCTGCGGGTCCAACTTCTGAACTCTGAAATACAGTAAGTGGGATTTACACAGATGCTTTGGCGTTATGCTAGTATGAAAACAGTTGTGATTCATTAGAAAAGTCCAGTGGGACACATTAGGCTGCCACAATCTAAGTAATTAATGGAAACACAGCAGCTGTATGTACAGGAAAATGCGTCGAGTGTAGTTGATGTAGATATTTTCACAACTGCAATAGTGTCCGTGCAAAATGATGAAATAATACAGAGTTTTTAGTCAGATACAAACAACAAAAACAAAAGAAACCACAGCCAAAACATCGAGGAACTACAAGAAAACGTTCATTTGGCCACATCACACACCCCTAGTAACAGCTTCTAGGTCATTAGTTACTCTGAAAAATATAGTGAGTAATGGAACTATTTTACTTCAACATAAAGTTGGGTTGTTTTTCTAATAAATATTTTAAACTGACCAATAAAGCTGAATACTCTTTATGACTTTACTGATGCGTATTGTCCTGCACAGTGAAAAGCACTAGTGTTATACTTTACATAAAAGGCTTTTACAGAAAAAGCACACATCTAGCTGTAATCCCCTTATTACCAATGTTTTGATTTATAACTGCTTTACAGGAGAGTTCATTCTGTTATTTAATTATTTTAACCCTGTTGCACAAAGTATTTCCTAACTAATGCATTTAAGTCATCTTTTAAATCTAGTAAGCTCACACTCTTAGATTAAAGTCTTTTTTTTTTGCAGTTATTTATAACCAAAACAGATGAGCCTCATATACCTGGTGCAGGTTAGGATTGCCCATGTGCATTATGGGAAATGTTTCATCATAAGTGTGTGTTTTATTTTTAAAAATGGAATTATAAAATGCTTTATTTATGATTTAGGCTGTGTTTGGCATTACTGTCATCACCGGTGGCAGGCAGAAGTGATAAGAACATGTGTGTGTTTTTTCTGTGCGTCTGTTTGTGCGTATCCTTGTTTTTGGATTACATTGGGATGGAAGAAGCACTGAAGATGAAGGTTAGGGTTGAGCTAATGGTCGTTAAAGGCCTCACTGTTGTCCTTGTCAACATGAAATATAACCCCTCTCTCTCTCCCAATCTGTTTGTCTCTCTCTCAGTGTGTGTGTTATTGCTGTGGGTCTCGGTCGTCTGCTCACCTCTGAAAGCCGGATTCGTGTGTAGTCACTGCAGCGGATCACTGGGAAATTTAATTACCCGTCTGAAAGCTCTTTCAATCAGACAGATTACTCGCTCCGTGTTTGTGTGTGTGTGTCTCTGTGTTTACGTGTGCATGTGTAAGAGTGTGCATCAGCGTGTGAATGCGTGTGTGTGTGCAGGCGTATATGGTATGTGCGTATGCATTTGTTAGCACAGACTGCCCACTGAGCACCACTCCTGGGGGCCCGCAGAGGCAGCGAGTGGGGAGAAAGAGTTTTTTAAAAAATGCTTTTTTCTCACACGAGTGAGGGTAAGATTAATGGAGGGTGTATTTGATCGATTTCCATCACGCAGAGACAGATTTCTCACAAAGAAAATCAAAAGAAAACTGAACCTTTGATATTCTAACCCCAGACTCTGTTTTATTTAATAATAGTGCGTGATACTAAGCAGCTCACAAAAGCAGCAGATTCCGCACCTTAGGCAAATAAAATAGCTGAATGGCTTTGGATGGAAAATCTAACACAAATCAATTTGGTATTGAGGTCGTAGTGATAGATTCTTTACATCTTATATCAGTTTAATACTCTTCTCAGGCTTTCTGTAAGCTCTCTACAGTGGCCTAATCCCTTATTCATGTGGACTGACTATATGATGTGTTTTTATTTTTTTTTAACAAATGCATCACATAATTCCAATGAATTGTATGCGAAAGCAATTCAGTGAGAGTATTTGATTTCAAAGCAGGAAGTGGTGTGATACATGTAGCGTAACAGTGTTCATCTCACTGAATTATCTCTGACCTGCTATTACATTAAAAATCTATTCATGTGAAATCAGTCAAACCTGAGAATTAGTTTGGTTTGGCTCTGCACCAGGAGAGTGTTGTAACATTTGTGTTAAAGGAGTAATTGAAATACCTGCAGTCATAGTTGTAGTAGGTGCAGCAGCAGCGTGCGCCCACCATCTGTTTCTCTATAAACAGGCAGAGTTACCTAAACTTTTTTTTTTTTTGGTTTCATCTAATTGCAATAAAACTTAATGAACTGAAGTTTAAAAGAAGAATTCTTGTATAATTCTTAGACTGGAGCTGATGCCACAGTGAAAAAAAACTTGGATTAATTAGGAGATGATGATTTGTTGATTCCCATCGGCCTATTGGTGAATCACATATCTGCCGGTAATGGATGATGTTTATCTGTTGTAGTTTATTAATGGTGATTTGATGCATTAATATGTTTCATTCTGTATCCTTGCAAACATAATGTCATGAAGACTCACATTTATCACAAAGACCCAATACTAAATTTGTTCCCATTTAACCTTTCTTAAGTGATTTATTACCATATATTTTACACTTTTCACTGTAAATCATGTTTCCTTAAACTTTTTTTTAAATTCACTTTTTATTGTTTTTTCTTTCTTTTCACCCATTAAACATTTTCCAGTGATACAAGATAGAATTGTAAAAGAATAAGAATCAGTAAAAATACAACCAGCAAATATAAAAATGAGAAAAAAAAACATACAAAAAAGAGAACTAAAGAAAAAAAGGTGGGATTACTGAATAAATAGAAAAATAAATAAGCAAGTTTTACAAACACAATACAGTACTGTCAATTTTGTTATACAGGATATATCATTACATTATAACCCTTTCCAGGTCAGACATATCCTACGTAGGCCAGGACAGTGAAGCATTAACCACAACACACTGTGGTTTCAGATTACCAGTCACTTAAATTATCACAGGACTACCCAAAACTGCAGTCGGGCCTACTTAGATATTTCCTTATATCTCATTTCCAATAGGTGCTTATTAAAGCTCAGAGTAAATTCAAATGTTATTATTTCAAAACAGAGAAAAATGAAGAAAAAGTGACTTCCAGCAAAATATATCATTAATTGAACATAAAACCTAGTCTGTCCATCCACTGTCATTGATACAACTTCAGAGGTTTTACTTTAATCAATGTTGATGACGGTGTTTCCACGTTCACTACAGACCCTCTGAACATCCAAATAAGTCATATCTGATGACCGTGAAAAGATGACAAACTGCATTTTACACCAATTACACTGGTCTACAAATGAAATGCTTCCAGAATAAAAGTAGTTCAACTTTACCAAATTTGAGTCATAAATAAAGAAAAATTCAGTCCAAAGTCCAAGTTGGTTGTAGTTTCTAAGATACAGTCTTATGGTGCGGCCACACCGAACGTGAATTCGCCGATTCGCGCGTTACGATTACCTACAAAGTCGATGCAGAGACGCGTTTTGATGCAAATTCGCCTCGAGGGGCGCGTTGGAGGCAGCGTGTTTGCCGCAAATATGTGTCAGACGCCTCAACGCTCGAGTTGAAAATATTGAACTTTTCACACGAATTCGCGTGACGCCATGCCATGAAAGCCAATCAGCGTTGAGAACTTTGACAACAATAAAATGCCAATCACTAGAGACAGGTGGACAGACGCTCGGCTGGAATAGCCCGTCTGTAGTTGGTGTCCATCCTGGAGACCCTGGCGCCAACCCTCGCCAACAGGGTATCAAACTG
>JAQQZY010000007.1:24330804-24345829 GCA_030068375.1 Ostorhinchus rueppellii | reverse complement strand
AATAATAAAACAGCACTAAAACAATAGGGCCTCGCGCCTTCGGTGCTCGGGCCCTAATAATAATAATAATAATAATAGATTCATTTTTTATAGCACTTTTCAAGTCACCCAAAGCACTTCACATTATTGATCCATGATTCATTCACTCTCACATTCTCCCTCTGGTGGTGGTAAACCACATTTTGTAGCCACAGCTGCCCTGGGGCAGATTGACGGTAGCGTCGCTGCCAATTCGCGCCTACAGCCCCTCTGACCACCACCGAACATTCATGCGCATTCATACACAGGAGGCAAGGAGGGTGAAGTATGTTGCTCAAGAACACAACAGACTGACTAGGACAGAGCAGAATTCGAACCACCAACATTTATGCTGGTTATTGGATGGCCTGCTCTACCTCCTGAGCCATGGCCGCCCCTGACACTGGCTTGTCTTTCTCCTGCATTTGTCGTCTTCCTCATCTCGTCACCTTTCACCTATTTGCTACAAAGTCAATAGATACATCAGTGCTATCCCTCATTAATAATTATTTGAATGTTTGAGGAAACATCAGTAGTTTTGACCTCTACTGTGTCAAATATTTACCATATTTACTGCTTTAATCTTCCATATGTTTTAAATGAGAAGCAGGTCAACAAAATACTAATGTTTTCAGTTTCCCAACGAGATCAATTTGTGAGAAATTCCTAGTTTTGTTTTATTGCACAAGCAGGAGAAAACAGCTCTAAAATAGCGTCCAACATTTTGTCCTAATCAGCGATCTCCGGACACAGAATAAGCTGCATATTTAACAGAACAACATGTGCCTTGGCTGGTGAAGAGGACTTTCCATGTTGGCAGGCTAGCAGTCTTATTTACTAAGCATTATCTAATATTTTATCATAGCAGTTAATCTTACTGGACTAATACCCCTATATGTCTACCATTATATCAGGTATTTAAAGCTTATGGGTTAAAATCACTATCCAAACATAGATGCATGATGCTAAGACTGTCTGCAACTGCAATAAATTAGTATTTTCATGTGTCTGTATGCCGAGTCTGCAGATATACCTAGGAATGGGGTGTCTACAGAGGTGAGATAAAGTGGAAGCTCGCAGTACAAGTGCATCGTAGGATGAGAAATTCTATATACAAGCCGTGGTTCTTGAGAATTTTTGTCTTGAAATACAAGTGAAAACTTGCAGTACGAGCAGGGGTTCCTCCCAACAGGTGCCGCCTCCGTAGGCTCACTTCCCATTCAGAAGCAGCAGCATTCAGATGCATTGGAGGAGATTATGAAATTCTCAAACAAGGACAGTATAGTGGAGGAGGCTATCTCTACGAGTAATTTAAGAGAAGTTTTAGGAAAGTGGCAAGAGGTTGCAAATTTTCTTTAAAAAAAATCATCCAGACAAGTTGAGGTCATGTAGCTACTTACTATAATGTCAGTGGTCTAGCACATTTTTGGAACATTTCACAAAGCAGAGCAAAGCACATTTCTCTAGATAGGTTTTTAATGAAATGACCTGCAAGTGTGGAAAGTGATGAAAGTGAGGCCAGAAATAACAAATTCAGTTAAGAAAGAGAGAAAACGCCAGAAATTCTCCTATCTGACATTTTACTGGAAGGAGATTCTCAGTTTATAATACCCAGCTTATTTGTTTTTATAAATGTTATTTTCTTTCAAACTGCACTTTTTGATTTTAAAAACAAAAAAAAAGGGATTTTTTTGTAGTTTTGATGGGCTGGTACAGATTAATTACATTTCAATTCATTTCAATTGGGAAAAATGACTCTAAATGAGTAAATGGCAAAATGAGCACAGTCATGGAAGTTCCCCAACCCCAGGATGGCCGCTGTCTTGGCACATATTATGTTAATTTTCAAGCGTGAGATGACAAGTATTAAAAGAGGTGAGAATTAATCTAATCCAAGTCATGTTGAAGCTGCAGAAACTTTCTGAGAGACAGTTACAATGAGGTCATCAATAGTCATATGTATATCAGCAATTTTCACATGAAAGTTGAACACTAACAAGCTACAACAGTATTAACTTGTAAAATTATCTTTTAAATTGACAAACATATGTATAAATGATGATATTATTCAAACTGGATCAAAAAATAACTTTACTAATAACTTGCTATTGACTGTAATGCACTTTTAAATAATAAAAATGAACAAAAATCTAAATCTTAAATATATTTTTCTCATTTCTACTCAAAATATTCATCACACTTAAAATAAGACATAATCACCTAAAGAGTAACTTTCCAGTGAGATATAAGAACTTGTTTTTAGACAATACATCTTGAAAATCTCATTTCAAGAAATCTTACCAAGATCATTTTAACTTGTTCCATTGGCAGATTTATTTTTTGCTTAATTCAAGATTTTTATTTTTTTGGCTTAATTTAAGCCAAAAAATAAATAAATAAAAATCTGCCAATGGAACAATTGAACATTATCTTGGTAAGATTTCTTGAAATGAGATTTTCAAAACAAGTTGTTTCTCACTGAAAGGTTACTCCTTAGGTGATCATGTCTTAATTTAAGTAATTCATTTCATTAAATGAATTTAACTTAATTTTGACTAGAAATGAGAAAAATACACTTTGTAAGATTAAGATTTTTGCAGTGTACTAGAAGGTGTAAGATTTTAGCTTTTATTAGAGATTTGTAGCTTTATCTACTTTAGGCTAACAGGTAATTAAGCAAAAGAATTTAAAAAACAGAATTAGAGTCAATGGTTTAAGAATGAGTAACAATAAAAATTTGTTAAAATCCTTGAGACTGAGAAAATAAATTAAAAGATGATTAAAAGATGGATCAATGGCTGTGATTTTATCGGTTAAGACCCCACAATTTTAATACTACATAATGGTTTAATATTTATAAAAGTGCCAGAGCAAGATCTGTAATCAAATGACGAACATCTGCGCAGAACTTTACAGTAATCAATTCAACAGTTGCTAAAATATTTCACACCACTGACCAACCCTTCGACGCTGCTAAAACCCACAGGAAACATTCTTTGTCATCTACATATTTAAGAACTCCTCTCAGCACCTTCTCTGCTGCTAATCCTACTCTAATATCTGTCCCTACCTTGCTGACTGTAGGAAACATCCCATACTAAATCCTATTTTTGTCTATCCACGATAACCTCTGACCTTGGCTTAAGCCAGAGAAAGGCCTTCTGGGAAATGAAACATGAAGCCAGTTATTTGATGCCGTTTTACAGATCCCTGCACACAAACATTTATAAGGGCCCAGAGACATGCACTCAGCCACACACGCAGAAGTAAGCACTGACCTCTACACCTGAATGACTAGAAGACCGACCGCCCAACATGAAGACGAGTCTCTGACCCTGAAGTAACATGGCTAATCTTTGACACTGCCGGTCAATCGTACGTATTGATGCCGGTCTTTAGCTGACGCCTCTGATAATGGAAGACCCGTGTGAAGAAGACTGTAGGGGGAGACTTCATCCCTGAGGGAGCAGTTATTCTGAGAGGGAATGGATGGTGTGTCACATTGTGCTGTGTTGGGCAGAAACACAACAGTTTTAGTAATGGCAGCCCACTGACCTTTCCACTTATACCTCTCCACTACCCCTCCCTTCACACGACCACAACACCCACCACTTCTAAAACAGCACAGCCTGGTGAAATGTAATGAAATGCAGAAAATGAAAGGCTGATATGCAGATTGGGAGCTATGAATGCAAATGATGCGAATGTTTCTTCACACAGTCTAAATGATATGACAGCTGTGATAGGATGATTTGGAGTTCAGCTCTGGATGCACTGCGGACTTCTCACAATATCTGACAGAACTTTTTATCTTTAATTTTTATTTAGGCTGGAATGACCAATTAGTCATTCTACTGTTTACCAACTGAAATATTTAGTTTGTAATGAATCAAAAATGAAACTATTAGCTGCAGTAGAGAAACATGGTCTGTGGAAGTGCTGACAGTGTGTCTGGTATTAAGATTAATATCCTGCTGCATTTTAGGGGATAGTGATTATTGTTAATTTTTTGTTTATACATGTAAGTATTATCCTTAACCAAATTCATAATGAGTATCATTGATGCCTAATTATGTTGAATGTATTCCCTTCAAAGTCTCCATGGAAAAATAACTCTTGGGTGAAACTAAACACCATCTATCCATCCTCTGCTGGTTATCAGGTTATGGGAGCAGCAGCTTCAGCAGAAAAGCCCTTCCCTCTCCTCCCCCACCTACTCCTTCTCCTCCAGGGGGGGACGCAGAGGCATTCCCAGGCCAGTCGACAGATATAATCCCTCCAGCATGTCCCAGGTCTGCTCGAAGCTCTAGTTCTGGTTGGACATGCCCCAAACACCTCGCTGGGGAGATGTCTCAGCTATTTCAACCTGATGCTTCATCTCACCTCATGTCACCTCCTCTCTATGCAGAGGAGCACCAGCTCAACTCTGAGTTTGATGACTGACTCCATCACTCTGCATCTGTGAGACACCCCCACCCCCCACCGATGATCTTGCACTTTCAGTCACAACCCACAGCTCATGACATTAAGTAGGAGTACTGTGGCGAGCCCCACAATATCAGTATCTCTCAACTTCCCACACCAGCGCATACTCCATCATCACCACTTTTTACAGCCATGGATGAGACAGCTGAGGCCACCATCTTTGATTACTGCCCAACTCACATCACTCTCAAAACATTACAGCTCCTCCTGGTGGTGGTGGGCCCTCAGGTGGGTCAGACCATGGCACTTCCTCAGGCTGAACCTGGCCAGGCTACCTGGTTGAAAGCCCAGCCACCACACGCTTACAGTCTTACAACTCCCCAAGGCCTGGTTCCAGGGTGGGACCTGGGTAACCCTGCTCCCAGCAATGAAACATGATTCCTTGTTTTATTCACCATAAGGCTTTAGGTGACTGAGTCCTAACCTGGCCCCTGAGCTGGGACCAGGCTGCCCTGGATATACAGTAGCCTCCAGGATCAAACTATATTTAGAGTGGTGCATAATTGTTTCAAACTATTTAAATAATTATTTGAATTAAGCCATTAAGACCCAGTGCTACTTTTGTGTCAGTTCCCAAATGAATATTTCTCTACATTTAACCTTTAAGTGATTTATCACTATTTACTGTAATATTAATGAAGTCATGTATTTTCTTGTTCATAAAAGCTCAAATTAAATTTGACGGTTATCACACCAAAAACAGAGAAAACTGAAGAAAATGTGACTTTTTCAGCAAAGATATCCAAAATTGAATGTAAACCCAGTGACTCACTGTTGTAGAAGATGATGGTGTTTCCATGTTCACTATGGAGCCTCTGAATGTCCAAATGGGTCATATCTGATGACCATGAGAAGATGACAAACTATATTTTACACCAATTACTTACATGTGTTAATAGGATTAGTGGTTCAGCAGGTATTAAACTGTTTAGATCAGTGGATGCCTTTGGTCGATGGTGGATGTTTGGGTTTTTATGGGTTAACTTTGACTCTACAGTCCATCTACTTCTACTGATGTGACAAGAAGATAATATTAGAGCAGAGAGCAGCAAATCAAAACAGACAACTCTTTTAGTTTATTTTTTTTCCCCTTTTCTTGTTTGCAAAGGTAGTTTACTCTAATGTTACTTTTTCCTACTGGACGTGCAGTGTGTGAAGCAGAGTTTCCATAGATTAGCCTACGTTATCTCTGGCAGTGTTACAACTGAGTCACCTCCACACTG
The DNA here is from genome assembly GCA_030068375.1 of Ostorhinchus rueppellii. Taxonomy (NCBI): domain Eukaryota; kingdom Metazoa; phylum Chordata; class Actinopteri; order Kurtiformes; family Apogonidae; genus Ostorhinchus; species Ostorhinchus rueppellii. The sequence continues at coordinate 24,340,103 of JAQQZY010000007.1, read as the reverse complement.
CACCCACTGAGTGTGGATTAGGAACTGAATGGTACATTTAAAATGACTTTCCTTTCAATGATGTTTATGTTTACACGTGTATATAGATGGGCTTATTATCAGCATGAACCAGTATTTCATTTTAAGTCCCCATGAAATCTAAGTCAGTGTTGTGGTTTTTACATCATATGTCTCCGACTATATATGTGCGTCACCCGTTTCACTCTGTCATTTCCTGGAAAATGATTAAAATGAATTAAATGCACTTCAATTTCAGAAATAATCTTCACATGTCCAAATTTACACTGGATAAAAGGGAATGATCGAACAGCTGTGTGAGGTTGGTCACTAATTTATGTTGCATTCTATGATGGAAGTCATCAATTTTCAGTCATGACAGGCCTGGTTCAGAACCAGTTATTTTGATACCTTTTAAATAACTGTATTTGGATGTGATATTCAGACAATCGCATACACACAATTTTAGTCCCTGATTAACTGAGCAGCATCAGGATCTAAATCAGCATAACATCACAGACTGAAGTCTTGATTTTCTGGTTTCCAGCTGCGTGTGAGAGATACTGGCACAAAAGCTGATGGTGATGTCTCTTTAGGAAAAAAAAAAAAAAAAAAAAAAAAAAATCATCACACATTCTGAGCACTGTTTGTCTTGAAAGGATACATCTGTGCGATCATTACATTTGACAGGAAGACTTTGTTATTATATCCTTCAGTTATTTTTATACCCAAGCACAGCTCTGATCATTACCATTATGTGCACTGCCTTGATTCCTGCCAATGGCCAATAAACCTGTGTGTTAATGATCATCTCGAGTGAGGAGTGTGACTCTCACTTACTTCTCAAGGCAATAATTTTAGCAGGACTGAGAGTGAAAAACATATTATAACTCCAGCCTCAAATATTTCTAATGAAGAGTTTATACAGTGCTTTTATTTAGTATTATCAGCAGACAGAGGCTTCAGAGAGGTTACGAAGTTACTCATTACCACCAAGCAGTGGATGCACATTTACGTACTTGAAGGCCCTTGAATAGAAATACAAGTCTATACAGTGCATTAGTGATTACAGTTGATGCCGTATATGGATTAAGTGTGCTTTTATGGATCAGACTATGAAGCTCACTATTATTTATGAGGCACTAACCCATTATCTAGGTGTCATTTTCAGCTGTTTTCTGTATCCTGGGGTCTGTGTATATTGATGCTACTACCAGGGGCTGCCACAGCTGCTCATTTCCAGAATCTAGAAATAATAACTCTAATGCAACATTAATTCCTCTGGTGTCTGTGGCAGCTAGTAAAAGATGCTGTTGCTATTTACTCAGCATGTAGCATTCATTTTGAGTCTGATAATGTGAGATCAATACAAGCAGGGCTGGAATGGGGCCCCTTTTCAGCGCGGGAGTTTCATGCCCAAACCGGACTACTTTTTCCATGGAGGAAGACTTTGAATAAATGAAACAGCAGCTTCAGCATCAGCTCTTATAATGTCTTTTTATTAGGTATAAGTTCAGGTATATGTTAGTAAGTTAACAGAAAACACTTGACTTAAACGACATTTTTTATTCAAATTTAACTCAGACAAAGATTTATAAGGTAATAACATATGATAAAGATGAAAATGTATTTTACTTTTGTACAGGAGCAATCAGTTGAAATTAAAATTGCATTAAAAAAAATAAAATAAAATTGCATTTTTCTTCCCAACAGAGAGGTGCTCTATTGTTAAGTTTGCAACAATTTAATATATTGGACTTCTAAATTCTGTTTATTATATTCAGCTTGAAACTGGGTATTTGTGATTAATGTATGTTTTGGGTTCTACAACGTAAACTACACAAAACTGATATTGCAAACGCCGTGTAATAGCCTTACTCAGTGTCAATACAAAATTATTTCCATATCTGTCTTTACTCTGGAAAATGGGTCTGTTAATTTTGCACATTTGGCAGCATCTTCTTCCAACACCGTTCTATTCTTTAACCTGGTCTTTTCAGCTCCACCTGGCCTCTTCCTACCCTCCACCACCACCAACTGACGCGTCACACTATTCTGTTGCTATATCTAATTTTACCACTCCAGAAAAATGACTCCTGGGCCCAACCAACGTAAACATTTAGGAGGGAAGACTTCCCTCAGCTGGTAGAACCCATCGAATCTACTGCGATGTAGGGGCTGTGAAGAATGAATGAACGAAGAAGATTAGATAAGCAACAGATAAGTGTCAAAATTATTTTTCTCTTCCAACCGGCCCAAACTCGAGATTGACAGGAGCTGGCTCATCGGGAATTCTCCCAAATCTCCCAATTAGCCAGTCCGGGCCTGAATACAAAGTTCTTGTAGCAAAAATTACAACAAAAACAATGATTATAACTAAAACCAGCACCCCAAGAATAATCTGAAGTGAAATAAGAATAAAAACAACACTCAAACTAAATAAAAACTAAGCAGGTCAGGTTTGTTTTCATGTTTCTTTTGTTTGCACTGTGAATCCTGCACCATTTTTTGGTCATGGTGAACAACAATATAATAACTTTTCAGAATGTGGGACCTTAAAAACACAATGGTCTTCTGAATCATATTTGAGGTGATGCATCCTTTCCTCCTACCCTTTTCAGCTCCTATAAATCAAGGCAAATGAATGCCCTGTCCACGTGAACACACATATTATGCAAAGCAAATATTCTTGTCTATGTTTAAGCCTTCTGTCCACACGTAAACTCTTTTTTTAGGTCGCTAAAAAATAGACTTTTTGGCGATGCGAAGGTTTGTAAAAACACTGGTTTGTGTGCATCTGTATAGACAGGTTATTTGAGGAGATTGTCTTTACATTGGTTTTAATTTTATGTCTAATGAACATCCACCTAAAACATCAAAGTTATATAAATGTACAAGTCAGTGGATTAACAAATGTGTCCAAAACTTAACTTTACTCTTAACATTTAGTTGCTTTTCACCATCATGACAGACTCCAGCTTCTGCATCTGCCCTGTCCACTACTATTGTCTGAGGTCCTTTGTGTCCACACTTCAAATCCTCCAGAGACAATGGTTTGTCTGAATGTGTGTAGGTTTGTAGATGTTTTTTTTTTTTTTTTTTTATGTTCTAGTGGGTTTGAGATATTTTGAAATATGAGGATTGTGCGACTGTGAACAGAGCTGTGTGTTTTAATGGAAGAAGAAAATACCCGTTTAGAAAAATATCTGTTAGTGTGGATACAGTATAAAATTGCTTATGCTTTTGCAAAATTAAATAAAACTAAACTTAAGTCCCACACCAAACTGACATGAAAATAAAAACAAATATTTTACATTTTTTAAACTTTCTAATATATTCACCCATTTCAGAAGGAGTGTGGAACTAGTGGCTAACTTTGTCTGATTGTTCATAGTCCGTGCACCACCAGGGTTTTTTGCTTAGAAATATGCATGTAGCAACAGAAAAGGCTGTTTATGAGAACAGTGTAGGTGAACTAAACTGGTAAAATTGCAAGCTGTAAAACCAAACACTAAACTACAGGACAGTAAAAACAACTGGAGTGGATGATAATTCTAATTGGGTTCATCAATACAAGGAAATCATTTTACATTACAGAGTCAAAAAAAACTGACCCTTTAAAAACATTGGTTAGGGTAAAAATTGATAATTTGCGTACAACAGGGGTTAGCTGACACCTGCTTTTAAAGTGCTTATCACGAAATACAATGCTTTTTTGTGTAACCGTACCATTGTAGTTATTGTTGATGAAATGGTACCAATGTTGTCAACATAAAAGTAAACTCTGCTTCAAACCACCCATTACAACAGACAGAAATTACAGTAATTGTGGAAGAGCGTAGGCTATCTCCTTTCCATCTGATTTTCCTAAACAAACACCTGATGATAATATCAAAGTGTATCCTTGATGTGTTTCAACCCTGTCTTCCTGTGTCTGTCTGTTTTTCTGTCAGGCTGTCTATCACCAGTTTGTCAGAACGTGTCTTTTTTTTTTGTCCTTGTTCCTCCTTTTTTCCTGTCCTCCCAGCTTCAGCAGCATGTCAAATAGATAATCAATAGCCTCTTGTGGCTTTGTTCCCCTGCATGCTAGATAATGGTTAGCGTTGCCAGTGTGCTGAACACACCTCATTAACCACTGGTTGCAGTGGTTTGGCTTTTCCAGTACAGTCCAAGCCCCTAGTCAACACAATGACTGATGCACCTGACAGTCATGCCAATGACACAAATATTTCAACTCTGCTGCCATGCCCCTGCATGCTTGGCTTTATTCTTACTACAGTCAAACCCACTGGAGACTCCAACCTCAAATGACAGACATTTCTTTTTTTTTATATGTTTATGCATTTATTTATTTGTCATATATACAGGTCTTGGTGTGCTGTGTATACGGAGTGTTAAAACCAATCTGAAGGTGTTATCAGTATTTCAGTAGCAGATGCCGTGGGTTAAAATCATCTTATCTCTTATCTAATGTCACATTGCACATAGAACATAAAACAAAAAAAAACCATGAGGCCAGGTGGAGACAAAAAGAATGAAAAACGAACACACAGAGAGAGAGAGAGTGTGAGAGACAGAGAGAGTAGTGCGAATTGTAAAGGAGGATGGAAAAGCAAAGAGATAATCCAGAGACTGTTGTCAACATTGAGCCCTTGTGTGTACGGCTGTGTGCTCATGTGTTGCACATGGCAGAAAAACCAGCATGTGATGTTATTTAAAATCATACATGTATGGTGTTTCTATTGTGGACCATCGACCTGGGAGACAAGCCTCACCTCACGCGTGTGCTCTGCTGTGGAGCTGGTGCGGGCTGACCCCTATCAACAAATCAATACATTTATTTATCAGGTACAATAGGCCAGTCACACTGGTGTGAATATGTTGTGAGTCTGCTGTGGACAAGTTCAGTGATGTGGATGTGAATTTGAAATGTCTGCCTGTTAAGCTGTGTTAATGCTAACGCTGCTACAGTAACACAAATACAACATGGGCAGGCTGGGAAATAAGAATGCACAACTGTAATAAGATAAACAAACCACAAACAATGCAATCAACAAGGAAACAGTTAGCAGTGTGGCACAACTAAGAACCAGCTGAATATTGCTGTTATTATCCCCAGTGATTGGGGGTAAATTGAGGGTGCAGTTTCTCTATTCAAATGTTTTTCATTGTTGTAATGGGAAAAGAAAACTTTAAAACGGGCTGTGTTAGCTTTAAGCCTCATATCTTAAGAGCACAAACATCCTCTCTCTGCTTCTCCCTCTGTTTCTTGCCTCCTCTCATTGCATGTCTCAGTTCTTTTTTTCACTCCACCTCATATTCCACCTCATCCTTGATTGGACAAGCTGCCTTTCTGGAGATTTTGATTGGTTTGGAGGCTTAGAGTGCATTGTCATGCAGTTTCTGTGTCATACAGAGACAAGGCTGTGGTGTCTCTATTTCAGACACTCCTGTAGATGCACAGAAGTGCACACAACGTTAGTCTTTCTGAAGACATGTATAAATATGCATGCATGCAGGCACATCATATAATTTCCCTCTTTACACCTCAAGCCTGCACAGCATTGTACCTTTTTAAGACTATTCCATCTAAATAATTGAAATGGAGTCATACCTGCAGCCTATTCCCCCAACTAATTACATTATGTGAAGCAGAAATGTGGGTCGTGTGCATTAGGTACATCCTATCATCATGGAAGGCATCTTGCTCTTTCCATTTCATTTCTGAGCAGCAGTAAAAAATTTATATTTGTTGTTATCCCACAGCTCAGCACAGCACGTATCCAAGCAAAGTTATTATTTAGTCATTCAGATCATTTTATAATAATGTAAGAAAAGAAAAATAGTCTAAAGGTAGACATGAAATCTGTATTTTCTGCCCAAAAAAGCCCCTATCGCAGCACAGTCAATCTCTGCCCTACTTCAGATATTACTGTTCATTATTAAACAGCGTCTGCAGTCATGTTGAGCATAGTTTGGTATGTAACCTCCGTACCTGTCACAGCTTTGTACAGTGCCGCCTTTAAAGAGAACATTTCTGGTTATAATTTTTTCCTCTAAAAGACTTGATCTCTATTATATGACAGAGGACTGTGAACTATCACAACCAAAGCAGGTTATGCTTCCAGCACCGTTTGTTATAGGTCGAACTGTTTGTGGGATTACATGTAAACTACAGTGCAGATTTTTATGAAAGTCAGTGAAAGGGTAGAACAACAGACGAGGATAAATGCATGACATTTTGGAGAGCTGCATCAGTCTGGCTTTCCACCGTATGGTTTGGTTGAATTAGTGGGGTGTGAGGTCTTGGTTTTGTTGTGTGTGGTATTGGTGCCTTTTTATAAAGTAACACTTTAAAGCTTGTTTGCTTGTGTTTATTAGTTAACAAAATATAAGTTCAGCAGCATTGTTTGGACTGGAAAACACCAGTTGAATTTAAAGTTTCAGGACATATTTTTTGGTGTCAATGGACAAACATTCCATTGTAACCTTTTAGCATACTGTATTTCAGGCGGTTTGACAGAAAACAAGACTTCTTTGGGCTCCAATATGAAGCCAATGTAGTATCTTAAAGTTGGGATACCGATGGTGGGCAGCATGGAGTGGCGCCAAAAAAAAAACCCTGATTCACGTAAACTTATATTGAAGTTCTTTCAAAAAGTCCTACGTCAGTTATTTTTCCTAAACTCATTCCCGTCTCATCTGTCATTATTTGGAACCTCCAGAACTTGTGGTCCAGCTATAATGTTTTCCTCCATTCATCAGATGTCAAATGAAAAGGTTTGACGTCTGTCATGTTGGGCTTTGATTGACAGGCGTATGACAGCTCGTTCATCAGACAAGTCATACTTAATTTAGTTTTGTTTCAATGTTTTATCAAGTTTACCATTTTACAGAGTCAGTAAGCTAGTGCATAATATTTCTGCCCCTTTTGCCCATATATGGTCATTTCTGTCTCCAAAAAGCCAATATGGCAATGGCCAAATTGCAAACTACTTGTTTTAGTGTGAAAGTGAGGACACCGATGAGTGACGCCATGTACGTGACAACTCTTCCACTCTGTGAATCAACATACAGCTGCGGAAAAAAATATTAGACCACCCTTGTTTTCTTCAATTTCTTGATCATTTTAATGCCTGGCACCACTAAAGGCACATTTGTTTGGACAAATATAATAACAAAATTAGCTCAAAAGTTTAATTTCAGTGCTGATTTCTATCCATTTTCAGTGTTTTCTTGATAATAACCGAAATCACTTCAGTTCTTACATCAATATCTATTGTATTATACTGACAAAAACAGTGCTTTTAAACATTCCATGTTTTCTTTTCTGTCTGTTTTAGTCACATGATACACACAGGAGTTAGTAGTTGACTGCATAACCAATGTTTCTGATGACTTTTGATGGTCTAAAATTTTTTTTTCTGTGACTGTAGCAGCTCCCGTAATATAGACATTATGTTGTGGCTTCACTTTATCCATAGTAACATGAAACAGTGCCAGCTTCCTCTTCTTTCTATCTTTATATTTAGTCTTTTGATTTGGACCAAGAGGAGTAAGCTGCAGAGGAACGGTGTGTATTTACAATGTCTGATTTATACCTCCTGCACATTTAAGGAACATCAGGGGACAGGGAGGTGATACCCACCAACCATCCAGCATCATTACGAGATAAAACATTTCAAATGTCAGTTTGTACTTTTACTCAGAATTAATATGAAGTCAATAATTGTACCTTGCAAATAACCATGATACAGTTCCACTAGCTGATAACAATAATATTGAAATACTTTGCCAAAGAGTAATTAATGAGTTTAATATTTAATGCTGGGTTAATATTATTTGTAAACAGTACACGATAAAGCCTCTCATGAAGTACTACAGTCATTTTGATCAAAACAATCCAGCGCTTAATGTCTGTTGTGACTGTATATAGCAGTCCCTGGGCATTAGCATTTTTTAAACATTATTAAAACAACAAATTTACAGGACTGTACAACTTTGGCAGAGCGCTGCATCCTCTGAGTGCTCTCTAGTTTGAATACATTTGGCACTGGCTTATGACTGTGTAATAAGGCCCCACTGCTTAGTAAAAGTTACATACGCAGCATAAAAATAGCTGAAAACTGCACAGAGCCAAACCAAACTGAATTCAGCTGTGTAGCACCATAAGCTCACATCCCAAATCACAATTAAAATTTGACCTTGATGCGTCAAATATAAAAAGCAGATCCATGTTCTTCATTTCAACTCATTTTGTGACGCCGTCCTTTTAGGCAGAAAAAGAATATACAGTAGACCAGCAACAGGGAAAGTGAAATATATGAAATGTGAAAAATGATGAATTATTTCCACCCTCAGATAAGATGCTCTATTGAATTTCTCTACTTATCTATCACTGGAGTCCTACGAGGTTTAGCAGAGCATGTTTCACTCCGCTTTTTATCAGATACCCAACTAACAGAGCTCGTCTTAGCTGCTCTGCTACTGTACATCATATTAACTTATATAATCCACCGCTCTGTGGTGCTTTACATTAAACACTTCCAGCAGCCGGTACACAGAATAAAGCCACAGATTACAGATTATTTCAGCATTCAGAGAAAAATAGAACAAGATGACAACAGAGAGAGACAAGAGATCAGGGAGAGGTGGGGACAGATGAAGGGAGTGATTGAAACGGTGATGGAAGAGGAGGGATACGCAGATGGGTTTAGGATAAAGAAGCAGAAGATGACTGTGGTTGGCTTTTCATGATAGACGAGGCAGGGGAAAGAAGGTGGAGAGAAGGGAGGGAAAGAGAGCAAGGCTACGTCAGGAATAGATGAATATTTCATCAAACTCATGAGGACCAGAGAGAGAGAGAGAGAGAGAGAGAGAGAGAGAGAGAGAGAGAAGGCAGTGAGAGTGAGGGGAAAATAGAGAGAAGAGAACAAGGGAAGGACATCTACATCTACTGCCAGCTCACCAGATGTTCATGAGTTTGTCTGCTTAATGTATGTGTTTGTGTAGTGGAGCTTTACACATTACTAAATAAACAGGTTGCACCACACAAACCAACAAGTTCTCCAAACTAAACAACAAAACAGACTGTGGCTGTTTTATGCATGACTTTAAAACAGGAGCTGTGACAAGGTTATGTTATTGTCAAGTTTTAGCAGAAAAATCTATTTAGCAAATGCTAGAAAAGGGCTGTAAGTAAACGTCACACCCCCACTACAGAAATAAAACTGGCATTAATTAAAAGATGGTGAATACAACTGATCCACACATCCACCACTCTTTATCCACCATCATATATA
>JAQQZY010000007.1:24297591-24308316 GCA_030068375.1 Ostorhinchus rueppellii | reverse complement strand
CAAACAATAAAAAAAAAAAAAAAAAAAAAAAAAAAAAGCATGTGTGCTAATTTTTGGTATAAAAACAAGACTAGCACTCCCCTTTTTTCCAGTCTTGCTATGAGTTTTCATTAATTCTCATACCCTGTAGTTTCTGGAAAATCTTAAACTGCGGTGCTTCATAAATGAGGCATCAAAATTCAGAGCCATACTCTCAGGTCAGCTGTAATTCAGATGCAAAGACACATTTGGGAGGTTGAAGAGTAGGAGGAAGAAGAGGAGGAGGGAAATGGCGAAGAGAGGGGTCAGAGGAAGGTGGTACGAAACGGGTGAGGAATTGAGAGGATTATGTCGCCAAGGTGAATCTGGATTGAGTGGATAGACATATAGAGTCGGGAAAGTGGATAGTGTCAGAAATGTGCATTCATTATTCATTTCCAGCCTGTGTGTGCATATGTAGTGGAGAGTTTTGGTGTAGTGTACAGTATGTGCATGCATAGGGTGACGTTTGCTTGTGAATGTCATTGTGTGCATTTGTGTGTTTTTGTATAGTGGGTAGTATATACATACACAGGACAACGTCTGTTTGTGAACCTATGCATATACCATGTGGCTATATGTTCATGAAAGCAAAAGGTGCCCCTTCCTGCAGGCTTTTAAATGCCGTAAGTGAAGTCGGAATGTGTTCAGGTCTACGTACTGTGTGTATTTTATGTGGGGGCGTGTTCACATGTGACTGCCCGTGCACGCTTTTATGCCTGTTTTCTTTAACTGGATGCTTACACGAGCGCGTATTAAGGTGCGTTTGTGTACCATGTGTGTGGCCTTGAGGAACGGAATCAAAACATTTCTGGAGTTGTGATGAGTACCGTTGCCCCTCTGCTGAGAGATCAGGGACGCACTGCACTATGGGTAAGCTTCTCTCTTCTTTTGTCGCCTCGGGTGAAGGAGAGAGAGTGGAGTCACACAGCTTGGAATAAAATGTCTCAGTTTAATTCAAAAAAAAGCCTAGAATATGTCTTTTGTAGGGGAACTTTTGTCCTTGTGTGTGAATGCGAACAGAGATGGAATTACTTGCAGAATAAAGAGAATAACACAAAAAATAAATAATAAAATAAAAATAAAAGGAAATTTCGTGGCTTGAGTTTAGCCTCAGATACAACCTGGTGGAACCAAACGGAGTCATGGCCTAACACTAACCTCAACATTGATGAGGGAGTTTGCTCAGATCGAAGGAAAACATTTCTGTCCTAACCTTAGCGGTATACGGCTACACATGTGGTTTGGTCTGATTTTCAAAGGTCTGGATACATTGCGTCTCTCAAACATCCAGCACAACTCTGTAAAATGGAGGTGAATCAAATAGTGTTTGCAATGAAAAATGGTGTTTGAAAGGCTTCACAGTGCCTGCAATCTGCTTCCCCACAATAGTGTAAAGACATCTGAGTAAACTGTTTCTATTAAAAGAATAACCCAATTAAAAGTGAGACCTCCACACTATTTACCGAGATCGACGAAGTCAGAAACAAACAAAACACAGATGTGTTAAACAGAGATGTGGGAAGAAGGTGAAAGACCGTACAGAAACGAAAAGAAGGTGATCAGAGATAATATAGATCAATAAAAAGGGAGAAGAGGAAGACAGAATTGATGGGAATGAATAGATTAGGAAAAAGAAGAGCACTGAGGCAGCCAGAATAGGACGGAAACTAAGACAAATGCAGTTATTACAGTATGATGGCTGGGTGTGGGAATATTTACTGTTAAGAAATGTCAAGCATGGCCTGAATTACCCTATCCAATGCCACGCCACATTATTTCTGGTGTGCGCCCAGTTAATCTCTCCCTCAGTGCAACCTGCAGTTTTCAGCCTCACTGTTTTCTGTAAAACTTTTCAGTTTAAGTGAGAAAAACAGGTAAAAAAAACAAAAAAAAAAAGCCTCTGCTCTAGTGATGTATGTTAGCCATATTTACTTTCAGAGTTCCAGCTCATTGAAAACCACTTAATCATGTAAAAACAAGCCTAAACCACAACTCTAGGTTTGTTTTTACCAAAGTCGTAAGCATGTTTATTTTTAGAAATATCTTTTTTCTTTTCTAACCTATCCGTGCCAGAGAGTCGACTATTATTATCCGTCATCTGTTGGGGTGCGAACAGTAGGAAAGTTAAATCAGATGAATCAGCCCAAAAAAAAAAAAAGCTCATATTTTACCATTTGTTTTCTTGTCTGCAAGTAATTTTTGGATTGAGTTGATTTTGTGTTGATTTCAGAACACAGGCATTGTGGTAATCTCAGTGGAATTTGACACATGCAGTGATGAAAAGCAATGTGATCAGCAGTTACTGTCTGCCAGTAACAGCAGGGTAACAAAACAAAAGACTCTTACGTAAACCAACACAGAACCTGTTAATTACACACAAAAAAAAAAAAAAAACTTTGGGCCTACCATACAAAACCTTTTTTTTTTTTTTTCAATTAATGTGACGTTTGCAGACCATGAAGTCATCTGATTTTCACTTATTTTCTTAGTGAAGTTTTGGGACATGCTCACAAGTCTCACTCTTCCTTATGACATGACTGGTTTAAGTATTTTTCATGAAAATTAAAAGTACAATATATATTTTGACAGGCCTTTGTGAATGACTCATCAGTCCAATGTATTGCAGCTGCTGTACTCAATAAAACAGCAGGCTACATGCTTATTAAAGTCACATTTTCATCACTTTAAATGAACAAGAATTGTGCATTCAATTGGATCCAGTCACTGTTTCTGCTTCACAATCTGTTCATGTAGTTCACTCAATTACCAGCAATCTACAATTAGTGACAAACTTTTTAGAAGTAGATTTCTGATAACTCTAGAATTCAGTGTCTATTATAATACAATGTCTTATATTTTTAGTAATCTGCAATAAAATTATACCTTGAATGGAAAGAATGATGGAAGGAAAACAAAAGCTGATGTGACACATGGAAGAAAACTGAAAAACAGAAGAATGTGTTGTTGAATAATGGATATATGACTAGGATTTGACAATGAAATTGACCTTTGACCTTGTGGGTATGAAATATAATCACTTAATCATTTTATCCTTTTATACATTTTTGTTTATAAACCGTCATCACCCCAAAGCACTGACCTTTGACCTTCAAACTCTATTAAGTTTATTCTTGAGTCCAACTTAAAATTTGTGTCAAATTTACAGCCATTTAGTCTGTGTTCCCCTTGATACGTGACAAACACTGAGGAAGTGGAGACAGTGCAGAGGTGGACAACAAAACTGGTACCTGGGTTCCAAGACCTAGCGTACGAGGAGCGACTGAAAACTCTTGACCTCCAAACCCTCGCCATGCGCCATATGAAGGGTGATGGGATTCAAGTCTACAAATATCTCCACACGGAATATCGCAAAGATTGCAAGCATACTTTACTGCTCAGGAAGAACATAAGAACCAGGGGGCATATCCTGAGCCTGGAGAAGCAAAGATGTCAGAAATGAGTCTGCAGGGTCTAGAAGATCTCATGACATCTCCCAGCATGTGGTAAACAAGCTGCCTGAAGATGTAGTGATGGCAAAGGCACTCAATACCTTCAAAGCTAGGCTGGAGATCACCCACTTCGTTATGACTACAAAGCGACTGGTGCAAACTGAGACTAATCTGAGTCAAGTTCAGTTCCAACCTTCACACTGTACTTTTGTATTGCCAGTCAAATTGTTCCTGAGATATTGCAGTTTTCAATCAAATGTGGATCACTACATGGACAGACTAACCTCATGGAGATGTCTGGAAACATTTAGAAACATTAGATGTCCATTATTGGATGTTGCCTTGTTAAGACATAATATTAGCAGGTAGGTAAAAAAAAAAAAAAAAAGAAAAAAAGAAAAATGCACCCATGGACGACCAGCAAAAGGAAAGCCCCAGGGATCAGCAGAACAAACCAGGAAGACAAAGAAGAGCAGGATGAGACATTTCCAGATGATTCTAACCTTCACAGAAACCACGCATCATGACGGATGGCGGAGTTTAACCGGCAACCTTCAGATTAGCCAGATACAATGACTGATTGAGGAAGTTAAAGCGACACGCTCTTCTGGCATCATCTATCTCTTTTTAGTTGATGGAGAAAAGCTGTGACACCTCCTCCTGTTCTCCTCTCATACATCCTTCCCCTGCCTTCCACTGCCCTTCTCATATTTCCTGAGTGATGTCTCCTCTCCACCATTCCTCCGTCATTGCACCTGAATGTGTTTTCCTCCTGCGGCATGGTGTGAAAAATGTCAACAAGAAAAAGCGGCCCGAAGGGGAAGTGTAGCACTTTGCTACGCTAATATCATGCTAATGGTGTTGTGAGAATGGCTGAATTGCAGACAGTTGAAAGCTATTAGAAACACTTTCCTTTGACAGTCTGAATTTAGATAGAGGGGTTTGATCCAGCAAATCTATTCCAGTGCAGTATACTGTACATGTAGTTGTGTTCTCAAGCCATTAATCATTTTGTTGCTGTAGGTCTCGCATTTGTCAGCTGCTGGATAACTCATTTTGGAATGAAACTGATCGCATCAAGCGCTGACACTTCTATAGTGCTTAAACTTGTTCTCCATGGGGAGTCGATTTAATGAGTGAACTGATGCCGATCTCCCCCTCTTGTTTAGGCCAATCAGGCTGAAAAATGACCAATGGCCGCCTGTGATTGGCTCAGTCAAAGGCGAGTACGCACTAACAGCGTGTTACCCGATAAAACGACCCAGTGACAGATGATCCATCGGACATGTCACTGCACTGAAATCACTCACTTGGGTTGTCATTCTGTGTATGTGGATTTGTAAGGCTTCATCTCGCTTGCCTTCTGCCTCCGTCCTCTTTTCTTCTCTTGTATCTGTGTGCACGTCTGATTTACAAGTGTAATCCCAGAGCATGACGGAAATTTCTCGCTTTGAGAGCCTCAAAAACAAATACTGTGGAAACAAGGTGTGAGCACACAGTGAATCGTTGCTATGAAAGATTTATGCAATAATGTCCTGATGTACTTTTAACAGTCATTGTAATAGAGACAGATGGGAAACTAAACGAACAACAGGGAAGAGAGCGGAGGAGGGTGACAAAGGGTGATTCATACCTGCAGTGTAGAGAGTAGCAAATGATTTAGTCACAAGAAGAGGAAGAGAGATTTTCCTCTTGCAGGGGGAATTGGACAAACAGCTATTAAGGGAAGAACCAGTTCGCCCCCATGCCGCACTCTCGCTTCCTCTTCTCATTGGTTTGTTGGACAGGCTCATTTCTCGCTGCACTCCACTGAGGATATCTGCCAAAGAGTGTTCCAGATCCATGTGATGGCACAACTCAGGAGGGCAACCAGCACCTCAGCCATAACTGCAGAAGAGTTTGGACGGACGTACACTTTCACATCATCACACATACACACATTAGAACTGACGCACACATATTAATAATCCATCTCTGCAGACACAGCTGCTTTTTGCCAGATCGGGTCAGTCAGCTGTGAAATTTCTGTGATTGGTGTGTATTTGCCCCACTGGGACTATACATCTGTGTGTGAGTCTGTAGATGTGTCACTCTGCATCTTATTTTCTGCCCTGTAAGTTATAGAACAGAATATATGGATGCACTGATTGTGAAATTGTGGGTCAGTACCAGTTTTGGCCAACTGCAGATTTATGTTGTTTTCGCTATTTATTCCCCCTTTTGTTTTAGTGAAACAGAAAACATTAATTATACATAAAACCACAGTTTTGAAGTCTATCACCCTATGAACTCCATTATTCAGCACAAAGTCACTCATCAAATTTATTTAATAACATTTAGTAAAACACAACAGATAAACATCAGCCGCCACCATCAGTGTCATTTTATTTGCAGATAAGCCAACGGCAAGTCAACAACTGATGCTGATCTGAGGCTGATTAGCATGCTTGATACAATAGTCACTTTTTAGAGCTTAATAATTCATTAAAATATGATCAAAAATCCCAATTATGGCCCAGTGCAATGTTCAAAGTGCAGCTGCAGTTTCTCATGAATGCAAAATGTGGCACACCAGACCATTATAAATGTACCGCTGTCAGGCAACCTGATAGCTAAGTAGTTGGAGCACATATCATATGTGTGCAACTGCCCTGAGCTGCAAGTCCGCAGTTCAATTCCCAGTTGGCTCCACTGTTGGCTGCATATCATTCCCTTACTCTCTTTCCTCATATTTCCTGTCTCTCTCTACTGCTCCCTTCTAGTAAAGCATAAAAAGGGTCAAAAAATAAATAAATATAATCAGAATTTAGTGACAGAGATGGCCTAGTCTACATACCCCTCTCCAGATACACAGGATCATCCTGCGTGTTTGGTACAAGACCCAGAAAGAAGAGAGAAAAAAAAAAAATTCACATCGTTCAATATTTCTTAATGATAACTGAATGTAAAATTTAAATTCCACACTAGAATTTCAGTCATATACAGTCATCCTCAAAATTATTCAAATGCCTGTCATTTTTTGTTTTTGTGAAGAAAAGAGTTTTGTCAAGTTTGATTGTGACTTACATGTGATGAGTGAGGGACTAACAACAAATGATACTTGAAGAAATACTTTATTTCAGGAGGATTTCCAAAAAACACCATGCTCAAAATTATTCATACCCAAGGTTTATTAAGTCCAATGTCTTTTTATAATAGTCAGTAGAGTAGCCTTTGTTCTGGATGATGGGTCCTGTTAGTGTCCACAGGCTCTCTTATGTCTGCTGTGGGATTTTGGCCCACTCTTCCTGGGCCAAAGCCTCCAGCTGTGTGCGGTTGGATGGTCTCCTACCCATGACTATATATGATTTAGGTCAGGACTTTGACTGGGCCGTGTCCTTGAACCACTGCTGCACTACCTTGGTGGAATGCTTGGGGTCAGTGTCCTGCTGGGACATCCAATCAGAATCAGTCTGAAGATCGTCAGCATATGCTCTTTTTGAAAACGTTTCGTCTTTCATCCAAGAGACTTCTTCAGTTCTGAAGTTCGGAACTGAAAAAGTCTCTTGGATGTGAGACGAAAAATTCAAAAAGAGCTAAACCAGTCTAGTTGAACCAAGAAGAACTACCAAGAAGCATGTTGCAGAAGATGACAGTATTTCTATGTTCCCTACGGAGCCTCTGAATGTCCAAATGGGCCAAATCTGATAGTGCTGTAAAGCTGAAGTTGCATTTTACTGGATTAAAGTAAATTTTTTGATTTGTATGTATTTGTATGTCTTTTATACAATGAAAATTCAATAAAGATATTGTTAAAAGCATGTATTGATAGGATAAGTGGATCAGAAGCGCTACAATATTTTAGATCTGATGATGCCATTGGTGAAAAACAGTTGGCCAGGTCTTTGAGGGCTCCCTGATGAAAAAGGACAAGTGCAGAAATATAGAGAACTGAGGATATGATACATGAGGGTCCAATGACAGTTAGTGACCGCTGAATTTCAATCCAATCAAATCAGCTACACTTTCAAACACTATATTTTAACTGTAAAAGAACCATGAATAATTCTATATATAAAAGCAGTTGGTTTGTGTGACTGTGTGTGTATAGGGGCAGGTATGGGTCTCCACTTCCTGTGTCCTTGCATGTCTGAGTTCATTAGTCGTTGCTGCCTAAGAAGGAGGTTTCACATCTCTTCACCTCCAATCACAGGCCCTGTTTCCCATTGACACACGTCGCCCTGCAGGCCTGCCTTATCATCCTAGTTGGAGCAGGATGGGATGAGACGGAGGGCAGCCGCAGCTTTACTGTACTCACATCTTTCCCCACTAATGGGAAGGAATTAAACAGCCAAAGCTGCGACCTGTATCATCTGATTATGCATGTGGAGTGTGTGTGTGTGTGTGTGTGTGTGTGTGTGTGTGTGTGTGTGTGTGTGTGTGTGTGTGTGTGTGTGTGTGTGTGAGGGAGGGAGGGGCAGGCAAAGTTTTCTGAGCATAATTAGAGCTTGATTAGTGTTGAGATAAGCTTAGCCTTTCAAATGACCCAATTACTGCATGCAAAGAGGGTAGAGGTTATTTTTGCGTTTTCTCACTGCCTTTCTGTCTGTCGGATACACACTACACACACATAAACACACAAATATGTACTAGCCCCAATCAGAGTAAAGTGTGTGTATTTTTTTTAATGGGCCAGTATGTTGAACGTTGAACAGATGTCACAACGCCGGGCCAGGGGCCGAGAGGGCTGCAGCAAAGAATCAGACCACAGAGCGGAAAATAGACCACATAGGACCGGTGCTAATTATAAGATACCCAGATACCTTGGAAGTAACTTTCAAGCAGGCCTGCTCGGATTTGTTAAACAGCTGAGGTACCACTTAAGGTGCTCTATGATAATGAACATCGATTTTTCTTTCAACGTTAAGCACTTTACCTCCCTGCTGGACAAAGGCATACAACACCGCTGTGCTGATGATCCTGAGGTTAAAGAGTCTGAACCTTTCTATTGTAATAGGAATTGAACACAACCATAGGCATCTGGATACTAACACTGTCTGGTATACCAGTATATTTAAACTTCTTATCCCATCATAGTAGGATTTATATGCCATGAACATCAACTTTCAGAGGCTGAGCTGGGTAGTCCTTCACAGTTAGCACTACACTGCCACTCAGTCATGGCACAGTTGAAAGCAAGGACAATTTTCATAACTCTCAAGGGTTTGAGATTCAAGAGCACTTCGATATCCAAATTTTTGAAGTCAGAGTTGAACCTCAATCATAGCATTCAAGAGGAATATCTTCACAAAGGAGACTAAAGTAGAGAAGTGACAGCCAAGACTCGACACTGCCGTCTTACTCAAACAACAGCATGAAGTCTGCATGAGCAATATACGATTCATTTACGAGTTAGTAATTATTTTAATGCCTCCAGATTAATGTGAACATTTACAGTAATATTTTTGCAGTTAGGGCTGTGCAATTAATTGATTTTAAATTGGATTGTTTAATTAGGGCAATGTTTAAAAAAGGATAATCATCAAATTGAACTTCATCCCTCTCATGTCTCTTGGCTGTGTTCTCCGTGCTACCGTAGGCTCCTCCCCTTAATTGTGAGAGCAGTCTCCACAGTCTTTGGTCTCCACACACCAGGAGAGTGAGAAGTTCCTGGCTAAAAATAGCAAGAGCAAGTCGGATGTGTGGAATAAGTACACCTTCAAAGTTTTTGATGAAGACCAAACCATTCCTCACTGCAAACGCTGCCTGATGGCAGTATCTGACAGACAGCAGCACAACCAACTTATTTCAACACCTCAAACATCATCACACACCAGACTGGGAGCAGTGTGCTGCATTGCAGGCTGCACATGAAAACAACATGCCGACATCTGTTGTCTTTTGTAGTTTTACCCAGAAATCGAAAATCAAGTTTTAGAGGAAAAAAATCTGAATTTTATTTTTGGCCAAAAACATGCAGTCCCAGCTGCAGCATTACTGAAGCATTCTTGTAGACTAAATGCATTTCATCAAAGTTTGATTTTGGAGCTGCTCTGAAATTTAGCACCAAGATTTTCAGGTCTGAATATCAGTTATTGGTCTTCATTAAACAATAAACAATGTTGATACTGACCATGAGGAACTCGCAGGTTGGCTCCAAGTAAAAAAGGAAAGGGAGAAAAAGTATCAGTACATCTCTTTAAAAAATCAAATCTTTCCATTCAGCCTTCCTGTAAACTCTATGTATTTAACCCTTTTAAGTCTGCCATTATAAGAGACTTTCTAGGTGTCCTCGTATTTCCCTACCAAGAAAAGTGCGAGACAATGTATTTTTTGCCAATTCTTTTGCACCTTTGTTTTCAAGAACTTTCAATAACTGGCCATTAATTTTCATTATTATAAATAACAAATACTTAAAACAGTGTATTGTAGTTAAAAAAAAGGCTTGACATTTTTAGCATATTCATGATCAAAAACGACTGTAAACCTCCATTACAAAACTTTTTGAGATTGCTGAAATAAACTTTTGACTATTTTACATCTGCTCAAACATCTGTTTTGGTCTTGAACATTCAGTATCCATATCATGGCTTTTTTTTGTCATTTCCAGGTTTGTTTGTTTGTTGTTTTTTTGCCTGGCCAGCCATACAGTTTTCTCAGTGTATTCAGTAATGAGAAAACAGTCTGGAATTGGCCCATGATCTATTCTATGGCAAACCAATCACAAGTCAGGGGGGTGGATGTTTCGCAATGCACCATATGCACCAACTTCTTTTTGTTGCAGGTCAAATTCAGTTCCAAGTCCACAAATCTCTTTATAACTGTTGTCCATTGTTTCCTTGATTAAAAATAAGGATTGAATTACAGATTACACCCTGTATTTTTAAGTTTCTCTGACAAAAGCATCACTTTTGTCTTATCTATCATTGGTTTATTTGGTGCCCGTTAGCCCCGCCTTCATACTTGAAATTCAAGCCCTGTGATTCCACACAGATTTCTCATTAAGAAAGATGGATGGATGGCCAGGCTAGCATTTTTTTGACTGTGTAGAAGTCTCTGAAACAGTTCCTTTCTACTTGTAGTAAAGTTCCACATTGCTGGTGTGTGTTATATATGTTGGAAAGCTCAGGATCTCAGGTTTCCAATTATGTTTGAATTTTGTGAATCAGTAGTTACAGTAATTTGAATGCAGTAAAGAGACACTGCTGTTGTTAAAGAGTTAAAAGTATAGCAATTGCATACAATGCTCAAAATTAAGATAAAAATATATACACAC